>CM061753.1:322182920-322604934 GCA_030979885.1 Lolium multiflorum
ATGAAGATAATGAGTAAACAAATGAATCATATAACAAAGACTTTTCATGAATAATACTTTCAAGACAAGCATCAATAAGTCTTGCATAAGAGTTAACTCATAAGCAATAAATTTTTAGTAGAAAGCTTTGAAACAACACAAGGAAGATATAAGTTTCAGCGGTTGCTTTCAACTTTAACATGTATATCTCGTGGATAATTGTCAACACAAAGTAATATAACAAGTGCAATAGGTAAACATGTAAGAATCAATGCACACAATTTACACAAGTGTTTGCTTCTAAGATAGAAAGAATAGGTAAACTGACTCAACAATAAGGTAAAAGAATGGTCCTTCAAAGAGGAAAGCATCGATTGCTGTATTTGTGCTAGAGCTTATTTTGAAAACATGAAACAATTTTGTCAACGGTAGTAATAAAGTATATGAGTTATGTAAATTATATCTTACAAGCAAGCCTCATGCATAGTGTACTAATAGTGCCCGCACCTCGTCCTACTTAGCTTGGACTACCGGATCTTGCATGCCATGTTTCAACCAAGTGTCACAAAGGTACCTCCATGCCGCCTGTACAAAGGTCTAAGGAGAAAGCTCGCATTTTGGATTTCTCGCTTTTGATTATTCTCAACTTAGACATCCATACCGGGACAACATGGACAACAGATAATGGACTCCTCTTAAATGCATAAGCATGTAGCAATGATTATTATTCTCATATGAGATTGAGGATATATGTCCAAAACTGAAACTTCAACCATGATTCATGGCTTTAGTTAGCGGCCCAATGTTCTTCTCTAAAATTTTGCATGCTCCAACCACTAAAATGATAGATCCTTCAGACAAGACGACATGCATAGCAACTCACATGATATTCAACAATAGTTGATGGCGTTCCCCATGGTTATCACAACAAGCAACTTAATAAAAGATAAAGTGCATAAGTACATATTCAATACTACGATAGTTTTTAAGGCTATTTTGTCCCATGAGCTATATATTGCAAAGGTGAATGATGGAATTTTAAAGGTAGCACTCAAGCAATTTACTTTGGAATGGCGGAGAAATAACCATGTAGTAGGTAGGTATGGTGGACACAAATGGCATAGTAGTTGGCTCAAGGATTTTGCATGCATGAGAAGTATTCCCTCTCGATACAAGGTTTAGGCAAGGTTATTTGAAGCAAACTCAAGTATGAAATGGTGCAGCAAGACTCACATATAAACATATTGTAAGCATTATAAGACTTTACATCGTCTCCTTGTTGTTTCAACCAGAAAATATCTAGACTTAGAGAGATCAATCATGCAAACCAAATTTTAACAAGCTCTATGTAATTATTCATTAATGGGTACAAGGTACATGATGCAAGAGCTTAAACAAGATCTATGTGAGCACAACAATTGCCAAGTTTCACATTATTCAAGACATTATACCAATTACTACATGTAGCATTTCCCGTTTCCAACCATATAACAATCAACGAAGGTTTAAACTTCGCTATGAAAATTAAAAGCTAAGAACACATGTGTTCATACGAACCAGTTGAGCGTGTGTCTTCCCAAACAATCAGTTATTCAAACAAAAACAAAAACAAAAGCATACATGACGCTCCAAGTAAAGTATATAAGATGTGAGAATAAAAATATAGTTTCAAGAGAAGGAACCTGATACTTTGTCGATGAAGAAGGGGATGCCTTGGGCATCCCCAAGTTTAGATGCTTGAGTCTTCTTGAAATATGCAGGGATGAACCACCGGGGCATCCCCAAGCTTAGACTTTTCATTCTTCTTGATCGTAGTATATCATCCTCCTCTCTTGACCCTTGAAAACTTCCTTCACACCAAACTTCAAGCAAACTCATTAGAGGGTTAGTGCATAATCAAAAATTCACATGTTCAGAGGTGACACAAACATTCTTTTCACTTCTGGACATTGCATAAAGCTACTGGACATTAATGGATCAAATAAATGAATCCAACATAGCAAAAGAGGCAATGCGAAATAAAAGGCAGAATCTGTCAAAAACAGAACAGTCCGTAAAGACGAATTTAAAGCTGGCACCAGACTTGTTCAAATGGAAAACTCAAAACTAATGAAAGTTGCGTACATATCTGAGGATCACGTTTGTAAATTGGCAGATTTTTTGAATTTTCTACAGAAACTGTGCCCAGATTCGTGACAGACAGCAATGCTGTTTCTGCAGCGATCCCAAATATAACATCAACTTTGATATAGAAACTTTACTTGGCACAAAAACATGATAAGAGAGGTTGCTACAGTAGTAAACAACTTCCAAGACACAAATATAAACAAAGTACTGTAGCAAAATAACACATGGGTTATCTCCCAAGAAGTTCTTTCTTTATAGCCATTAAGATGGGCTCAGCAGTTATTGGTGATGCACCCGCAAGAAATAGTATTTGAAGCAAAAGAGAGCTTCAAGAGGCAATTCAAAACACATTTGAGCCTAACATGCTTCCTATGCAAAAGAATCTTATACACAAATGAATTCATGAAGAGCAAAGTGACAAGCATAAGAGGATAAAACACGAGTAACTTAAAGATTCTCAACATAAAGAGGGGAAACTTAATATTATTAAGATGCATATAACCATATTTCCCCTCTCATAATAACTTTCAGTAGCATCATTGATGAAATCCACAATATACCCGTCACTTAAAACATTCTTATCATGGTTCATATGCATAGAAGTATCATTAATTTTGGCATAAGAAGAGTTATTCTCATTAATCGTAATTGGAGCAAGATTATTATCAAGAATTTGAACATGGTAAACAAGTTGCATAGGGAAATGGTTTTTAGCAAGCCCATCATAACTACACAAGTTTCATAAGGATAATTGTAACATGTGTCATATACATCTCTATAGCAATTATCTAAACCTGAATATGTAATATCATCATTTTCACTAAAAGTAGATGTCTCAAATACAGGATCTTCAAGCACAACATCCCCAAGCTTAGAGCTTTCAATATCATCGTTTAAGGGGACATGAATAATGCTATCATCATTAATTTCATAATCAGTACCAAAGAGATTTTCAATATCAAAGGCGTGTCATCCAAATCATGATCACTAATATGGGTAAAGGGTATAGGGAAGATCATCGTACTCAGATTCATTATCATAATAATCATTAGAGCAACATACTTACGGTTACCTAGCGTTATCTCATTCACGCGTGGGATACGCCTGCTACCTCTTTCTTTTATTCTCCTTCTTCTTCTTCTTCTTCTTCTCTTCTTCTTCTTCTTCTTCTCCTTCTCCTCGTTCCTTCTTTAGGAGGAAGAGGCTTGAAGGGTGGCTTGTCCGCATAACCTGATTTTCTTTTAGAAACAATAGAAGAAACTTGGGAGGATCCCTCCTTTTCATTAATTAATTGAAAACACACAGCGGTCCTATCATATTTTGGCAAGGTGTCATCTTCTAAAATATTTTGTATGTAAGTATTTGTATGGCTATTATCAATGCAATAAGAAAGACACCATGCATGACATCCTCAATATCAAGATCATTAATATTTAACAAAGAATTTTTCTTGATAACTCTTCACACTTCAAAAATAAGGTAAGTTCATCATGCTGATTAGGAATAATTTCATCATCACAATACAAATTTGCAGCACATGGGGTTCGAATTATCATTGGAGGAACATTGAAAATTAAAATGACCAACTCTATGGCAAAGTTCACAAATAAAAGGATAGAGGGCACACACTTTTTCTCCAAGATCATCTAGAGCTCTAGACCACTTTCTAGTTTTTTCATTTCTGTGATGGATACAATATTCATCTTCTATTTGATTAATTCCACAAGGTCTATGTATTCCACAAAAATTAACATGCTTATAGGAAATAGCATTCTTAGGAGTTTGAGCATGCTTATTGCAATCATTAACAACAATGTCATTCTTCATGCAAGCCTCTTTAAAAGGTTCATGATACTTATCAAAATCCTTTAGGCAATTCTAAATGAGAAGCAAAGGCTTTATAAAGATTTACAGCAACTTGAGAGTCAAGACCATAAGTAGCACTCATATTTCGAAATTATCAATCAGTATCCATAAAAGTTTTCATGCATTCATAATCATAGTTTATACCTGACTCTTTACCTTTGTCGTTCTCCCATCTCTTCAGCGTTCTCCTTAATCCGATCAAGAAGGTCCCTTTTAAACTCTTCTTTATTGCTCGTGAATGATCCAGAACAAGTAGTATCCAGAAGGTCTTATCTGAAAAGAAAGTCTTGCATAGAAATTATCAATGATGATATTACCTCGGAAGCTCATGATTGGGGCATTTGAGCATTAAAGTCTTCAATCTCTCCCATGCTTGGGCAATACTCTCTCCATCATGAGGCCAAAAATTATATATATGGTTTCGATCTTTGTGAATTTCACTTGGAGGATAGAACTTGAATAAAATAGAGGCACAATATCCTTCCAATCAAGAGAGCGCCTGTCCTTCAATAGTTTATACCAATGCGCCGCTTCACCAGATAGCATATAACAAATAATTTCTTTCTAACTTCATCCATTGAAATACTTGCACACTTGAATAACCCGCATAATTCATGCAAAAACGTTAAATGATTCTAGGATGGATTCCATCCCCTTCATAGCGGTTATCCATAACACGTTCAATACCATAGGTATTTTATACGGAATACTTTCAGCAGGTGGATTTAAATATCAGAAGCATCATTAGGAGTTATCGCATATGGGAGATAAAGCATTATCAGAGCAAAATATTTCTTCCAAAGCGGAGGAGCTAAAAAGATTATTTTTATGTAAACTAGCTTCCCCAAGCTTAGACTTCTTCATAGCATTAGCAGTAATTGCATTCATACTAATAACATTGCTACTATCATGTAAATAAGGTTCCATAGGTTTTTAATTTTTTGTCAAACCATCCATGTCTTAAATCAGGAAATAGAATAAGAAGCTCTTTGTTGTCCATTATGCCTAACTAGTGTAAACAAGAAACAAAAAAGATGTAATTGCAGAGTAAAAATAGCTAGGCACACACACAATGCAGAAAAGTACTGTTCTGAACCGAAGTATGAGTGCCTTTTACCTTTCCTCCCCGGCAACGGCATTGAAAAGTGCTTGATGTCTACGGGTGCTTCTATTCTTGTAGACAAGGTTGGGCCTCCAAGTGCGAGGTTTGTAGAACAGCAGCAAGTTTCTTAAGTGGATTACCCAAGGTTTATCGAACTCAGGGAGGAAGAGGTCAAAGATATCCCTCTCAAGCAACCCTGTAATCACAAAGCAAGAAGTCTCTTGTGTCCCCAACACACCAAATACACTTGTCAGGTGTATAGGTGCACTAGTTCGCGAAGAGATAGTGAAATACAAGTAATATGGATGATATGAGTGGTAATAGCAATCTGAATAAAATATGGCAGCGAGTAAACATGCAACAAAACAGTAAACAAACGGAGATTTGATGCTTGGAAGCAAGGCCTAGGATCCTCTTTCACTAGTGGACACTCTCAAAATGATCACATAATAGGACTACTCTACACTCTTTTGTTGGATGATGAACGCATTGCGTAGGATTACACGAACCCTCAATGCCGGAGTTAACAAGCTCCACAATGCAATGTTCATATTTAAATAACCTTAGAGTGCAAGATAGATCAACATAATTACACCAAGAACTAACATAGCATGCACACTATCACCATCATGCATATGTAGGAGGAATAATACACATCAATACCATCATAGCAATAATTAACTTCATAATCTACAAGAGATCATAATCATAGCCTACGCCAAGTACTCACACGTGCACACACTATCACCATTACACACGTGGAGGAGGAATAGAGTACTTTAATAACATCACTAGAGTAGTACATAGACTATATTCAACTAGATCACATAAAGAGAGATGAACCACATAGCTACCGGAGCCCTCAGCCCCGGGGTGAATTACTCCCTCCTCATCATGGAGGCAGCGATGGCGGTGAAGATGGCGGTGGAGACGGCGAGATGACTCCGGGGCAATTCCCCGTCCCAGGGTGCGGAATGAGAGTTCTGTCCTCGAATCTTGATTTCGCGATGGCGGCGGCCTGGAAGGTTTTTTCTGCGATCGTGGTCTCCGTCGGGGTTTTTAGGTCGAGAGGCCTAAATAGGCGAAGAGAGGGAGTCGGAGGGGCCACGGGGTGCCCACACCCTAGGGGGGCGCCCCCCCCCCGCCCGCGTGGTGTGGGCCCCCTCCTCCCCTCTCATCCTCCTCCCTCCGTGCTGGAAGCTCCCGGGAAAAATAGGAACTTGGGCGTGATTTCGTCCGATTCCGAGAATATTTCGTTACTAGGATTTCTGAAACCAAAACAGCAGAACAAAGAACTGGCTTTCGGCATCTCAATAGGTTAGTTCCAGAAAACGCATAATAATGACATATAATGTGTATAAAACATGTAGATATCATCAATAAAGTGGCATGGAACATAAGAAATTATCGATACGTTGGAGACGTATCATCAGCCTAGAGGATTCCATCAACCCTAAGCCCCAATCAGAGGGCATTGTTGAGGAGCACCCTCGTCACTGCATACCCACCCTTTTGTCAATCCACATATCTATGGTAGACATCTCCCGATCATACGACTTTACACTCGATGTGCTACGGACAATCCATCATAGATGGTACAGCGCTCTCATCCACATGGATGTGGATTTTAAAGGATTTCCCAACCTACTGCAATGTTATCACAACACCCAGCCATGCTCTATCAATTCCGTTGATATGCAGAAGGGAAAAGATACATCTGACTTCCCTAGAGCCATTATAGATCTCATGGTTAACGCGAAATGTACGGTGCTAGAATCACTAGACGGCATTTATGATTTGTACTAGATGAGTAGAACCCTTGCAATGGAACCTCCACCAATAACACATACCATGGTTCCATTGCCCACCACATAGTCATATTCATAATTGGAAAAGTAACATTTTATTTTTAGTGCAGGAATGATAAGTATATTGCGTTGCGAGTAAATTGATAGAAAATAATCAATATGACATGAGCAAGAGTGAACTTGCATGGTGATTGCGAGATAATGCAGCTCGAAGGTTTGGATGGAACCTGGACCTCGGGTTCTGAAAGAAGCATCATTGTCCGATAAGGACAATGTTATAAAATCTAATGATGCATGCATGAGTGCATTATTTTATGTTGAATCCCTTTTCCCAAAGTACTTATTAAGATTTGGATGATTTAGGTTTTATTTGAATATTTATGCCTTAGGTAGTAATTTATAATCCCTTAAGATTAATATTTTAGGGTTTTCTTGTAAAAGAAAATATTTAGGATTAATAGAATTTTCCTTTGGAAAATATTTACCTTAAATGAAAAGGATTTGGAATCATAGAATCTATATCTTTTTGGAAATATTAGATTTTTAAAATAAGTTATTTGGAATTTTTCCTTGATTTTTATATCCAAGGAAAATTGCAAATTTTAATTTTTAATTAAAAATTCTTCAAAATTTTTAAATTTGAATTCTCATTGTTTATTTCATTTCATATTTTATTTTGGTTAAGGAATATTTTCTATGAGTTATTCATATTTTTCTTGAATTTTTGGAGTTGTTTGGGATTTATTTGCAATTTAAATTTGAATTGATTTAGAACCTAGTGCAAATGTCCAAAATACCCCCTGGTCCCACTGGTCAACCCATTAGGGTCGAACTAGACCGGTTCGGTCTGAACCGACCGCGTCGGCCCCCTCACTCTCTCTCACGCGCTCGACCTAACCCTAAACCTAGAGCTCTGGCGACTCCATGGCAATGGCGTCGCCGCCACAGTCGCTGCCACGCTCCGGCTAACTCCCGCCACCTCTAGCCACGCCACCGGTCGCATTCGAATCCCCTTGCGATGCTCCATCGATCCATCCGAAAGGATTCGCAGATTGCTTCCTCCTGCTCTAGAACGCGTCCGTGCTGGATCTGGAGACGAATCGCCTCCGGCAATTTGGTGTCTCCGGTGAGAAGCAACCATTATCGTCGACGCTCTCGCGTGCCTGGGATTGACCTAGCGCGGGTGATGTTGTGGCATCGCCTGTGCCGTCGTCCCCAGGGTGTTGTGCTTGCGGTGGTTGGTTCGTCGGCGTAACGTCGACGTCTACCCTGGATTCGCAGCTGATGTGGCCGCGCGGGCACTGCCTCGCCATGCCGTGCCTTCTGCTTCCAAGCGCAAGTAAGTTAGCCCTTTCTCCTCCATCTCTATCATCTCTCTGTAAGCCTCCATGATCTTGTTGTTCATCATTTTCTTCCTTGCTTCCTGATGATCCTAGGATCATGCAGGAACGCCTCTTCTGATGCCCTTTGCATCCCTTCCTTCCTTTCTGGTCTGCTCTGGCCAGCCATGGCATTACTGGCCACTGGCCAATCGTGTGCTGCTGTTGTGCCGCTCATTGCTACTGATGCTGCTCCATGCTACTGCTGCTATGCTCCATTGCTACTGCTATTGGTATATCTATTGCCTATGTTGCTTCTTAATTGCTTACTGGTGGCTTTTGCTGTTAGCAGTGGCTAACATCCTGACACTTGTGATGCCTGTGGTGCTCTCCTGTGACCTGTACATGAACCAATTGATCCATTTGGATCAATATATGCTAGTGGCTAGGTTACTGGTTCAATTCTTGGATAATTTGGATGCTTGTCTAAGCTAATGTAATTGTTTAAGCCTGCTCTAGCTGCTAACCATCTGTTGGTGAGCTGCTGTTGCTCTCCATAGCACATTGAACATGATTCACTGGCTAGGATGCCTTTGATCATCTTACTGGTTGCCTCACTGTGATGCTATTTATCAAGTAATGAATTATCTTGTATTCATGCCTTGGTTAATTATTTGTATATGAAATGCTTATGTAGTGTTGATTATATGCCAGGCTTTGTGTGAAATGATATCTCCAATATCAATTGGAAGATATATAAAGTCTAAATCCATCCTGGATGATGATGACTCATGAATTTTGATTACTGGATGGCTTATGGTTGATGTGACCACAGTAGCTCCACCTACTTCGTGGGTTGCTCTCACAGTTGGATCATTTCTTGTTGGCTAAATTTATTATTACTTGGATAGTAGGGTATCATAATTCATATGAATGCCACTGTGACTTGTCTGTGAAGAAAATATGCATAAACTAATGGTTTAATTGGCTAGGAATAGCTACGTGGTCTCTGTAGCCTCTAGTATCTATGTACTACTCTACTGGTTTGTTATCTGTGCATCTATATTTATCTATTTGCACAAAAATAGTATCTGGATAGTATCTGGATCTAGCCGCTCACTTTCTGCCAGAAACTCTTGGTCAATACCAAGTGATGTTACCCTGTCATGAGCATCTGCTCATGCTTATGCTGTGTGACTTGCTAAAAGATGGATTGGATCCACTGGACCCACTCCAGGTATAGGTTATACCTTGCTCCAGCTCCTAGATGGTCATGTTTGGTTGTTGTTGAGCTTTTCTTGATGGTTTTGGTTAACTTTCCCTTCTCCTCCTTGCTCCTGGATGATCTTGCTTATGTTCCCATGTATCTGTTTGGGTTTGACTTTGGTTGGTTTGGAGAACTAGATGGTTTCTAGGGTGTGACTTATGTTCTTGAGCAAGAACAGCTATGAACTGCTACTGTTCACTCCTTGCTTCTTGTTGATGTTGATCTGGTCGACTGAAATGACCACACCAGCTGTCTCTGTCTATTTGTAGTCTCTGATGGTTCTTCCCTGCCTTGACACACAGGCCTGTGCAATATGGTGACTAGGCCATGGTTGCCTGGATGTTGATCATGCAAGGCATCTTGTGAGCTGTGTGTGTGCTTGAAGTGGAAACTTGAGCCCATCATTGCTCTAAGTTGGTCTGCTGATGTCTATCTCATTCTTTGGCATGGTTTTGGACACTGACTAGTGGCATTGCCACCTGTGTTTTGACAATCTGGCTAGTTTCCATGTCTATGCAGGTTTAAGGCTTCATTTGATCCAAGGACAAGAAGATCAAGACTTGTAGTTTAGGATTTATATTTATAGATCAATACTTGTAATCTTATTTTATTTTCTTTATTATATTGCTCATTCTTGTATAATTGAATATTGTAAATACAATGTAATTGTGTGTGTATGATCAATGAAGCTCAAGGTTTTGTTCATGAGCTTTTATATTTATTTGAGATTCAATATGAACTATTTTTGTAAATGTGATGTGCTTTTGAATTATGAATTTCATAATTCAATCATATATTGGTTACTTTATACTTCTATCATTCGAATTCAAATTTGAAATGCCAAGTCAAACATTCTCCCAAAACCCTAAGTTTCAAAAGAGATCATGTCGAAATTCATAGCACTCACATTGCTCTAACCCTAATAGCAACGAGAGAAAAACCTCAATCCCTCTTAGGTTTTATGCAATAAGGCGCGAAAATTTTCCCCGTTTTGCGATGAAATGCACATCCCATTTCTAAATCCACCCTCTTTGGTCCTATGTTCTGGGATTGTCGGGATCGTAACTCTCTCCCACTGCTTATCCCTTCGGAGCTCTTCCTCCATCCAAAGATCCTCTAGAGCTAATGACTCCCCGACGACCCATCCACCGCGCCACGACTGTCCGCTCCCCGCCGCCGGCAGCGTCCTCCACAAACTCCTCCACCGCGTACCCATGCTCCTCATCCTCGTCCGTCTCCGACCGAAACCAGCCGCTCCCAGAGCGGCTCGCGACCTCGATGGTCAAGCGTAGATATCCTCCATGCTGGGCCCTTTCCTCTTGGGCATAGGTTTGACCGGGTGGTTCTCACGGAACGCACGAGATCAGACTCGAACGAAACGTTATTTGACTCGGGCAGGGTAAGTAATTTTGGCTAAAATCTTGGGGCAAAAATAGACGGCTGAACAAGAAGTCTTATTTTCTTTATTATTAGGTATAGATAAAAACGAGCCCCCGCACCTCATATATGTTGTAACAGGGGCCACAGGTCCATTTTAACGTGAACTATAAACTTGACAAGGAAATTTCACCTCGACCGGTCGCCGGAGGAGTAGCTAGTCCGGTTGAAATTCTGTTGTGCCATATTCTACGACGCCACCCCGATTCCAGTCCGTTTTAAACAAAATCGAAGCAAGATTGTGAAGGAGATAGCCCAAGCGAGGAGAGGGTGTGATCGGCGGCGGGGAGTAGGAGTGGTGCTCCATCTCACCGTGTTGGGGTAGGCAAGCGTATAGGAATACGACCCTATGGTAGCTTGATCTAGCATTGAGGGGCCTTTGACGAGTTGGACTCATGGTCGGCAGTGCCAAATGGGTGTGTTTGGAACCACCATAACGATGGGGTGAGGTTGCTTTTTCGCTGATTTGTGATGTTGCATACTATCGTGGCATTTTCCTGGCAGTAATTTTTTATTCGGCGGGCACGATTTATGCACATTCAAGTGGTTGCACTCGAAGACATGTGTTCGGTCCAAGTAAAACATGTTCGGTAACGACCCTACACATGTTTTATGGTGGATTCTACTATCTTTGGTGTGCTCGAAATGAACTTGAGTAGGTATCAATCACGTCCATGGTTGTGGCTTTTGCTATATGAGAGGCATGTCAATATGGCGAATGAGCTATTACCGTTCAGCACACCCAACCTCCTTATATACGGCATGTCGAGTTGGCTTCAGGACAAGAACGAAAACCCTAATAAGATAATCTAGATCTAGTCTGAGTCAGTTTACCTGATGTATCCTGTAGAATCCTCGTGAAGACCTTATCATGCATGGCTTACACTCAAAGATAATAGTGTCATATGGCCCCGAATGCTCAAGTGGAGAGGCCGATGTGCCACTGGCTGAGTGGTTTGCCTTTAGGCTTTATGGGCCTAGCTACATGTTGACCAAAACCTCGTCACGTGTTCACCCGATATGCTACAAGATCGTATGCAGGGTGTGTCTCACTTTGATTTAAGGACATGCAGTGGAAAAAACCCAAATACCATTATATGAATGTTATACGAGATATACAATAAAGATAGGGATTTCTATTTTCGTGCCCCTGCTTCGTTAGTTGTACTCAGTTTTCCCCAGCTCGTTAGTTTTTCCTCGCTTCCCTCCTCTAGTTTGAAACCCTCAAGACGCGGGTTGCCGTGTCGAGGCCTTACCGTTACCGAGGTTAGTTCCTCGCCGACCGTCTCGTGCCGACGGGTGATCCATCCACGCTGACGCGTGGGCCGTTTTATTTCCTGATATACGCGGTGCTGCCAATGACAAATGGGGCCGTCTATAGGGCTGGCCAATGACCAATGGGTCGTCTATTTATTTATAGAAAATTATATATTGCCGCTCTGTGGGGCCTCCGCAGCCAATGACCGCTGTGGTCGTCTATTTTATTTAGAGAATATAATATAGAGCCGCTCTGTAGGGCCGCCTCAGCCCATGGCACGTGACTATTTTCGCAGCTTAATCTAAAGTGACTCTTATGCTAAACATTGTGCATCCCGACGTTGACCTAGCAGTGGCGGCGAGCATAGCCGTTCGACCATGCCGATATCGGCATCGGCATTGGCATCGTTTGGAGGATGTGGTGCTCGAATAATAGTGGAAATGCGATATTATTTTTTACATGCATAATATATAGAAAATAGCTAGATCTCTAAATCGATGCATGAAGCTACATATATATTCTTGGTCATAATCCCCTTAATTATCTAAAGGGGATGGATGCATGGCTTCACGTCGTCGTCGCTTTCATCGTCAGTATCTTCGTCCGAGTAGTAGTACCTCCTGCACATTGTTCCGTCGAACACCTTCACTGTGAGCACATCATCGCCTTCATATTTGAAGTGTACGAACCAGCCGAAATCCACACCGTGCGCGATGGCGAATTTCTCCCAGCCCTTGTCGAGGTACATCCGGCCTTGTCCGTCAAATAGGACCTCCACGGTCCAGAGACGAGGACCGCAGTCAGCTGCTCGCAGATACACCTTAGCTGGCTCCTTGCCGTCAAGATAGTCCGCAAATTTTTTGGGAGTTCCTGCAAAGAGATCGAGCGCCGATCGTTTGAAATTAGGGAACCCTTGAAATTAAAGGTTTTTAGAACATGCCCATAATTAATCACATGCATCGTATATGTGGGAACGCGTACGTACCTTCTTGACCAAAGGGTCTTCATAGACGACGATGAAGAACTCCTCTATGATCAATGGCAGTGTTGACGGTGGTGGTGGCAATGATGATGATCCACTTCCCCTTCCCCTTCCCCTTCCCCTTCCGGTCCGCGTCCGAGACGTGGAAGCCATGGCAATGGATAAAGTGTATGTGAACGAAGAAGAGAGAGGCAGAACCTATTGACACAAGGGATGGCCGTGTGGGTGTTTATAAGGGAGAGATGACCGTTGTAGGGTTTACACAATAAAATAAGGAGGAGATGACCGTTGTGGGGGTTTATACACAATAAATTAAGGAGGAGACGACCGTTGTGGGGGTATAGTTTATCATTTTACCGTGAAAAGTAATGCCTAAAAGGAAAGTAATGGCTACAAGAAATCGGTGATGGTTTATCGTTTTTTGCGTGAAAAGTAATGGGTACAAGAAATGGGTGATGGTGTATCATTTTTGCGTGAAAAGTAATGGCTACAACAAAATCGGTGATGGTTTATCATTTTTTGCGTGGAAAGTAATGGCTACAAGAAATGGGTGATGGTGTATCATTTTTTGCGTGAAAAGTAATGGCTACAACAAAATCGGTGATGATTTATCGTTGTTTGCGTGAAAAGTAATGGGTACACGAAATGGGTGATGGTGTATCATTTTTGTGCGTGAAAAGTAATGGCTACAACAAATCGGTGATGGTTTATCGTTTTTTGCGTGAAAAGTAATGGCTACAAGAAATGGGTGATGGTGTATCATTTTTTGCGTGAAAAGTAATGGCTACAACAAATCGGTGATGATTTATCGTTTTTTGCGTGAAAAGTAATGGGTACAAGAAATAGGTGATGGTGTATCATTTTTTTGCGTGAAAAGTAATGGCTACAACAAATCGGTGATGGTTTATCATTTTTTGCGTGAAAAGTAATGCCTAAAAAGAGTTTATAATTTAGCTCGTGAAAAATAATGCAGAAAACCAAAGTTTGCGTGGAAGCTAACCGACGATAGAGAGAGAGAGAGGGTGGTGGCCCCGACCAGAGAGAGAGATAGGGGGTATCCTGCCCGTTAGATCATACGATCAACGGTCGTCGGGCACGATCCGCGTGACATGGGCTAGACCAATCAGGGCAATGTTGGGCGTCTGTGAGAGTTTGTGAAGGGAGAGGGCAAACTGAGTAGTATCAAGAAACCAAGGGCAAGTGAGTAGTAAACAGACTAAGGGATTCAAATATGAGATTTAAAAAATGGAAAATGCGTGTTTTGTACAATGAAACCCATCTTGGCCTACCTCAAACTATTTGCAATACAAATCTACATGAGTGTGAAAATTATGGTCTCATTCAGACAAAGTATGTTTTGGGGAAAGCTGTTTTGGGTAGGTCTTATTATGGAAAACCAGGCACCTTCATAGCTACTAGGTGATTTGAGAAGTGGCAATTTGTGGTGAAACTTGATTTATCTAGGATTTATCTATGATTTGAGAAGTGGAAATTTGTGGTAAAGACTCCATGAGTAAGTGCCACTCTTTTTCGGAATTTTTGCACATTAAATAACTCATTTAACTAGTTAATCCCATTTGTTGACTCTCTGTTGACCAGCCACTTGAGGGTAAAACTGAGTATATTGCACTAGCCATTAGCACTCAAGGCGAAAACTGAGCACACGAAAAATGCTAGTATATGACTCGAGGGTATACCTGAGTATATCTAAATTTCCAGTGGTTAGACTCGAGGACGCGTGTTGCGGTGCGAAAGAAGACGTGCCATTGTTGACGCGTGTCGCGGTGCGACGGAAGACGTGCCATTGTTGACGCGGGTCGCATTTAGGACGCGTAAGCCCCTCTCTCCCTCTCTCGCACACGTCTCATTATCGCCACGCACGAAACCACCCCTCTCACGTCCCATCAACTTCTCCAAAAAACCCCAACCGCCGTACGAGCCTCCCCTGCCGGCGATGGAGAAGAAGAATGCGCCGGCGGCCATCGCCCGAGCCGCCGCTCCGAGCCCGTCGCCTCCCGAGCCCGTCGCCTCCGAGCCCGTAGCCTCCGAGCCCGTCGCCGCCGAGCCCGTCGCCTCCGAGGGCGGCGCATCCGAGGGTGGCGCATCCAAGCGCGGCGCCTCCGTGAACTGGGCCGGTCTCACGGCTGACGGACCGCTTCACAAGATCGGCGAATGCTTATTGGCGAAAGAGGAGTACGTGGACAGCTACTCTGCTATGAGGCAAGTCTGTAGAAATTGGCGCTCAGGTTTACCTGATCCCGACGTGCACCTGCACGAATGGATCATGCTACACCATGCCCTTCCACGCGCCGCTGAGTTCACCTTCCTCCACCTCGGCACATCCCGCTACGTCACCATAGATCTATCTGCAGTTCGTGCAAGGTTCAAATTCCTCGGCTTTTCCCGTGGCGTCACCATAGATCTTATTTTCAATCTTAGTGCTGAATGTTATCTTTTCAATATATTTTAGATTCTACTTCGTCGGCTTTTCCCGTGGCGTCATCGTGCTTGCCCAGAAGAACCCGCCACACAAGATACGGCTTCTGAACCCACTCACAAAGACATCAAACACTATGTTTGAGGCGCAGATACCAACTGTTTTTCTGGGTCGCTGCAATCAACTCCCCGACTATGGTCTTCACTTGCGGACATTACCCGGAGGAACTTGGTTGGGTCGATGAGAGCACTCCAACTAAGGATATATATGAAGATTGGGGAGAAGGAAGATTTTCGATCAAGAACCATAGTATGCGTTGCATTACCCCGTTCAATGGTGAACTGTATGCAATAGCCGGACAATTTTGAGTCCGGAAGAATAGTGTGCACCAATGTACGGTTGCAGCAGCGCGCGAGCACTGTCAAGATGGAGACACTAATTTCATTTCCAGAACTTGGACGTGACAAGTTCTACCTTGTGAAGTCGGATGGTGATCTGCTGCTTGTGTTGATGCACAACACGCCTGTGGTGTACCGTGTGGACACTCAGAGCCGCTCTCTCCATCCGGTCAGTAACATTGGCTTTCATGCCTTGTTCGTGCATTATATCCGGTGTATCTCCGTCGACACCAGAGTGTACCCGACTATTCGACCTGGCTGCATCTACTACACGGATTTGGGTTATACCAGAGAGTACTTTCATGATACAAATTCCTGGGATGAGTCGCCACAATATGTGCATAGATTAGGAAGCTACGGTCTGAGAAATGACCACAGGCCATACCGTTTGGAGGATGTATTGGCCGCACACTGCAGACGGAAGGAGTTCAATGAATATTTCCTTGGGGTAATGCACGGCTGGACCGACGCCGAAATATATGAGGAGGAATGAAGAACAAATTCATTCATCCTAATCTTCTTGTTGTCCATACATTGCGTGCGTCTTGTATATTACAACGTTATTGGCTGCTTTTGGCTGCTGTATGCAGTTTCTCTATGTATTATACTTAGTTTTCTGATTATGCAGTTGTCAATTTATCATATACTAGCTTCTAGATTTGCTACTAGATTTGCTGCCATATTGGGCAAAAAACGAGGGCCAAAAGGCATAAATAACCCCGAGATTTGCTACTAGATTTGCTGCCATATTGAAGAAAGACAGAATAGAAGCTTCTCTAGATTTGATACTAATTTGGTGAAAAGACAGAGAGAGAAAGAGGGGAAAAGGTGCTCTTAAAATGCCAATTTGGGCCGAGAGAGACAAAACCCAGCTCCTCCACGTGCAACCAAACGCTTTTCTTCCTGTCCCACGCGGTCCCTTTCTACCAGCCCCACGCGACGCGCCCCATGGGACGCGGCCCAGACGACGCGGCGCAACACGTCAGCACAGAACGTCCAAATAAACGGATTCCTTCCGTCTGAGCTCGTTCTGCGGGTTTCAAACATAGGCTTGGGGAAAACTGAGGAAAAACTAAGGGGCTGGGGAAAACTGAGTACAACTAACGACCCGAGGGCACGAAAATAGAAATCCCATAAAGATAAACTTATATGAAATAAAAGATGAAGTAGGCAATTTGTCTAGAAGTATTGGCTGAATCTTTGGTTTAGGGTTCAAAACCCACTGTCTTTAATATTTATTTTTCAAAGTAATATTTTTGCATGTATTTTTTGTTATATAGACACTTTGTATATTGTTTCTTGTAATCTTATGTTTTCTTGTTAACTCCATTAGTTAGAAATTTGTACGAAGTAACATATTTGATACTCTTATTTTGGAATTCATATGTTTCTCCCACCGCAAAAAAAAATCATATGTTTCTTGAGCACAAATATCCTTTATTGTGAGGGTGTGTCAAACACATATGATACACGTGTAATCATTAGTTCATACTCTAGCCCTTTTATAAACTTCATATAATACATATTTCTATTAATTTGAACGGGTATTTAATTCTATGCTCCTGGTTTCTTAATTGTGCTTACTTTTTCCCATTCGATAACTTTTTGCTCACCTTTTCCCATGTGTCTAAACTTTTGCTTTCATATTTTCCTCACTTTTTTCCCCGAATAGTTGCTCACTTCGAAGGCAAAATAAGCAAGTGGGAAAAAATGAGTAGTGTTAACTAACGAGGGGCATAGAATTAATAATCCCATTTGGGGCCACCCAGCTCATATGTGTTTTCTTGGGAACACAAATGCGAGATATCGCATGGATTTGGGACGTATGTTACAAGTTTGTTTTGAATTTTCAATATTGCATTTGTCCCTTCAAAGGCTGCAAACACAACATCTTCCTGATTTTTTTACTGCATAAACAATTTTTGTTATTACTATTTCCGAAATGATACAAAGCATTAAATTTTCAAGGTTGTAAAATCTTCCTAAAAAAGGTTGCAAAAAATGCAGCATAACCACCTTTTTGTTGCATTAGTATTTCAAAATGTTCTGAAATTTTTCTATGCAATCTAAAAATATATTACAACGATTTGTTGCAATAGTATTTGTTTTCCTTATAGGGAGTGGATTTTTCGTTGTGAATGATGGATGGCCAAGATTTGACTTAGTAAGCCAATTGGATGGCCAAAGGGGGCATCTCCAACGGGGCGACGCAAACGGACGTGGAGCGATCGTTTGCGACCGCGCGGTCGAAAAGTGCGTCTAGAACCCGGCCTAGGGGCCCGACGCATAGTGGCCGGGGTGTCCGCTGAGACGCAAACGTGGCCCAAATTTGCGTCGAGTTTGCATCTTCGTGGACGTTGAGCGGTCGCACCGAGTGACCGCCGATTCTCACATTGGGCCCGCGCAGCAGTAGCTCAGACGCCGCCCACATTCCTGCCAAAGGCCATTCCCAGCCCCAAAAAATCAAAGTTGACCGGTGCCAACACTCCATCCCCTTGTGATGGACCTCCTTGTCGCCGCAACCACCATGGAATCTGAGGTATCCCACCCAGCCACCGCCCCAGACTCCCCCATAGCCACCATCAGAGCCTTGATGGAGACGGCATCTCCGGCTGGCTCAAAGCATGCCTCCACCGGAGGCCAGGAAGCTAAGCTGAAGGTACCAAAGAAGTTGTTGTCGAAGGAGGATACAATCATCCAGGCTGCGAAGCGACACGGCCGGCGCAAGAATCTGAAGGAGATGAATGCAGCGGCGGCGGCCGTACATCAGGTGCATGTCGCTGCCCAATTGGCCAAGAAGATGCAGGTGAAAGCCAACGCCCACGTAGGCCTCCATCCTGGCTTCCATCCAGGCCTCGGGGAGGCCATGCTCTTCGTCAAGCAAGAGAGGATCCTCGACATCGCTCCCCCAGCCTCGTCTGTGAGATCGGTAAGTTCCCAGCTGCATCCTGGATCGCCCGCACCCTCGCAGGTCCATGTTGTGTCCCGGTTCACATTCGGAGCCGCGCCGGTCCAGTTCATCGGAGCCCTAGTTCCCGACCTGAACCGGACACCGAGAAGCGGTGACTCGTGCCCGGCCGCAACATGAAAGACGTGACCAGTCCCGGAGGAGAACATGCCGGTGCCCTGCACCCTGTTTGAGGAAATGCCACCATTTTCCCCGACGATGGACGACGCGGTACGTTCGCTCTCATTGTCTCGGTCTGCCATGTGTCATTCGTCTGACTTTCGGTGGTTCGTAGGTCTATTGGGTGGGACGCAATGAGGGCGATATTGCGGCCATGATCTTCGGGGGTGGCTTCGTCGGCGAAGGCGTCGGGATAGGGACGCGGGATCCTGGCCTAGAGATGCAGGATCAGTGGGGACACAGGCTGGATCGGGCGGACATCGATGGGGAACGGCTATTCTCCACCCAACCCACGTAGCCAACAACCGTCCATGTCGATGTCGATGAGGAGGCGCCAACAGGGCCTGTCCTAGCTAGGGATGATGTTGCCAAGAAGAAGGGGGAGAGCCACAGGACCAACAGCTTCAACGATGACTTGGACAAATGTTTGTGTGATGCGTGGCTCGCGACCAGCCATGACTGCATAAATGGTGCGCAACAAAAGGACAAGGTCTACTAGACTAGGGAGGTCAAAGAGTACGAAGAGAGAAAGCGCCACAAGCCCTACGAGATGCGCATCGATCGCACAGAAGAGTCCCTCAGAAAAAGATGGACCCACATCAAACATGAGCCTCCAAGTTTTGTACAGCCATCGAGCATGTTGTTGCCCACCCCGAGAGCGGCATGGGCGTGCTGGCAGTGGTAAGAAATGGACATCATAATTCCATCTATGTACTTAGAATTAGCATGCCATAAACCTAACTTTTATCAGTTTTAGGTACCTAGGAACTTAAAGAAGTTCAAGGCAACACATAAGAAGGGCTTCTATATGGTTCATTAATTGTTGGGAAAAGCTGAAGGACGCGTCAAAGTGGAGGATTGGCTATGCAGCCTACCATGAAGTGGTCAAGAATGAGACATCCTTGTTGGTCATCGACGGCGAAGGCGACGATCCTGGGTAGAAAGCCCTTCCACCTTGTCCCCAGGGCCATAAGGCTACCAAGGCCGATCTTGCCTAGGAGGCATGATCCCTTGCGTTGAGCCAGACCTTGGAGAAGATCACGGCCTGCTCTCAAGCTGCTCTGCCCAAAAGGGACGAGAAGAGGCGCCTAGAAAAAGAGGCCTCTACTGCCATCTACCTCAACCTCACCAAAATAAGGATGGATTTAGCATTTTATTAATTTAAAAGAGTTAATGATTAAGATAAATAATATTTAGGGTTTAATTCAGGAATTAGGATTCTATGGTTGTTATTAAATTTTAATAGAATAACTTATTAACTAAAAAGGTTGAAGTAAGTAAATAACTTTTGACTATGAAAAATAATATTAGTTTTTAAAAAATTTCTTATTTTATTACTTAAAGAAAATGATAAATGGTAATTGCAATTCAAGGTTTTGAAATACCACTAGTATTTAAGTAAATGATGATATGGTAAAATAAAATTAATCGTTGTGTTTTCTTTAATTACTGAATAGCTATTATTCATTTTTTGAATCTTAACTAATTATTGAATTTTAATTGTATTTTGGATAAACAAAAGGCATAATTTATAAAGGTTAAATAATTGAATTTTATTTTAACAAATATTTTCATATTCTATTTTTATTGGATAAAGTTTATTTTTCCGAGAATTTTGATATTTTATTTGTATTTTTTTAGTTGAAATTAATTTTATTTATTTTGGCAAAGTTTCAACATTTTTCTGGATTTTGAATTAAATAGAAATACTAAACGTACCGGTTCATACCCTAGCTACTCTCACACAGAGGTGGGTTCCTTGACTAAGTCAAAATCCACAGATGCAAAGACTAGTCAACAAGTGCTCGAGGCCCCACCGACCATGTTGGCGTTGCTGGCGGCTTAACCCCGGCGGCCAGGAGACCACGGCGCCACCGCTACACGACTCCCCGAGACACGCTAAGGTTTGCGTTCGAACTGCTACTACACTACGAGTTCACTGGTGGTGTAACATCTCAAATTTTAAAACAAAGAGAAAATGAATTTCCCTATTTCCAAAAATGAGAACCAACAAAAAAAATTATTGAATAATGTGCTATGCATACTGCTCATGCTTATATATTGTGATTTTTCCATGATAGTTGCTTGATATGTTGGAACATGTTTTCTAAACCCTAAACCTCACCCTTCTTGTCACCATCCAAGATAAAACAAATTAAAAGAAATTAAAATTTAAAAAGAAAGGCCTATGTAAGCCTATGATTATTTTTGCAAATAATCAATTATGCCATGATATACCTTGTTTAGATGGTTTGAAAGGCCTCAACAAACCTAACCTAGTACTTACCAACTAAATCAAATGTGAAATAAAAATAAAATAAAAATATGCATAGAGGCATATGTGGCACATAGCCATAATGGCAAATCTTTCCCTATGCCCTCATACTCTTCCAAATGGTTTGAAACCATCACTAAACCTAATCTAACCCTAAATGGACCCTAGACCATGCGCAAGTAAAGCAAGTGGAACAAGATAGAAGAATAAGGAAAATGCAAATATCACCTCATATGTGATTATGGCCATTTTTGAAAATCTTGAACCTAGGCCAATTTGAATTGTGCCAATGGTTGGGAAACATAAATAAACCAATAACAAACACTTTTGAACCAAATAAACTCAAATCAAATCAAATGAAAATTCAAATTCAAGTGACATGTGATAATGGTCACTTGTGCCATTTATATCATCTTACTCACTTTGAGCTCTAGTATTAACATATTTCTAAACTAAACATTCTCAAGTCTTTGCACCTCATCCAAGACCTCATCAAGGTGAAAAACTTTGGTAAAGAACACATCTGCAAATTCTTTCTAGATTTCAAAATATCATCAAGCAAATTGGTGACATTGAACCAGATTATAGATTCTATAAATTTTGAAATTTCACAAACCAATTTAACTTTGCACCTCACCACCACCATTATGATCCAAATATTATTCAAATCAACTCCACCAAAAATCTCTGCAAAATTCAAAAAAATGGTTCATGCGGCCATTACATCAAACACTTGGCAGGCAGAATTCAACTTTGTACATACATGCTATTATCCAACAGATTTTTGCCTAAATCCCTTTTGCTTTGTGATCATCAACACCCTGGTACTTCCTCTGCAGCAAACCATGACTTTGCAACCCCTTTTTCAGTAGAGACATGCTCCCTTTTCACCCATGCCGAGCACCCTTGCCCTCCCATGCCACTCAACCTCTCCACCACTCTCTGGTCCCCTCCACCATGTCTCCCAGCTCGCTCTCACTCCCCGAAGCGTGCCTGTACCATCCCTGGCCAGAGACGAGCACGCCAGCGCCTGGAACACGACATGCCCTGACGCGCCCAGACGCGCCAGTACACGCCAGAGCGCGCACGGGCACAGCCCTGGACGCGCCAGAGCACACCGTCGCACCGTCGCCTCAGTCAAGCCCTACACCTCTGCGTCTGCATCGAGCACCATCACCACTCCAGCAAGCCCGTAGACACGCTCGAGCGACGGTGCGTGCACCATCGCCGTCGTCCCCTTCAAAATCTCACCGCCAGTACCGTGGCAGATGCGGCATCATCCCGAACCGTCCCCTCCTCTTTTCTCTGCGCCAGCACATCCTTGAGCATCGCCATGATGTTGCCCACACGCCTGCAGCCTCGCCTTGCCCCTTCGCGCACCAGAACCGCCGCGCCATGATCGACCCGAGCCCCGCTCCGCAGCACCCTCTCGCAGCTATAAAAGGAGTGCACCCCCGCCTCCATTCTCCACACCATCTCGCTCCCCATCTTCTTCTCGATCTCCTCCACTCCTCTCCCATCCACATTGCCCACCGTAGCAAGCCAATTCGTCGCCGGAGCCCGCGGAACCGCTGCAGACGAAGCCATCGACCTACGCCACCTCAAGCGACGTCGCCGGTACCAGGAGCTTCCTCATCCTCCGCAACGTCGCCTCGCGTCAACGCCGCCGTTCGCCGACCGCCGGAGAGCTCGCCCACCCCCCACCGTCGCCGCCAGTAGCCCTGCCTCTCGCCGGAGACAACGACGCTCCTCAGACGTCGATCGTCATTCTAATCCAGCGGCCCACGTTAAAAGGTACCGTTTCGCCGTTATAACGCACTGACGTGTGGGTCCCTCGCTGTCAGTTGGCCCGCGTGCAACGTGCGCATAGCTGGGCTGGCCCAGTTCCTTTTCCCCTCTCCTGGCCCAACTTCGTTTCCCGCCTAGCCCAATTCGTTTGAATTTGAATTAACTATTTTCAGTGAAATTCAATACTGGTGCTTTGATAAAAATTGTATAACTTCAAATCTACTGAGCCAAATTTGATGAATTTTATATATTTGGAAAGCTTATGAAATTATCTATCAAACCCCACTGGTCTCAACCCTAGATTCATTGTAGAATTTGTATGATAGAAATAACAAGGCAGCATGTTTTCAAAATTCTAATAATTATTAAAAATCAACCGTGATGAATTTTGAGGTGGTTGAAATTCTCAAAATTCACAATTCAAATACTCTAATTGTTTATGTAAAAATATGATAAGGTTGTTTCATATGATCATGGGCTAGATTCAAATAGTGGCTATGTGGCCATTTCTAGTCCATTTAAATTACCCAAATTTAATTGTTAAATGGTATGAGAGGTTCTCTCTCATTTAAATCATTGTCCTAAGTAATCCAATATGAGGTAATGACCTTGATTTATAGCACCAAATATTTAATTACTTAATGTTATTAAATTGTTCCATAGTAGGATTTAAATTGTATGAGATGTAGTATCTCATTTAAATCATTTTCCCCAAATGATAAATATGAAGTGTTGACCTTGGTCAACATGATCTCATACTTAGGATTTGAGAATATTAAATCTTAGTAAAGTTCAATGATAGGAAATTATCCTTCAAAGGGAATAAATAGAAACCCAAATAAATAATTCAATGAGAGGAAATTATGTTTCAAAGTAAGTAAAAGTAAAACCCTAGTATGGATGTTTGTGATGATGATAAATCATCTTGAGTGAGCCATTAAGGCTAAGTAGTCCCCTTAAGTATTGATTGGTGATTGTTATCCTCGTATTCGTTTATAGACGCTAGTACCGGAGACTACCAAGAAGAGGAGGTCTACCTTGAAGAAGAAGAAGAGAACTTTGATCACTACACCAACCAAGGCAAGCTAGACTAATGCAAGCTATATTATTGTAAGCTAATATTCTTGCAAGTTACCCAAGTGCACAGCTCTACAAGAGCAAGGCACCATTACATATTACTTTATGCTTAAGGATCATATCCCACGTTTTTACCCTACAAGTTTTTGACTTTGGTTTATCAAAGCTTACCTTTTGATTCATGATTTCACTTGGTCTAGATATCCATAAAATCAATGGTAGATATTACTGAATACTACTAGTCCTATGGACTAGTAAATTGCACCGTAAAAACCTCATTAATGAAGCACAAAAAGATTACAAAACCGCTGATCTGCACACTACGAATGCACACGACCACACTGTATATACCACTACCACACACACATGGGAAACAAGAAAAAGACAGCGCAGAACAACCGTTCAGGAAGGAACAAGGAGGTACAGAGGTTTCCGTCGGGTAATTGCACTTGCACATCGCACATCGTCCCTGGTTCAGCCGGACATCCACAGAAAATTATTGGCCCTCAAGCAGCGCTCATGTACTACCAACCTTGAAACTGGTTATTTGAAAGATTGAGATTCGTTAATTTTGCTAGATTGCCAATGGAGTACGGTATTGTTCCAACGAAGTTATTTCCTCCAAGATGTAAATTCTCTAGGTTCTGTAGGGCTCCAATGCTCGATGGCACAGTCCCGCACAAGTTGTTTGCACCTAAATTTAGTAGTAAAAGCATGGTGGATAGGTTACCGACAAAATTTGGTAGAACTCCATGTAGTTGGTTTCCATATAATGTGAGAGTATGTAGATCGGGACAGTTGCTCAGTGCTCTTAAGAACTCCCAGCTTTGAGTTGTTCTTGCTTCAAGCTTATTTTTATCAAGGTTTAGATAGCTTAGTTTATGAAGTTTGCCGAAACCACTAGGAATTTGACCAGTGAAATAATTAGATGACAAGACTAGCCATTCCAGTTCTGAAGCATTTCCCAGAGACTCGGGGATATGGCCTTCAAGCTTGTTAGTACCCAATTCGAGCCATCGGAGGTTAGGGAGTGTGTCGCCGATGTTAGCACTGTCAGATGACAATGTGCCACTTAACATATTCATACTCAAGTCTAGGAATTGAAGATTGGATAGATTATACAATGTTGCTGGGACTCTACCCGACAGCCTATTTACGCTGAGTGCCACCCACGACATATTTGGTAGTTGCCCAAGCTCTTCAGGAATGCTTCCCTCAAGCTGATTGTCTACAAGTACTAAATGTTCTAAGTGTGTGATGTTGCTGAAGGTTAGTGGGATGGTTCCAGTGAGGTTATTATTGGAAAAGGCTAAATACAAAAGATTGGAGAGCGATCCTATGTTTCGGGGGATTGAACCCACTAGCATGTTAGAAGAGAGGCCTAACCACTCGAGTTTGGAACAATTGGTAAGGGCAGCAAGTGCATCTAGAATGTTCCCTTGCAATAAGTTTCGGTCTAGAAGAAGGGCTTCTAATTTTTTAAGACGATTGAGAGGAGGCAATGGACCCGAGAGGTGATTTGAGTCTAAAAGAAGTTCCCTAAGGAAAGTCAGGTTTCCAAGAGAGGGCGTGATTGGGCCTGTCAAGTTCAGGCTTTGAAGGTTCAGCACGGTAACACGCCCTGGGTGCCTTGCGCTGCAGTTAACGCCCAACCACATGCAGTGGTGGATGCTGTTATTCCAGGAGTGCAAGGCTCCTGTCGGGTCATCTGTGATAGCCTGTTTGAAATCGAGCAATGAGTGTCGATCCCTGGTGTTACCATGAACCAATGAGCACTGGGCGGTGCCAGCTTCATGGAACAGCAGTAGTAACAGTGATGCTGGTAGCACAAGCCTGCTGAATTGCAGGGATCGCTGGGTGCCCATTAGATATATGTTGCCTGCAAAAGGGTAAGTCATATGAATATTCCACACAACTCTTTTGCAGGCAAACGAAAAATGCAGATGGAGCTGTCTTTTTTTTCAGTGCAAGGGGTGTGATTGCAAGGGTTTGCGTTGGTAGAAACTGAAGAAGCTAAATCACACTAACTCGTATAGTACTTTATATTAAAGTGCTAGTAACATATTTAAGAAGGCAGGAAAAAACATATATAGATCCAGGTTATGAAGAGTTGTGAAAAAACGTTGAAACAATAGACATAACAATCTTAGCAGCAAAGGCAAACACCAAGATAGATGGTCTTTTAAGTACAACTTGCACTACTAGTAGTAATCAGGACGAGAGAGAGAGAGAGTAGCGCACCTCTACCCGGACGGGGAGCATATCAGATTGGATTTTCTGCTTCTTTTCGCTGGGCGGTGAACCAAGTGTGAGCTGAATGCTCAGCTAGCTCATGCCCCAGGGGCTAATAAGAACACCTCTGCAGAGTCTCACATCCACAAAACTTGGTCGTACATTGACTAAAAAACGCGTCAACATTTTATCTTCCAAGATTGTCACTGCTGTCCGGTTCAATACAGCCTGGCAGAGACCTTCAGCGTCACAACGTGATTTTTCCACGGGGACAAAGTGCTTTAACCTTCAGCGTCACAACGTGATTTTTCCACGGGGACAAAGTGCTTTAAGTGCAGCACGTGGATACGGTTTACTTGTCCAATTGGGTTCTAGGCATCAACGTGTAAGGGCATCTCCAACGGGGATTTGGTGAACGCGGGTAAACACGGATAATGGCTGGCGGTTTGGGTCGCGCGTTGCATCCAACGCAGCTAGATATAGGTCGTGGCAAAGTATTTGACATTTGGCCTTTAAACTCAATATAAGACATATAAAATCATAAGAAAAATATAAATAACAAAAATATAACTAAGTTTAAATTATCAGATTTACTTATTAAATGACAAATTACCTGTTAAAATAAAATGTAAAATAATATAAATGTCCTAGGCATTGTTTTCTTCCGGATTTTCATCATCATTGTTGTTTGCAACATTGTTATCAACATGCGTCGACATGTGCTCAACCAAATCAACATGGGGCTGATTATGAACGTTTGGTCGTGAATTTCATGATGCATATGGAAGATATCCTGGAATGAAGCCGGACCATCTTGAGGAGCAACCAACTCTCTCTAGACTTCCCAATCATTATCAAAAAGTGAATCATCCCGCTCTACCTCAACAATCATGTTGTGCATGATTACACAAGCGGTCAACACCTCCCACATGGTTTGCACACTCCATGCTCTAGCAGGGTGCCTGAAGATAGCCCAACGAGTTTGGAGGATATACGAAACGCCCGCTCGACATCTTTTTGGGCTGCCTCTTGCTTTTGACAAATCTTGCCTCCTACTCTGAATTGGGACGACGGGATTGTCTTCACGAGCATATCCCAAGGTGGATAGATACCATCAGCAAGGTAGTACCCCTTGTTGTAGTGGTGGCCATTGATCTCAAAATCCATATCAGGGGACTGATTCCAAAGCACTTCGGACCAGGTGGCCGTTGAGCTTCTAGAATTTTCGACGGATAGATCATGTCGAGGAGATGCCGGGCATCATCAACCGGCAGATGTCTTTGCCCCACTCAATGCATGAGAGGGTAAGCCGGATAATGAGGGGGCTGACCTCCACCAACTAAATTTGCCCCTTTCTTGGACTGGTAATTTTGTCCACCGCTTCCTTGATCGACATTTCCTTGACTAGCACCTTGCCTTTTTCTGCCGGCATTGTTATTACCAGCATTGCCCTGACAGGCATTTCCTTCCCCGCCTTTTTATTTTCCGGCTAAGACCGGATCATATAGAGTGAGCAGTTTGGAGTTGATATTCCCTTCTCTTTTTCCAGTGACATGGGGGGATGATGTCTTCCCAGCCAACTTTCTTGCAGCGCCCCCAGCCGAATGAACATTTTGGGAAGCACCAACACCTGGGTTTGCCTTGATTACCTCTGCGTTTTGCTGGTTAACTGTAGCAAGTAATTCCCTAACTCGGACATGTTGCTTCAGCAAAGCTTCACCTGACAGATGCGGTAATTCCTTAGCAGGTGCCTGAGCAGCCCTAAGGTTCTTAGCCGGAGTACTGTACTTCGATCTCTCTGCCGACACAAAGAATTTCGACACAGACACACCTGATCTACCATCCTAAAATGGCGACGGGAATAGCGCTCGGGGAATGTTGGATTCTCCACAAAGTGGCTCTGTATCAACTTCTTGTGACCTTCGATCCTTTTCCTCGACAACTTCTCTTGACCGTACATGGAACCACCTTGCTTCGGCCTTTTATTCTCGTGCATAGCCAATAGCAAAGCTATGTTTTCTTCTTCTTCAAGGGCCCATTCTTCATCGTGCGAATCGTAGGACGAACACATAATTTGGACTTCATCTAATAAATCCCTTGAACTAGCAACAATACTCACGGAAAATATGACCTTGCAATGATTTCACCAAACAACTTGAGGACGCAGACTATCGGGGCCGCATCGAATCGACGGTCACCACAACTCTAATCAATAGATCTGAAGCGGCGGCGGGGCGGAACGGAGCGAGCGCGGCGGTGAAGGCGTCTCCCGGGCGGCCACGGCTTTGGATGCCGGGTAGCGGCGGCGGTTATTTGGCGGGGCTGGGCCGTCGGACGATCTTGGACAAAAAGGTGGGGGTGGCGGCGCGAGCGTGTAGCGAGGTAGTTGGCTCTTAGCGACTCCTCGCATTTTCCGGCAGCACACTAGAGCCGCTGCACCAAATTTGACGCGCACGATGCCGCTATATCCCACACGCCTAAAAAACTTTGCCGCACGCACGATTTTGCACCGTCTGATGGAGAGCCGGTTTGGTTTTCCAACGCCGACGCATTATACATCATTTGTTGCAGACGCTCTTACTATATT
This sequence comes from Lolium multiflorum, assembly GCA_030979885.1. Taxonomy (NCBI): domain Eukaryota; kingdom Viridiplantae; phylum Streptophyta; class Magnoliopsida; order Poales; family Poaceae; genus Lolium; species Lolium multiflorum. The sequence goes on from CM061753.1 coordinate 322,211,987, forward strand.
CATCTTATTTCTCTTAAACTTAAAAGGTACTACATTAAGTTTCTAGAAAGACATGACCGATGAGTGCAGAGTCAAATTCCATATTTCGAGTTCCTACGGAGTGAAACACTACGGGAAAAACAGGCTTTGCCGTGCAACTATTTGCACGGCGAAGAGACCTATTTGCACGGCAAAGGCTTTGCCGTGCGACCCCGCACGGCAAAGATCGCACGGCAAAGGCTTCTTTGCCGTGTGACTCGCCAACGTTGCACGGCAAAGCTTTGCCGTGTGACGCCGCACGGCAAAGGTCGCTTCTTTGCCGTGTGCCTAACATGTTTTATCTAAAAAAAGGCCCCAAACTGGCTGGTCTGGGAATCGAACCTAGGACAGACTAGGGAAAGCGTGCAACCTTGCCACTGAGCTATGTGTTCGTTTGTTGATAACTATACCATGCCATGCCTTTTGAGATGAGAAAAAATCCAGTTTCTACATCTTGCCGTGCGCTTACACTAGGCAAAGGCTTCTTTGCCGTGCTTTTTCAAAAACACTAGGCAAAGGCTGCTTTGCCGTGAAGCCGCTGCGCGGCAAAGGATGAGGCACGGCAATGCCAACGCCTTTGCGTGCACCAAGTCTTTGCCGTGCGGTGTGTTGGACCATTGCCGTGCACCTTTCTTTGCCGTGCGGCCTCTTCCATCTTTGCCGTGAATCGTATCTTTGCCGTGCGCTTGTGTTTATCTTTCCCGTGACCAAGGTCTTTGCCGTGCGTTTTTATCTGTGCGCACGGTAAAGATTTCTTTGCCATGCGGGGACACACGGCAAAGAAATGCTGCACGGCGACGCATATTTTTCCCGTAGTGAAATTTGGTCAAACTTATGAAAGAAATGACTCATTTAAATGAGTGACATTTTTCAGAACAAAAAGATTAGTTACTATCGTTTCTTGTGTTATTTCATATTGGTCTCTACTGATTCAATTACAATCGCACATGTACATATCCACAAGCGTACTCCTCGGTTACACCACATCGCTACAACCGATCGAAACAAAGATAAAACGGTGAATTTCGTTAAGTTTATCTATGAAAATGTACTACCGCGTAAATATAAGAACCAAAATTCGAACCTGGTTGGTCTCTACGGTTCCATCTCAATGAAAGCTTACTCTCAAATTTCTGGTTTGCTCATTGAATCCAAAAGTTCAATTTCTCGAGGGACTGAGGTTAATTCATTGCAAAAAGCATAATTTTGTATATAAATCTTAACTTTTTATTTGCCTCATCGTTTGTTGTTTTTGCGCGTTTCAGTTTCGCCGATATACTATGTTTGGTTGAGTAATACTATCGGATTCTTTCAATTTCTTTTTGAAAAAGCGTAGAATTTCAACCAATGCCAAAGCTTTTGGACCCTATTATCATTTCTCAAAATTCTAAGACATGTTTACCAATATTACAAAAAGTCCAAAAACTAGAACCTCCTTCATGAAAGGTTTTACTATGGAAGTCGTTAATATAACTTTTTTTCAATGTTCGGTGGGAGGTCGTAACATAGATGCATTCCTAATGTTTGGCACGAATTTGCCATCCAGTATCCATCCATGCCAATGACTTCACTGTTCAACAGCAGTTGTTACCTGATGGCTACGGATCGTCTTACTAGAACTAACATGCATGCGATGCATTGTAAGTCACTCTTTTCTTTTTCTCCGGACAACACAAAGCATGTGAGAGCATCTCCTGTCGGCCTCCCGCAAAGCGTCTCCCAAACGGCACCGAATTGAGTGTTTGGGGGACGTATTTTGTTTGTGCCGCGTTTAGGGACGTCGCTCCCCAGCCGCATACCCCAAACGCCGCCCCCCAAATATTAAAATACTTTTTTTTTGTTTTTTGCATTTTTATTTCAATAAAGAGAAGAAACATTCCAGAAACTAATACATAATTGGGGATGTGGTTTACACGAAGATATAGCTTGGAACATGGTTTTCCACAAACTAATACATAGTTTGAACCATGGTTAACACAAATATAAAATATTGCAAAAAAAACTAAACCTAACTAGGCCGTGCATCGAAGGTTTCGTGTGTTCGCTGCCAAGAAAGAACACTCGAGGGCACACCCAGTCACCCAAACTGGAAAATCCAGCTGGTGATGGTGCCCTTGTTGGTTCTTCCGAAGAAGAACAACCAGAAACCTTCGTCCACGTATTCGCTGCGAAGAAACAACACTCTTCATCAGTCGTCCTCCTCGGCGCTTTCGCCGTGGTAGTTCCGGCGGCAGCGCGTCTCGTCGAAGACCTTGACACTCATGTCTCTATCGCCAAAGTAGGAGAACTGGAGGACGAAGCCGGCTTCGAGGCGGTGGTAGCGCGCGAACTTCTCCCAGCCGATGTGGAGGTACATCTTGCCGCGCGTGTCGCAGATCACGTCGACGATCCACCGGCAGCAGCCGCAACCATCCTCCCGCAGATGCAGGGACTGCGGGCGCTCGTCGCCGGCGACGTAGTCGGCGAAGGAGTCCGGCAGCCTCTGGATGCCGTGCGAGTCGCCCTTGAGGACAACGATGAACTCGAAGAGCACCGTCCCCTCCTTGTCCTGCATGTCCGACGATGAGGACGATGACGGCGTCGCAGGTGACGGCGAGCGTGTAGCTCTGCCGCGGTGGCGGCCACGACCACGACCACGACCACGACCGCGAGCTCGGCCTCCGCCTCTACCAGCCATGGCGTCGACTCTTGTTGAGATGGTGGCGGCTAGGGTTGGGGAGAGAGGCATTAGGATTTGTGTGTGACAGGAATGATGAGAGGCGGCCCTTTTTATAGGCCGGAGGGAGGCGCGGGAGCGGTGGCGCTCATTAACGCCAACACGCAGAGCTAGGCGCGACGAGACGCTTCGGCGGCGGCAATCACCGGCGCGGTCATCGCATCGCGCCGCGCCTCGCGGAACCGCATCGTCGCTGCGCGCCAATAACTTCCGTCGCGAGGTAGGCTACGGTTAGGTTAAAATTTAATGTACCGCTGACGGTCGGTCCCGCCACCCCGCCTCGCTTGTGGTGTCCCGGCCCCGGTCGTCCTTGTCGGGCGGGGACGGGCTCGGGCCACTAGTAGAGAAACTTCTTTGTACGGTTTGAAAGGGCCTTTAGTACCGGTTTTGAACCGGTACTAAAGATCCGGCACTAAAGGCCTCCATTTAAGGTTCCTTACGAACCGGTACTAAAGGAGCGGGGCTGGAGATCTTTTTTATTTTTTTTTCACAAAAAGGCTATTTCGTTTAATTTTTTTATCCATTTTTTTCTAATTATTTTTCACTCCCTTTTTCATAATTTCTAATATTTCCGTTAGTCTCTAACTACACTTAATCTCTAGTCAATTACTTACCCTTGGTCAAACTTCCCGGTCGGTCACCCATCCTCACACTACTCCAACACTAGCACGCTTAACTTCCGGGTTCCTTTCCGTCCCACTTCCAAGTGCTTCGCGCGCATGTTGTTGATAGTAGTATCATATCAATCATATTAACATGTTGGTCAATGTGACACTTCTTTATTATTTGTATTGCAAATAATTTCTTTAATAAACAAAAGTAATGATGTAATAATAATGTTGAATAAATAAATAAAATTAACTTTTTAATTTGTATTATTTTTATATATTTTTAAAACTTTTAATATTTTTTTGCCAAACTTTAAACCTGAAAATTTGAAAATCTTATAATTTGATAAAAGTAATAGTTATTCTGGGAATCAAAAAATCTTATAATTATTAATTTTAATTTTTAAAAAATAAAAAATATATAAAATTCTAAAGTTTTGGAGAAAACCTAAAATCTTCCTGCTTTCATATTTTGATTTGGAATTTTGAGAATCTAAAATTTGGCTAACCGGTAAACCCGGTGAATTCGGATGTAACTTTTTCCCACGATGATTTTGATATATTATACGTTTTACGTCGTATGCAAAAGTTCTTGCGGTTTTACCATTTTCCAAAACTTTTTTGCAAAAAAGGTGAAAATTCAAATTTGTTAATTTTCCCCAATACTAGGTTGCATAACATACAAGAATCTGAAAACATTTTATTTTTTTGAATTTTCTATCATTTTCATTTATATTTTACAAAGCAAAAAAAGGCGATCCACTAGGGGGGGGAGGTGCGTGGGGAGCAGGGAAAACCTTTAGTACAGGTTCGTGACACGAACCTGTACTAAGGGCCTTTAGTACGGTCCTGTCACGAACCGGTATTAAAGGTCTGCAGTGCAACGGGTACTAATGCCCTTTAGTACCGGTTCGTAAGGAAACCGGTACTAAAGGGTTGGACGAATGACCCCTTTTTCTACTAGTGGGCCGCCGGACACCTTATCGGACCGTGCCGGACAAAAATCGACTTAAGAGGACGCGGCTGGGAACGATTTTTTTGTTCGGCGCGCCGCAAAACGTTTTGGGGGACGCGACTGGAGATGCTCTGAAAGCCATTACTTTTGGCAGCGCCACGCAATGCTGCGTTGAAAAAACCGGTAAGATGTATTTTAGCACATAGTAGGTATTGCCACATGTTAGTTGGCAGGCTTTGGTAGGAGAACTACTTACAAAAGCTTGCCTGCGCCAACCTTGGATGATGACAATATGGCAAGTACCAAATGTTAGGACAATATGCTTGTTCTATTACCAGGGGGCCAAAGGCCACAATATATAGTACATGTACAGGTGCACATATGCAGAAAGCCCCCTAACATATGGGGAAACTACAATATACAGATATATACATCTAACACCCCTCAAACTCATGGTGGATCCACAACACTGAGTTTGGAGAGTAAGAAATCATGCTGCGTCTCAGTGCCTTCGTAAAGAAATCCGCCAACCGCAAATCGAAGGCACATAATGAACGCAACAACATCATCCTCGCACCTGAGCACGTGTGTAAAAAGCATCAACACTAATATGCTTGGTCAGCTCATGCTTGACCGGATCACGTACACGATAGCACTGCATCACAGACAAAAGTGGTGTCGTAACAGAGACCCCAAAATCTGCAAGCAACCACCGTAACCAAGTCACCTCAGCAATCAACAAAGCCATAGCCCGCAACTCAGCCTCAACGCTCGAACGGGAAACTGCGACCTGTTTCTTCGTCTTCGAAGCAACAAGCGAACCACCAAGAAACACACAAGCAGAAAGTGAACGACGATCCGTAGGATCACTCGCCAACGTAGCATCCGAATAGCACTGGAGCTGGAGAGAGCTGGAACGGGGAAAGAAAAGGCGACGAGTGATCGTGCCACGAAGGTAACGTAGAACACGGAGGAGATGACTATAGTGAACAGTGGTAGGAGCTGAGACAAACTGACTCAGAATATGAACAGGATAAGAAATATCAGGACGAGTGACAAGAAGATAAACAAGACTCCCAACAAGATGGCGATAACGGGTGGGATCAGGAAGAGGATCACCATCAGTAGGACGAAGCTTAACATTAAGCTCCATAGGAGTATCACGTGCGCTCATCCCCAAGAGCAGCACGAGCAAGAAGATCCTGAATGTACTTTTCCTGAGAGATAGAAAAGCCATCAGAAGTGGAGGAAACCTCAATGCCAAGAAAATAGCGAAGAGGACCAAGATCAGTCATAAGAAACCGATCACGAAGACGAGCCTTGACGAAGGCAATATACTCAGGATCATCACCAGTAATGATCATATCATCAACATAAAGAAGAAGAAGAGTACGTCCACGAGGAGAAGTGTGAACGAAAAGTGCTGGATCATGAAGACTAGGAGAGAAACCAGCAGCAGTCACCACAGAAGCGAAAAACCACGGGGGACTGTTTGAGACCATAGAGAGAACGTCGAAGACGACAAACCATCCCATCGGGAACAGAATACCCAGGAGGAGGCTGCATGTAAACCTCTTCACTCAACTCGCCATTAAGAAAAGCATTCTGAACATCAAGCTGGGAGACAGCACAGCGAATGTATAAGAAGCAAGAAGGGTACGCACGGTAGTCATATGAGCCACGGGGGCAAAAGTCTCATCATAGTCACGGCCGTGCTCCTGCTGAAAGCCACGAGCCACAAGACGACTTTATAGCGCTCAAGAGATCCATCGTGAGCGAGTCTTAATTTTATAGACCCACTTACACGTGATAGGACGAAGAAGGGGAGAAACAAGATCCCAAGTGCCGTGCGCTCAAGCGCAGCGATCTCCTCAGCCATGGCAAGCTGCCATTCGGATGACGCCGCATCCCGATAAGAAGTCGGCTCGGAAACAACAGAGAGACCATACTGACTAGAGAGTAACGAGCTGGAGCACGACGCCGACGGACAGGCCGTGGAAGGGGGAAGGTCATCGGCGGAGGACAACTCATCGAAGAAGAGGAAGAAGGGACAGCATCGAAGGATCCGAAGCCGGAGAACGAGGAGTACTAGGTGGACTAGACGGAGGAGAGGATGGCGCCGAAGGGGGCGCATCAGAAGTAGGAGGAGGGGAGGAGGAAACAGGGGGTGCATCCGGAAAAGAAGAAAAGAGATATCATCCACCGGGTAAGCACCCGAGGTGGGGCGAGGATAGAAGGGACGCGTCTCATCAAACGTGACGTCACGAGAGATGCGCATCCGACGACCAACGGGGTCCCAACAGCGATAGCCCTTATGCTCATCGTATCCGAGAAAAACACACTCAACAGACTCGAGCGGTTTGGTGTTCGCGAGGAGGCAGAAGAACACAGCACGCAACCAAAAGAACGGAGAGTCGAGTAGTCCTGGAGAAACACCGAGAGACGCTCGAGAGGAATGCCACCCTGTAGAGCAGCGGAAGGCTGAATGTTAATGAGGTGGGCCGACGTAGCGACAACCTCAGCCCAGAAATGTGGGGGAAGAGAAGAAGCAATCATCATAGCACGGTGGTCTCAAGAAGATGACGATGCTTACGCTCGGCGACACCATTTTGAGCATGCGCGCCGGGACAAAAAACTGAGCGAGGGTGCCCTCCTCAGCAAGGACACCACGAAGGTGCTGAGAGATATACTCACCAAGCAGAATCAGCACGGAACACACGAATGGGTGAGGAATACTGAGTGCGGACCATGGCCGCAAAACGCGGATAAATAGAGAGCACCTCACTGCGAGAGTGCATGAAAAACAACCAAGTGTACCGTGAAAAATCATCAATGAATAAGATATAGTATCGATGGCCCCCTTTCGAAGCGAAGGAGCCGGACCCCAAACATCCGAATGGACTAAATCGAACGGTCGCTGAGAGACAGACACACTAGTAGGATAAGGAAGTTGAATCTGTTTGCCTAACCTACAGCCCTGACAGTGTAACGATCCATCTCCAGAGACAGACCCCGAAGGCCACGATGAACCAAAGACGACAAAGTCGAGAGTCACAAAGGTGACCAAGATGATGACCGCTGCCAAAGAAGAGCCGGTGACAGAAGCAACAACCGGAGGAGAACTGGCAGATGTGGCAGCGGAAGGAACACGGCGCTAACTCCCAAAGCCCCGGAGATCGACGTTACGAGGGCCAGCCCGACCAGGGCTCGTGCGACAATCCCGAACCGCACAAGACTCGGCCAAGAATGACGCGACAAATCCGGTGAGCTGGCTAGCAGAGAAAAGGTCTAATCAGGCGAGGAACATGAGAAACATCAGGAACAGAAAAGAGGGAGTAGAAAGGGTGCATGTACTAGAAACAGAATAGAGGTACCACCAGCCGTGACAACACGGACAGGAGAAATAAGAGACCGAAGAGCAGATGAATAGAGGACTCAGAGGTCATATGAAAGGAAGCTCCCAATCCTGATACGGACGTACAGTCTGTGGTTTCCCGCAGCAGCGAAGAGCCGCCACAGAACCAGCAGCGCCGGCGAGGAAGAGTTTGGAGTAGCGAGCAGACCACGAAGACCCCCGGGAATGTCCCGATCGAGAGTCGCAAGCTCGAGAGAGCGCCCTCACGACGATCCCGGAACGCCGACGTAACCGGGATCCCGCGTCCAGCAGGTGGAGGAAGTGTGGCCAACCTTGCCACAGTAGGTGCAATGAGGACGAGGGCCGAGACTCGGACCACGAGGCTGCTGACGTAAACTGGAATCCCAAGCAGGCGGTGAAGCTGTGCTATCTCATGCGCAGAGAGGGCGCGACTGGAGAGGTCGAATCAGGTGCCGACGAAGAGCTATCACCCACACGCACGGAGGCCACCAAAGGGGGCGACGGAGAGCAACACGCCGATGAAGACAGAGTCGGCAAAGCGCGGTCATAACCACGTGAAGAGGCGCGAAAGTCGATGTAGAGCGGCAGCCGACGTAGACGGAGTCGACGGCACCACCATAACCACGGGAAGAGGGCACAAAAGTCGGCAGAGCGGCGGGCCGACGAGACGAAGTCGGCGGCACGAGCAGAGCCGCATGAAGAGGCCGCAAAGTCGATGTAGAGCGGCAGGCCGAGGGAGACAAAGTCGGCGAATCGCGACCAAAACCGCGGGAAGAGGCCGCGGAAGTCGATATAGAGCGGCGAGCTGACGTAGACGAAGCCGGTGAAGCGCGGGAAGAGCCGCGTGAAGAGGCCGCAAACGGCGACGAAGAATGGCTAGCCGTCATACACGGAGGCAGCGGACAAAGACCAAGTACTGAAGAGAGGCCCAAAGATAAGGCGGGATCAGCAGAAGAAGACATCGGATAACACCAGCTGACGACAGTATTTTTTTTTTTTTTTTACTTTTCCTTTTTTTTTTACCTCAAATCAAAATCAACTAGACAGAAACTGCGGAGAAGACGTCGGGCGGCCTCGAGCGGAGAAGACGTCGGGCGAGAAATCGCCTCTTTCGCGAGGCGAACCCAGTAATCGAGCGCCCGAATTGAGATTGGGGAATTGAGGAAATCGCCTGGCAGGAGCGGGGGCCACGCGCGACCACGGACGGGAGAAACCACGCGCGGGCGGGGAATCGCCTGGCAGGAGCGGCCACGGATCCTTCCGCGCGACCAGATCGAGCAGGCAGGGGCGGCAGGCGCGGGAGAGCAGGCAGGAGCGGCCGGCGGGGAAGACGAGGCGGCGGCCGGCCAAGGAGGGAGAGCAGCGGCGGAACAAGCCAAGGCACCGCGCAGATTAGAAAAATAGGACCAAAATTTGCTCCGATACCATGTTAGGACAATATGCTTGTTGTATTACCAGGGGGCCAAAGGCCACAATATATAGTACATGTACAAGTGCACATATGCAGAAAGCCCCCTAACATATGAGGAAACTACAATATACAGATGTATACATCTAACACCAAACACAGTAGTTCAACTTGTAGTGCAAAGAATATAGTCACTAGTAGTGCTACCAATTTCTTAATTCAGAGGAAAAGTAGGCATCGAATCATGTGAAGATGTATTGTTCTTGGACCTGAGGGAATTTGTCCAAAACTGCTGGAGGTTATACCGATGCACCTTTTTTTTGCGAAAATATACCTTGGTAGCTAAGGTTGTATGTTGTGTACTCGGTCAACTAACATGGAATGAGAGGTATCGACAAGAACTTGGATTAGATAATCACAATTAGCTGTCGAGAGAAGGGAACAGTGTGAAGAAAATGGAGGAAAAAGATTCTGAAAAGACACTATGACTGCTACAGCAGTATATTTCAAGATCAGTTTAGTCAGTTTGTATGTAACAGCCATTCTGAAAGTGACGCTTGACCTCCTGGAATGCAGATTACTAAGAGCATCTCGGGTCGCGTCCCCCAAAGCGTTCCCAAACCGCGCCGGATCGAGTGTTTGGGGGACGTGTTTTGTTCGTGCCGCGTTTGGTGAACGTCGCTCCCCAGCCGCGTCCCCCAACGCCTCCCCAAATAAAGAAAATAAAGGTTTTCATTCAATTTTGATTATATATTACAAAGTTTGAATTAAAACGGCTAGCTTTCATCTAAACCTACCCTACTGACCGTCCGGCGGTGCGTTCGACGGCCCCGCCCCGGCGTCGCCTGCCCTCCGCCGCAGCTCTTGCTGTGCGCGCCGCCTCTCCGTGCGTAGGGCGGTTGACAGACGCCGCTGCTCCAGCATCGCGTCGACGTCCGCCCTCCCCTGCTGCAACGCCTAGAGGGAGAGCTCGACGGCGCGACAAATCTGCGCCTCTTCGCGGGCACGGGCGTCGTCCTGGAGCTTCTTCTCCGACTCGAACGACTCGACGAGCGCGCGCTGCTGATCGGCCGTCTCGTCCGGGTGTGGCCTGTCGTCGTCGGACCACTCGAACTCGTCATTATCGTCGTCCTCCTCCACCTCGGTCTCCTCCTCCTCCGCCTCGGCCTCCTCCTCCACATCAGTTGGCGCCTCCATCATCGCCGCCAACGCGTCGGCCTCCGCCGCCAACTCGTCCGCCGCCTCGCCCCGGCCGCCTTGCCGCCGCCGCCGCTCCCGCTGCGGACCTCCGCGCCACGCGGCGGCGCGATCAGCCGCCGCCGCGCCGATCGCTCCCGCCGCTCATGGCCGCCGTGTCCCGTTCTCCCGCGCGGCGGAGATCATCATCCCACCGCTGCTCCATCTCCTCCGTCCGGCGCCGTCGCGCCTCCGACGTCTCCTCCGCTGCGGCGGCGAACACCGCATTGGTGTCCACCGTCGCCTGCTCGTGCCACGCTATCGCCGCCGCTCGTCGCTGCGGGGCAGGGCGAGAACGCCTAGATCCGCCGTGTGTGCCGCCTCACGCCGCCGGGCGGGCCTCCTCTCGAGTACCTCCCGCCGCGCGAGAGAGCCAGGCGCGGCGGCCCGCCGCCGCGTCATCCCGGCGGCGGGGTCGATGTCGACTGCGAATCCGGGACTGGAAGTGGAGGAGACGGCGGTGGAGGGAACTGGCCGCGCCGGGCGGTTCGCCATTGCCACCGGTGGTGGAGGAGACGGCGGTGGAGCGAAGAGGGCTGTGTTTGTTGCCGGCGGCTGTGGTGGCTACCAATTACGCCGGGAGGCCTTTTATAGACGCCGGCGTCGGGAAGAAAGCGCGGAAGAGGCGAGAAGAGGCGGGAAGATCGCGGGAAAGGGCGGTGGCGTGCGAACGCCGGCGACGCGTGGAGGCTGCGCAGCACCGACGGGACGTCTCGCCTGCCCCTCCGTCGCCATTAAGGCAAAGGTGCCGCCGTAACTTCCGCCGCGAGGTAGGCGACGGTTAGGTCCAAACTTGAATGAGTCGCTGACGGGTCAGCCCCGCCACTCCCCGCCTCGCTTTTCGTTGTGTCCGGCGTGCCCGGACCGACCCCTGTGGGACGAGGACGGGCTCGGGGCGCCGGACACCGTATCGGGCCGCTCTGGAGAAAAATGGGCTTTGTGGGACGCGGCTGGAACGGTTTTTTGGTCCGGCGCGCCCCAAATTACTTTGGGGGACACGACTGGAGATGCTCTAATCAAAGTGACACTTGGAGGGGCGACCAAAACTGGGTGCTTTGGATTGAAGCAGCTAGATCCTTTGACATCAAGCTCCTTGCTTCAGACAGAACATGTCAAATTCAGAAGCGCGAACTTGTACCCATGATCTGAAATAAAACAAAACAAAACAACACAGAACAGAACAGAACAGAAAGGGGTCGACCGATTCAGAGAAGATGATACAATAAAACGCAGCACCATTAATTTGTCGGGAAATTTCAGATCAGAAATGCGCCGTCGAATGGCTGAAAGACGCCGATGGGAGGCTAGCTGGCGAGAGGGAGTCCGACAGGAAGAGGAGAGAGCACGCCTCGGGGGCCGGCATCCACGATGCCGGCCTCCGCCGCGTGCTCGCTCTCTTCTGTCAATCTCCTCCGGCCGCTCCACGAACCACACACTTCTCACTAGGAACCAACTAAGAAGCCATGAAAACCAATGACAAAACAGCACAATACCAGCAGAGAAGAACCAACCAGTGCTGCTTGTCTGATCGATCCATGGTGGCCGTCGCACCAGAGGTAAGATGCGCGAAGGATAGGTTCGGTTTCCTCGGTACAAGTTTGGGTTCGTTGAATGCACGAGTTGAGTCGAAGAAGTCCAGCTCGTTCAGGGGCTTTTTATCTCTTCTCTGCCGAGCGCCGATCCAGCAGCGGCGTCGACGTACAGACTCGACACCCTGATGCCGCTTGGCGTACGAGATACCAAAATCTACGCAGTAGCAGTACAAATGTACAATGCGGGCAGGCTGCAGCGCCGCGCGCCGCGCCCGTGTCCCGTCGAACTCAGAGATGATGGCGTGAGGGCATCTCCAGCGGTCCGCGCGCGTCCGTTTGCGCTTGGCGAAATGGTCGAAATCGACCGAGCGTCCGTTTACGTTGGGGTGGCTCCAGCGGCACGACGTATTTTTTGGCCGAATCATTTTTTTTAAACATGAAAACATAATTTACATAGATAAAAAAACCCTAAACGCGTGCGCCTACTGCTGCTCTTCGTCGTTGTCGAGCACGGTGAGCTCCGGTATCACCCACGGCCAGTTGTCATCTGGGGGAGCGTACGCCGGCCGCGCCGGCGGTGCTGGAGGTGGAGGTGGAGGCGCCTAGGGCTGCGCTATGGCAGCGGCGGAGGCGCCCAGGGATACGGCTGTGGCGGTGGAGGAGGCGCCCAGGGCTGCGGCTATGGAGAAGGAGCCCAGGGGTTGTACGGCGGCGGTTGTGGTGCCGCCGAGTCCTGTAGCGCCTGTCTAAGGGCTTCATCCTCCGACAGGCCCGACGGCATGACGCCGGTGGCGTAGCGGGCAGCGGCGGCTGCACAGGCGCGTCGTTCTCGGAGACGAGGACGCCGACCTTCGCCATCTCGTCGTCCGTCATATTCTCCGGGAACTCGAAATTGCGGCCCTCCGCCATGGCCTGCTGCCATTCGTGGAAGACGGCCGCGACGTAGTCGTCTGTCGTCCTTCACCTTCTCGTTATGGTAGACGAGCGCCTCGATGTAGTCGTCCTCGTCGTCGTCGTGGTCGTCGCGGTCGTCGTCGTCGTTATACTGCGTGCGCGTCGGCGCCTGATGACGACGCGTCGGCGCGTCCTGTCTTCGTGGACGAGTCGGCGGTGCAGCCGCGAAGGGAAAATCCCTGTCGCCCATGAAGCGCTGCTATATACATATTATGCGACACCTGATAATTTATACGTCGCCCCCCCTATGCCCAAATCCTGGCTCCGCCCCTGACTGTGTCGTACGCTGGTACCAGCCATGTCTATGTCTTTCATCACTCTCTTGTTGTCCCCATTGCTCCCCTCATCGAGAATTTATGGCGGGCTAAAACGCAAAATTCTTAAAACAAACAATCTTTTCTACAACCCCAACCCGGTTGTTTTTTTGTTAAATATTTCTTGATAGAACAAGTCGTCCTTGTTACAGTGAGATGCTACTCTAAAAACCAGAATCAAGCAGGAATAATAACAAAACAATTTTACTACAATGAAACGGAAATTGAACTTAAAACAGTTTGAGGCTATTTTAAAATCAGGAAGTACCAAACCTATATGTGCCTCCTACCGCCGAGGATTGAGGCATACAAAAACAAAGAGAAAACAAAACTTGATGCAATGTATGGTTGCACAAACATCACAATTTGCATTAGTTTCTATACGGGATAAACACGAAAATCAGAGCAATCATCAATACACCATCATTTTCTATCATAGCATCGTCGAAGAGATTCTTGATTCTTCTTAGCTAAGTGAAAGTGACCACAGCTCTCTTTCATATTAGAAAAGAATTACACAGGTGATACCCAGATTTCAGAATAACATACTGACAATATATGCATTGTCTCTAGACCATTAAACCGAAAACATTTTGGACAGTGGCGATGGTGAACTCGTTAGGCCTAACCTTATTGCCGATCTTAGTTTAATCAGACTTCACACAGCTCCAGCAGACCATTCACAAATATGTCAGAGGAATAAAATGGAACATCTTCCATGCTTCGTCCACGACGCGCGGCTCTATAGTATACACACAGCCTGACGAAACTAGTTCATATGCACACGTCCGCGAATAGCCCGGCTGTGAGAGCGCTCGCATGGGCCTCTCGTGCGGATGCCAGTTCGCCTCGATTGCACACCACATCAGAAAGAAAAAGAGCCCCCTCTCAGCTCTGCCAATGTCGCACGCCCATCCCCAAAGTCCCTCTCAGGGTAGAAAATTGCCGAGTTTGCGGTGATGAAGGGGTTGCTGCGAGGGCCCTGCTTCAAGACGGCGGTGACCCAGCATACCACTGCATGTTGTAGTATACAAGTCGTTGATATGATCTTTATGAAGAGACTTCTTAACAGAAACATTGCAGGTCATAACACTCTAGATTATATTACAAACATGGTCTTAACAAGTTGGTATTCTCACAGGTCTGATGAGAACACCCTACGATATTACTTAAGTACTCTTACAAGTCAAACTTAAAAGTCATAGCAAGCTCAGAAACTTATTTAAGTATGCTACTACACTGCTCGGCTCTAAGATATCTAGGGTAAGACTCTATTCCTCCGCCTCGGTGTTGTCAACTCTGTAGACTATCCCATAGTCCACGCCTTCAACTCCTCCTGAAAGATCGGGCTCTTCGTAGACCAGCTCATAGTCGTCTTCCGGTGCTCCGGCGTTTGCCTCCTCTTCTGGTTCACAGTCTAGCAAGGATGTCGAAAGAAAGTGAGTACAGAGGTACTCAGGAAGTTCAAAAGAGAAAAGGTTCTCGGGTCAATGCATGTTTTGCAAACATTTCTTCAAAAGGTTTATTTTATTTTGAAAACTATGCCCGTCAGTCTTCACAGGTTGACCAGAACTTCACGGAGTTCCTTTCCTGCCGCGTTCGTAGTTTCCTTCCTGGAACAGGAAGTGACAAGCCACAATTTGATACACTATGCAGAGGTGTGTTACTTTTCCCATAAGAGAACTTATCCTTGTTACCATCCGGGTGTACCTTTCCGTCCACACTTCCTTGGTGTGAGGCCTAGTATAAGAACCAAGCTAATCACTGCCTTCTCCGCGACCCTGCATACCCACCCTTTTATCCATCCACACATCCCTGGTAGACATCTCCCGATCATACGGCTTTACACTCGATGTGCTACGGACAATCCATCATAGATGGTACAGCGCTCTCATCCACATGGATGTGGATTTTAAAAGATTTTCCAACCTATTGCAATGTTATCACCACACCCAACCATGCTCTATCAAGTCCGTTGATATGCAGAAGGGAAAAGATACAGCTGACTTCCCCAGAGACATTATAGATCTCATGGTTAACGCAAAATGTACGGTGCTAGAATCACTAGATGACATTTATGATTAGTACTAGATGAGTAGTACTCTTGCAATGGAACCTACACCAATAACACATACCATGGTTCCATTGCCCACCACATAGTCATATTCATAATTGGAAAAGTAACATTTTATTTTCAGTGCAGGAATGATAAGTATATTGCTTTGCGAGTAAATTGATAGAAAATAATCAATATGACATGAGCAAGAGTGAACTTGCATGGTGATTGCGAGATAATGCAGCTCGAAGGTTTGGATGGAACCTGGACCTTGATGACCCACAAGTATAGGGGGTGTATCGTAGTACTTTCGATAAATAAGAGTGTCGAACCCAACGAGGAGCAGAAGGTGTTGACAAGCAGTTTCGATGAAGGATTCACGTAAATGCTCATGCATAAGTATTCAGGGGGTTTTGATATAACAGATAAATAAAGTACGAGTAAGTAAAATGCGAGAGAAATAATTACAGCGAGTGGCCCAATCCTTTTTAGCACAAAGGACAAGCCGGTTTGTTTACTTATAATGACCAAACGTTCTTGAGCACACACGGGAATTTAGTCTAGTCTTTCGCTTCATATAGTTGATTAATCTTCATTGTTTTGATAAGTGTTGTGTGGGTGAACCTATGCTAATGCATCGCCCTTCCTAGGACTAATACATACTTGTGATTATACCCCTTGCAAGCATCCGCAAATACAAGAAAGTAATTAAGATAAATCTAACCACAGCCTTAAACTCTGAGATCCTGCTATCCCTCCTGCATCAATATACCAACGGGGGTTTAGGTTTCTGTCACTCCGGCAACCCCGCAATTAGCAAACGAATACAAGATGTATTCCCCTAGGCCCATAAAGGTGAAGTATCATGTAGTCGATGTTCACATGACACCACTAGAAGAATAACACCACAACTTAAATATCAAACCATTGAATATTACTCAACATAGTTCACTACTAACATTTAGACTTCACCCATGTCCTCAAGAACTAAACGAACTACTCACGAGACATCATATGGAACATGATCAGAGGTGATATGATGATGAATAAAAATCTGAACATAAACCTTGGTTCAATGGTTTCACTCAATAGCATCAATAACAAGGAGTAATCAATACCGGGAGAGTTTCCCCTATCAAACAATCAAGATTCAACCCTAGATGTTACAGCGGTGACGTGGTGCAGCGGTGGAGATGGCGGTGTCGATGGTGGAGATGATGGTGATGATAATCCCAATGAAGTCCAGCTCGATGATGACGATCGATTTCCCCCTCCGGGAGGGAATTTCCCCGGCGGATTCCTGCCCGCCGGAGAGCTCTTTTCTCTCTGGTGTTTTCCGCCCCGCAGAGGCGGCTGTGACTCCTTGCGATTATTCTCCAATAATCATGAAACATGCAAAATAGATGAAATAACATAAGTATCATCTCTAAATATGAAATATATCAATGAATAACAGTAAACTATGATATAAAATAGTGATGCAAAATGGACGTATCAACTCCCCCAAGCTTAGACTTCGCTTGTCCCCAAGCGAAACTGAACTCATAACAAGACCACATGTTTATGGAGTGAAGAGTCGATAAATAAAATACGGACAAGAAGCATCATATTAGTTCACACAAGACATTCTAGTGAACAACTTCCCAATATGATTCAACTTGAAACAAGTAAAAGGAAATCACAAATAAAGGTGCATAGGAAATCATAATTGGTGATGGCAAACTTCGTTCTTGGTCAAAGAACAGTTAACAGATTGTACTTATTTATCGAGCAGCGCTCTTATATTAAAGCTTATAGCAAAACTTGCATACTCAATCATAATAATCTCCTCATAATCATCGATAATCTTCAAAGCTATATTCATTCGGATAAAACTTGTACTAAACAAGGAAGAATAAAAGGCATGATTAAATAAATCACAATATAGATGGTTGGATCACAACAACTCAATTGCTTGCTCAAGATGGAGGGAAATAGGTTTAATGACTCAACATAAAAGTAAAAGATAGGCCCTTCACAGAGGGAAGCAGGGATTAAATCATGTGCTAGAGCTTTTCAAGTTTTGAAATCATATAGAGAGCATAAAAGTAAAGTTTGAGAGGTGTTCGTTGTTGTCAACGAATGATAGTGGGCCCTCTAACTACCTTATCAACCAGACTTTCAAGAGCGGATCCCATGAAGGACGTTATCTCTACCAACTAGGTAGATCATCCCTCTTCTCTTTTGTTTACACATGTATTTTAGTTTCATTATTTATAGGTGACACTCCTCCCAACCTTTTCTTTCTCAAGCCATGGCTAACCGAATCCTCGGGTGCCTTCCAACATTCTCATTCCATGGAGGAGTGCCTTTTTGTAAAATTTAGTTGCTTACTGATTGATCAGGGCAAAGCATGTGAAGAGAATCATTAATGCAAGTTAATTAATTGGGACTGCGAACCCCTTTGCCAGCTCTTTTTGCTAAATTATTGGATAAGCGGATGAGCCACTAGTCCATTGTGAAAGTCTGTCAAAAGTAAATGACAAGATCGAAAGATAAAACACCACATACTTCCTCATGAGCTATAAAACATTGACACAAATAAGGAGTAATAAAGTTTTGAATTGTTTAAAGGTAGCACATGAAGTATTTACTTGGAATGGCGCAAAATACCACATAATCGGTAGTTATGGTGGACACTCATGGCATGGGTTTGGTTTAAGGGTTTGGATGCACGAGAAGCATTCCCTCTCAGTACAGGTCTTTGGCTAGCAAGTAAGATGCATGATTGTTTCTATCTAGCAAGGTTGATTAGCAAGCATAAGAGTTGAGGGAAACAAACAAATATACATGTGATAGAAACAATCATGCATCTTACTTGTAAGCACAAACAATTTTAACTTCAGAATACTAAGCTCATAGTTGATCAAGAAAGATAATGAACTAACATATCTACATGTATTTCCTCTTTTCTACTTAAACTCAAAGTGTTGTTGCTATTGACCAATGCTAAGTTTGCCAAAACCAAATAGATTTACTTGATGCTCCCAAAGTGATACCAATACTAACAACAAGATCAATCACATAATAGAGGTTGCAAACTAAAATAAGGTGTGCAATATGTAAATGATAAAACTTCTCCTTAATATTCCATAACGATAACTCACACCAAGGGATACATAGATAACCAACTAAAAAGAGATACTTCCACACTGCAAACTATCTTATATGATAACTTCCCTACTCATGATATGACACTACTTGATAGTAAAAAGGTAAAAGATAGTGATGATGTGATACCGCGGCACTCCCCCAAGCTTGGAACAAACCAAGGGGATGCCAATACCGATGATGAATTACTCCTTTGGTGATGATGGTGGTGGCCCGTTCCTGCGATCCTTAAAGATCTCCTTCAGCTTCAGCTTCTCGGCAGTTCTGCACTAAGACTCGAAGAGATTCATTGTTATCTGAAAGTGGCGGTGGCGACCTTGTGATAGGAATTGCGTAATATTCCAGCATTCTGCGAAGTCGGTTGTTCTCCTCAAAAAGTATCTCCACTTCCCTTCTCAGCGCACAGTGTTGACCACAAAACTCATCGGTAACCCGTAGTGCTTTCTCCACACAAGGGAAAGAGTTGAGGCTAAGAGCAGGCGGTAGAGGTCCCTGCAAGTTATGAGAAAAAGAACGTCCAGTGTTAACCGATCCCACCAAGATTGGCTTACTCCCCACAGTTTGCCGCTTCCTTTTCATTGATGACATCTCCTTCACTTCCTCCTTGAATTCTTCCTTCAAATTGGAGTCTTGAATATCCTCCTTCAAAGGCCCCTTGTCCTTGTTGTTGGAGACCATGGTGCTTCTAGATCAAAACAGATCCCGCAAACAGCTCGAAACAAAACACGACGAGAAAACGATATACGGACCTCCAGGGGTCCGGGGATTATATAGCAGAAATTTTCACGACAGAAGGAAAGTACCAGGTCGAACCAGAGTCGGAGAGGGACAACGAGGCACCATCCTCATAGGGCGGCGCGGACAGGCTGGGGCCCGCGCCGGCCTATGGGGGCATGCCCTCGTACGTCTCCTCCTTTCCGTTTCGATCTCGTAATTTTTCATATTTTCCGAAAATAGCAAAAACATTGTTCGAAAAGTTAAACGCGGACTTTTTATTACCAGAACTGTTACCTATTCGAAGTCGAACTCTGCAGAACTATCAATTTGACCTTTGATGAAAGCTTCCGGAGTCACCACTTGAATAACATCAACATCTTCATTATAAGAATCTCCAAAAATATAGTGCTTGAGCCTTTGTCCATTCAGTACCTGTGTGGCATCACCTTGCAGAGAACTAATTTTAATTGCCCCTGAACGGTACACCTCCACAATGACGTATGGTCCTTCCCATTTTGAGAGCAATTTTGCAAAAAATCTGAGACGAGACCGATACAATAGGACTTTATCTCCAACATTAAATTCTCTTTTGATAATTCTTCTATCATGCCATTTCTTAACCTTCTCCTTAAAAAGTTTAGCGTTTTCATAAGCTTCACTTCTCCATTAATCTAAAGAACTCAATTGTAGAAATCTTTTCTTACCGGCAAGTTTGAAATCTTTATTAAGTTCCCTTACAGCCCAATAAGCTTTGGGCTCTAGTTCTAAAGGTAAATGACAAGCTTTTCCATAAACCATTTTATAAGGTGACATACCCATGGGATTTTTATAAGAAGTTCTATAAGCCCATAGTGCTTCCTTTAATTTACTAGCCCAATTCTTTCTAGATTTATTAACAGTCTTTCCCAAAATAGATTTAATCTCTCTATTTGATAATTCTACTTGCCCACTAGTTTGAGGATGATAAGCGGAAGCAATCCTATGATTAATACCATACTTAGCAAGAGTTTTTCTAAAACCACCATGAATAAAATGAGAACCTCCATCAGTCATAATATATCTAGGAACTCCAAATCTAGGAAAAATAATATCTAAAAGCATTCTTAAAGAAGTCTCACCATCAGCACTTTTTGTGGGTATAGCTTCCACCCATTTAGTAACATAATCAACAGCGACAAGTATATGAGTGTTACCTTCTGAAGAAGGGAAAGGACCCATGAAGTCAAATCCCAACAATCGAATGGTTCAATAACAAGAGTATAATTCATAGGCATTTCATTGCGTCGGAGATATTACCAACCCTTTGACATTCATCACAAGATAAAATAAACTTCCTTGCATCTTTGAAGAGAGTTGGCCAATAGAAACCTGATTGTAGAACTTTTTGCGCGGTTCTATCTCCGGCGTGATGTCCTCCATAAGCACTACCGTGACACTTACTCAATATCTC
Source organism: Lolium multiflorum (assembly GCA_030979885.1). Classification (NCBI taxonomy): domain Eukaryota; kingdom Viridiplantae; phylum Streptophyta; class Magnoliopsida; order Poales; family Poaceae; genus Lolium; species Lolium multiflorum. The sequence continues at coordinate 322,232,477 of CM061753.1, forward strand.
TTATTGTTCATATTCGGGAACACATCTTCGCATAATACCATCCACTCCTTCTTTATATAAGTGTGGGTCATCCCAAAAATAATGCCTCAAGTCATAAAAGAATTTCCTCCTTTGCTGAGCTGAAAAGGTTGGAGGCAAGTACTTGGAAACAATAAAGTTAGCATAATCAGCATACCAAGGACTATCTCGCGAGCTCACCTCTATTACAGCCAATTGTTCATTTGGAAAACTATCATTAACAGGAACAGGATCATAAGTAATATTTTCCAATCTAGACAAATTATCAGCAACAGGATTATCAGCACCTTTCCTATCTATAATATGTAAATCAAATTCTTGCAAAAGAAGTACCCATCTAATAAGCCTTGAATTAGCATCTTTCTTTTCCATAAGGTATCTAATTGCAGCATGATCAGTATGAATTGTAACTTTTGAATCAACAATATAAGATCTAAACTTGTCACAAGCAAAAACTACAGCTAATAGTTCCTTTTCAGTTGTAGCATAATTTCTTTGAGCAGCATCAAAAGTCTTACTAGCATAATGAATAACATTCAATTTTTTATCTACTCGCTGTCCAAGAACAGCGCCTACAGCAAAATCACTAGCATCACACATAATTTCAAAAGGTAAATTCCAATCGGGAGGTTCAACTACAGGAGCAGTTGTTAAGGCTTTCTTTAGAGTTTCAAAAGCTTCCTTACAATCATCATCAAAAACAAAGGGTACATCTTTTTGAAGAAGATTAGTAAGAGGCTTTGAAATCTTGGAGAAATCTTTAATAAATCTCCTATAAAACCCAGCATGACCAAGAATACTACGAATACCTTAACATCCCTCGGATATGGCATCTTCTCAATTGCTTCAACTTTAGCTCTATCAACTTCAATACCTCTCTCTAAATTTTATGTCCCAATACAATTCCTTCATTAACCATAAAGTGGCATTTCTCCCAATTAAGAACAAGGTTAGTTTCTTCACATCTCTGCAAAACTTTATCAAGGTTTCGCAAGCAATTATCAAAAGAATTCCCATAGACAGAAAAATCATCCATGAATACCTCTACAATCTTTTCACAAAAACCATGAAAAATAGCAGACATGCATCTTTGAAAAGTAGCAGGAGCATTACATAAACCAAAAGGCATACGCCTATAAGCATAAGTTCCATAGGGACAAGTGAAAGTGGTTTTCTCTTGATCTTTAGCTCTAACAGCAATTTGTGAAAACCCAGAATAACCATCAAGAAAGCAAAAATGAGTATTTTTAGATAACCTTTCTAACATGTGATCAATAAATGGCAAAGGGTAATGATCTTTCTTAGTAACTTTATTAACTTTTCGAAAATCAATGCACATTCTATACCCTACAACTACTCTTTGAGGAATGAGCTCATCATTATCATTAGGCACAACAGTTATTCCTCCTTTCTTAGGAACACAATGCACAGGACTAACCCATCTACTATCAGCAATAGGATATATAATACCTGCTTCAAGAAGTTTTAATACCTCATTCCTTACCACATCCTTCATCTTCGGAATTAGACGACGCTTATGTTCAACAACGGGCTTTGCATCATCTTCCATGTTGATGGCATGTTGGCAAATAGCAGGAGAAATCCCCTTCAAATCATCCAGAGTGTAGCCAATCGCTCCTCGGTGTTTCTTCAATATTTCCAATAACCTTTCTTCTTCAAATTCTGAAAGCTTAGAAATAATAATAACAGGATATATTCTCTTATCATCAATATGAGCATACATAAGATTATCAGGTAATGGTTTCAAATCGAAAACAGGATCTTCCTTTGGTGGTGGTATTGTACCTAGATCTTCAACCGGCAAGTCATGTTTAAGAATAGGTTGACGAAGGAAAATTTCATCAAGCTCATTCCTTTCTTCCCTAAAGACTTCACTCTCACTATCCTCCAAATGTTGCTGCAAAGGATTATTAGGAGCAAGAGCAATAGACGCACACTGTTCAACTCTAAAACCATTATTAGGCAAATCAGCTTTATAAGGAGTTTTGGCAAATTTAGAGAAATTAAACTCATAAGATTCACCAACAAATTTAGTCACAATTTTTTCCTTCTTGCAATCTATAACAGCTCCACAAGTATTTAGAAAAGGTCTACCAAAAATAATAGGACAAGTCTTACTAGCAGCAGAACCAAGTACCAAAAAGTCAGCAGGATATTTAATCTTACCACATAGAACTTCCACATCTCGAACAATTTCAATAGGAGAGATAGTTTCTCTATTAGCTAGCCGAATAACCACATCAATATCTTCAAGTTCACAAGAACCAATTTCATGCATGATTTCGTGTAGAGCTCATAAGGTATGGCACTAATACTTGCACCAGTGTCGCATAAACCATAATAACAATGATCACCAATTCTAACGGAGAGCATAGGAACACTGGCTTTCCTAGACTTATTAGGATGCGAAACAATATTAGAAGCATCTTCACAGAAAATAATATGACCATCTTCTACATTTTCAGTCACAAGATCTTTAACTATTGCAATAGCAGGTTCAACCTTTATTTGTTCTTCAGGTTCTATAGGTTTCTTTGCACTTTTCTTAACCACACTAGTTATAACAGAATACTCCTTCATTTTAACAGGGAAAGGAGTTTTTTCAATATAAGCTTCAGGAAGAATATGATCAACAGTTTGAATTTCAACACATTTATTTATAGATGAATCAGTTTTATCTTTGTAAGGTTCTTGATACTTATCAAAATTCTTCCTAGGCAATTCAAAATGAGAGGCAAAAGCTTTATAAAAATTTGCAACAACTTGAGAATCAAGACCATAAGTAGCACTCATATTACGAAATTTATCGTATCCATAAAAGTTTCAATGCATTCATAATCATAATTTATACCTGACTCTCTACCTTTGTCGTTCTCCCATCCTTCAGTATTCTCTTGGATCCGATCAAGAAGGTCCCATTTAAAATCTTCTTTGTTGCGAGTGAATGATCCAGAACAAGTAGTATCCAGCAAGGTTTTATCTTGAAAAGAAAGTCTTGCATAGAAATTATCAATGATGATATTACCAGAAGCTCATGAATGGGGCATTTGAGCATTAAAGACTTCAATCTCCCCCATGCTTGGGCAATAATCTCTCCATCATGAGGCCAGAAATTATATATGCGGTTCCGGTCTTTATGAATTTCACTTGGAGGATAGAATTTAGAATAAAATAGAGGCACAATATCCTTCCAATCAAGAGAATCCCCATTCTTCAGCAATTTATACCAATGCGCCGCCAGACAGCGATATAGAGAATAGTTTCTTCCTAACTTCATCCATAGCAATACCTGCACACTTGAATAACCCGCATAATTCATGTAAAAACAGTAAATGATCTCCAGGATGGACTGTTCCATCCCCTTCATAGCGGTTATCCACAACACGTTCAATAATTTGCATAGGTATTTTGTATGGAACCTCTTTCTCACCTGACGCCTCATCCACTACCTTGCAGTAGTAGTAGATTTTCCAAATAGAAATTCAAGAGAAGATATCTCCATAATGAATTATAGCAGCAGGCAGAAATAAAATCAGCACGTACAGTAAAAGTTCCCTTACCAATTCCACTTACCAATAGCGCTTCACCCCCCAAGAAAATAGTCTTGATGACCCACAAGTATAGGGGGTGTATCGTAGTACTTTCGATAAATAAGAGTGTCGAACCCAACGAGGAGCAGAAGGTGTTGACAAGCAGTTTCGATGAAGGATTCACTGTAAATGCTCACATACAAGTATTCAGGGGGTTTTGATATAGCAGATAAAAAAGTACGAGTAAGTAAAATGCGAGAGAAATAATTGCAGCGAGTGGCACAATCCTTTTTAGCACAAAGGACAAGCCGGTTTGTTTACTTATAATGACCAAACGTTCTTGAGGACACACGGGAATTTAGTCTAGTGCTTTCGCTTCATATAGTTGATTAATCTTCATTGTTTTGATAAGTGTTGTGTGGGTGAACCTATGCTAATGCATCGCCCTTCCTAGGACTAATACATACTTGTGATTATACCCCTTGCAAGCATCCTCAAATACAAGAAAGTAATTAAGATAAATCTAACCACAGCCTTAAACTCTGAGATCCTGCTATCCCTCCTACATCGATATACCAACGGGGGTTTAGGTTTCTGTCACTCCGGCAACCCCGCAATTAGCAAACGAATACAAGATGTATTCCCGTAGGCACATAAAGGTGAAGTATCATGTAGTCGACGTTCACATGACACCACTAGAAGAATAACACCACAACTTAAATATCAAACCATTGAATATTACTCAACATAGTTCACTACTAACATTTAGACTTCACCCATGTCCTCAAGAACTAAACGAACTACTCACGAGACATCATATGGAACATGATCAGCGGTGATATGATGATGAATAACAATCTGAACATAAACCTTGGTTCAATGGTTTCACTCAATAGCATCAATAACAAGGAGTAATCAATACCGGGAGAGTTTCCCCTATCAAACAATCAAGATTCAACCCTAGATGTTACAGCGACGAGGTGCAGCGGTGGAGATGGCGGTGTCGATGGTGGAGATGATGGTGATGATGATCCCAATGAAGTCCAGCTCGATGACGATGACATTGGCGTTGATTTCCCTCCTGAGGAATTTCCCGGCGGATGCCCGCCGGAGAGCTCTTTTCTCTCTGGTGTTTTCCGCCCCGCAGAGGCGGCTGTGACTCCTCGCGATTATTCTCCAATAATCATGAAACATGCAAAATAGATGAAATAACATAAGTATCATCTCTAAATATGAAATATATCAATGCTTAATAGTAAATTATGATATAAAATAGTTATGCAAAATGGACGTATCACACCTCGAGTTCTGAAAGAAGCATCATTGTCCGATAAGGACAATGTTATAAAATCCAAATGATGCATGCATGAGTGCATTATTTTATGTTGAATCCCTTTTCCCAGAGTACTTATTAAGATTTGGATGATTTAGGTTTTATTTGAATATATATGCCATAGGCAGTAATTTATAATCCCTTAAGATTAATATTTTATGGTTTTCTTGTAAAAGAAAAGATGTAGGATTAATAGAATTTTCCTTTGGAAAATATTTACCTTAAATGAAAAGTATTTGGAATCATAGAATCTTTATCTTTTTCGAAATATTGGATTTTGAAAATATTAAAGTTATTTGGAATTTTTCCTTGATTTTTATATCCAAGGAAAATTGCAAATTTTAATTTTTAATTAAAAATTCTTATCAAATTTTTTTAATTTGAATTCTCGTTGTTTATTTCATTTCATATTTTATTTTGGTTAAGGAATATTTTCTATGAGTTATTCATATTTTTCTTGAATTTTTGGAGTTGATTAGGATTTATTTGCATTTTTTATGGTGTAGGATTTGAATTTAAATTTGAATTGATTTAGAACCTAGTGCGAATGTCCAAAATACCCCCTGGTCCCACTGGTCAGCCCATTAGGGTCAAAGCAAACCGGTTCTATCCGAACCGACCGCGTCGGCCCCCTCACTCTCTCTCACGCGCTCGACCTAACCCTAAACCTAGAGCTCTGGCGACTCGGTGGCAATGGTGTCGCTGCCACAGTCGCTGCCACGCTCTGGCTCACTCCGGCCACCTCTAGCCATGCCACCGGTCGCGTTCGAATCCCCTTGCGATGCTCCATCGATCCATCCGAAAGGATTCGCCGATTGCTTCCTCCTACTCCAGGTCGCCTCCGTGCTGGATCTAGAGACGAATCGCCTCTGGTGATTTGGTGTCTCCGGTGAGATGCAACCATCGTCGTCGACGCTCTCGTGTGCCTGGGACTGACCTAGCGCGGGTGATGCTGTGGCATCGCCTGTGCCGTTGATGTCTACGTGTGCTTCTATTCTTGTAGACAGTGTTGGGCCTCCAAGAGCAGAGGTTTGTAGAACAGCAGCAAGTTTTCCCTTAAGTGGATCACCCAAGGTTTATCGAACTCAGGGAGGAAGAGGTCAAAGATATCCCTCTCAAGCAACCCTGCAATCACGATACAAGAAGTCTCTTGTGTCCCCAACACACCTAATACACTTGTCGGATGTATAGGTGCACTAGTTCGGCGAAGAGATAGTGAAATACAAGTAGTATGGATGTATATGAGTGGTAATAGCAATCTGAATAAAATATGGCAGCGAGTAAACATGCAACAGAACAGTAAATAAGCGGTGTTTGGTATGGAAACAAGGCCTAGGATCCTACTTTCACTAGTGGACACTCTCAACATTGATCACATAAATAAATAAGTTCTCTTCCTTTGTGCTACATATACTCTTGTTTGATAACAAACACCATTCATTGTGTAGGGCTACAAGAGCACCTCAATGCCGGAGTTAACAAGTGCCACAACATTCGGCATTCATATTTAAGTAACCTTAGAGCATAATAGATCTTTGCAATTTAAACTGAGTACTAACATAGCATACACACTGTTACACTATGAAGGGGGAATAGATCACATCAATACTATCATAGTAATAATTAACTCCATAACCTACAAGAGATTATGATCATAACCTACGCCAAGAACTACACGATGCACACACTGTCACCATTACACCATGAAGGAGGAATAGACTACTTTAATAACATCACATGAGTAGCACATAGACTAATAGCGATACAAAGCTCATCATATGGATCTCAATCATGCAAAGCAATTCATGAGATCATTGTATTGGGGTACATGAGAGAGAGATTAACCACATAGCTACCGGTAGAGCCCTCAGCCCCAGGGGTGAATTACTCCCTCCTCATTATAGGAGACAGCAGCGGCGATGAAGATGGCGGTGGTGTCGATGGAGATGCCTTCCGGGGCAATTCCCCGTCCCGGTGCCGAACAGAGACTTCTGTCCCCGAATTGGAGTTTCGCGATGGCGGCGGCTATGGAAGGTTTTCTGGTGTTTCGTCAATCCGTGTCGATGTTTTAGGGGGAGTGATACGTCTCCAACGTATCGATAATTTCTTATGTTCCATGCTACATTATTGATGATATCTACATGTTTTATGCACATTATATGTCATATTTATGCATTTTCTGGAACTAACCTATTAACAAGATGCCGAAGAGCCATTGCTGTTTTCTGCTGTTTTGGTTTCAGAAATCCTAGTAAGGAAATATTCTCGGAATTGGACGAAATCAAGACCCAGGTTCCTATTTTTCCACGAGCTTCCGAAGACCGAAGGAGAGTCGAAGTGGGGCCACGGGGCCGGCACCATAGGGCGCGGCCAGAGGGGCCGCGCCGCCTATGGTGTGGGTCCCTCGCGCCGCCTCTTGACCTACCCTTTCGCCTACAAATAGCCTCCGTCGCGAAACCCCGGACCGAGAGCCACGATACGGAAAACCTTCCGAGACGCAGCCGCCGCCAATCCCATCTCGGGATTCAGGAGATCGCCTCCGGCACCCCGCCGGAGAGGGGATTCATCTCCCGGAGGACTCTACACCGCCATGGTCGCCTCCGGAGTGATGAGTGAGTAGTTCACCCCGGACTATGGGTCCATAGCGTAGCTAGATGGTTGTCTTCTCCTAATTATGCTTCATTGTAGGATCTTGTGAGCTGCCTAACATGATCAAGATCATTTATCTGTAATTCTATATGTTGTGTTTGTCGATCCGATGGATAGAGAATACTATGTTATGGTGATTATCAAGTTATTACTTATGTGTTGTTTATGATCTTGCATGCTCTCCGTTATTAGTAGAGGCTCTGGCCAAGTTTTTACTCTTAACTCCAAGAGGGAGTATTTATGCTAGATAGTGGGTTCATGCCTACATTGATACCTGGGACAGTGAGAAAGTTCTAAGGTTGTGTTGTCTGTTGCCACTAGGGATAAAACATTGATTCTATGTCTAAGGATGTAGTTGTTGATTACATTACGCACCATACTTAATGCAATTGTCTCTGCTTTGCAACTTAATACCGGAAGGGGTTCGGATGATAACTGAAGGTGGACTTTAGGCATAGATGCAGTTGGATGGCGGTCTATGTACTTTGTCGTAATGCCCAATTAAATCTCACTATATTTATCATGCCATGTATGTGCATCGCGGTGCTCTCTCTATTTGTCAATTGCCCGACTATAATTTGTTCACCCAACATGCTTTTATCTTATGGGAGAGACACCTCTAGTGAACTGTGGACCCCGGTCCATTCTTTTATACTGAAATACAAATCTACTGCAATACTTGTTTTACCGTTTTCTTGCAAACAATCATCTTCCACACAATACGGTTAATCCTTTGTTACAGCAAGCCGGTGAGATTGACAACCTCACTCTGTTTCGTTGGGGCAAAGTACTTGGTTTGTGTTGTGCAGTTCCACGTTGGCGCCGGAATCCCTGGTGTTGCGCCGCACTACATCCCGCCGCCATCAACCTTCAACGTGCTTCTTGGCTCCTCCCGGTTCGATAAACCTTGGTTTCTTTCGAGGGAAAACTTGCCGCCGTGCGCATCATACCTTCCTCTTGGGGTTCCCAACGGACGTGTACATCTACGCGCATCAAGCATATTTTCCGCGCCGTTGCGGGGAGATCAAGACACGCTGCAGCTCCACTTCTCAATCTCTTTACTTTGTTTTTGTCTTGCTTTATTTTATTTACTACTTTGTTTGCTGCACCTAAACAAAACACACAAAAAATTAGTTGCTAGTTTTACTTTATTTACTGTCTTGCTCTCTATATCGAAAACACAAAAAAAATTAGTTACTTGCATTTAGTTTATCTAGTTTGTTTTATTTACTACTGCTAAAATGAATACTCCTGAAAATACTAAGTTGTGTGACTTCACAACCACAAATAATAATGATTTCCTATGCAAACCTATTGCTCCAACTGCTACTACAGCAGAATTCTTTGAAATTAAACCTGCTTTACTAAATCTTGTCATGAGAGATCAATTTTCTGGTATTAGTTCTGATGATGCTGCTGCCCATCTTAATAATTTTGTTGAACTTTGTGAAATGCAAAAGTATAAGGATGTAGATGGTGATATTATTAAATTGAAATTGTTTCCTTTCTCATTAAGAGGAAGAGCTAAAGATTGGTTGCTATCTTTGCCTAAGAATAGTATTGATTCATGGACTAAATGCAAGGATGCTTTTATTGGTAGATATTATCCTCCCGCTAAAATTATATCTTTGAGAAGTAGCATAATGAATTTTAAGCAATTAGATACTGAAAATGTTGCTCAAGCATGGGAGAGAATGAAATCTTTGGTAAAGAATTGCCCAACCCATGGACTGACTACTTGGATGATCATCCAAACCTTCTATGCAGGACTGAATTTTTCTTCGCGGAATTTATTGGTTTCAGCTGCTGGAGGTACCTTTATGTCCATCACATTGGGGGCGGCTACAAAACTTCTTGATGATATGATGATAAATTACTCTGAATGGCACACGAAAGAGCTCCACAAGGTAAGAAGGTAAATTCTGTTGAAGAAACCTCCTCCTTGAGTGATAAGATTGATGTGATTATGTCTATGCTTGTGAATGGTAGATCTAATGTTGATCCTAATAATGTTCCTTTAGCTTCATTGGTTGCTCAAGAAGAAAATGTTGATGTGAATTTCATTAAAAATAATAATTTCAACAACAATGCTTATAGGAACAATTCTGGTAATAACTATAGGCCATATCCTTCTGCTAATGGTAATGGTTATGGTAATTCTTATGGGAATTCTTACAACAATAATAGGAGTGTACCCCCTGGTCTTGAAGCTATTCTTAAAGAATTTATTAGTACACAAACTGCTTTTAACAAATCTGTTGAGGAAAAGCTTGATAAAATTGATATTCTTGCTTCTAGAGTTGATAGACTTGCCTCTGATGTTGATCTTTTAAAATTAAAAGTTATGCCTAATAAGGATATTGATAATAAGATTACTACTACAGCAAATGCCATCCAAGTTAGAATTAATGAGAATATAAGATTGATGGCTGAATTGCGTGCTAGGTGGGATAGAGAAGAAAATGAAAAACTAGCTAAAGAGAATAATGTAGCTAAAGTTTGGACTATTACCACCAAAAGTAATGTTGATTCCTCACATGTTGCTGCACCTCCTACTATCAATGGTAAAATAATTGGTGTTGGCAATGTTTCTACTCCTAGTGCAAAGCGTACAAAACTGCCTGAAATTGCTGAAACTGCTGAAACTGCTTGTGATAAAACTGCTGAAATTTTTTCCAACCTTGGGAACAATGATCCCATTGCTGTAGCTCATAATGATTTAGATTTTGATGATTGCCACATCTCTGAAGTTATAAAGTTCTTACAAAAACTTGCTAAAAGTCCTAATGCTAGTACTATAAATTTGGCTTTCACAAAACAAATTACAAATGCTCTCATAAAAGCTAGAGAAGAGAAACTAAAACGTGAAACTTCTATTCCTAGAAAGTTAGAAGATGGTTGGGAGCCCATCATTAAGATGAGGATCAATGATTTTGATTGTAATGCTTTATGTGATCTTGGTGCAAGTATTTCTTATGCCTAAGAAAGTCTATGATATGCTTGACTTGCCACCATTAAAGAATTGTTATTTGGATGTTAATCTCGCTGATAATGCTAAAAAGAAACCTTTGGGGAGAGTTGATAATGTTCATATTATGGTTAACAATAACCTTGTCCCCGTTGATTTTGTTGTCTTGGATATTGAATGCAATGCATCTTGTCCCATTATATTGGGAAGACCTCTTCGAACCGTTGGTGCTACTATTGATATGAAGGAAGGTAATATTAAATATCAATTTCCTCTCAAGAAAGGTATGGAACACTTCCCTAGAAAAAGAATGAAGTTACCTTATGATTCTATTATTAGAGCAAATTATGATGTCAATGCTTCATCTCTTGATAATACTTGATAGACACTTTCTGCGCCTAGCTGAAAGGCGTTAAAGAAAAGCGCTTATGGGAGACAACCCATGTTTTTACTACAGTACTTTGTTTTATATTTGAGTCTTGGAAGTTTTTTACTACTGTAGCAACCTCTCCTTATCATGTTTTTGTGCCAAGTAAAGTCTCTATAGTAAGGTTCATACTAGATTTGGATTACTGCGCAGAGACAGATTTCTTTGCTGTCACGAATCTGGACCTAATTCTCTGTAGGAAACTCAGACAATTATGCCAATTTACATGAGTGATCCTCAGATATGTACGCAACTTTCATTAGTTTTGAGTTTTTCCATTTGAGCAAGTCTGGTGCCATTTTAAAATTCGTCTTTACGAACTGTTCTGTTTTGACAGATTCTGCCTTTTATTTCGCATTGCCTCTTTTGCTATGTTGGATGAATTTCTTTGATCCATTAATGTCCAGTAGCTTTATGCAATGTCCAGAAGTGTAAAGAATGATTGTGTCACCTCTGAACATGTAAATTTTTATTGTGCACTAACCCTCTAATGAGTTTGCTTGAAGTTTGGTGTGAAGGAAGTTTTCAAGGATCAAGAGAGGAGTATGATATACTATGATCAAGAGGAGTGAAAGCTCTAAGCTTGGGGATGCCCCCGTGGTTCACTCCTGCATATTCTAAGAAGACTCAAGCGTCTAAGCTTGGGGATGCCCAAGGCATCCCCTTCTTCATCGACAACATCATCAGGTTCCTCCCCGAAACTATATTTTTATTCCGTCACATCTTATGCACTTTGCTTGGAGCGTCTGTTTGCTTTAGTTTTTGTTTTGTTTGAATAAAGTTGGATCCTAGCATTCTTTGTGTGGGAGAGAGACACGCTCCGCTGTTGCATATGGACAAATATGTCCTTAGGCTTTACTCATAATGTTCAAGGCGAAGTTTCTTCTTCGTTAAATTGTTATATGGTTGGAATTGGAAAATGCTACATGTAGTAATTCTAAAATGTCTTGGATAATGTGATACTTGGCAATTGTTGTGCTCATGTTTAAGCTCTTGCATCATATACTTTGCACCCATTAATGAAGAAATACATAGAGCTTGCTAAAATTTGGTTTGCATATTTGGTCTCTCTAAGGTCTAGATAATTTCTAGTATTGAGTTTTGAACAACAAGGAAGACGGTATAGAGTCTTATAATGTTTATAATATGTCTTTTATGTGAGTTTTGCTGCACCGGTTCATCCTTGTGTTTGTTTCAAATAAACCTTGCTAGCCTAAACCTTGTATCGAGAGGGAATACTTCTCATGCATCCAAAATCCTTGAGCCAACCACTATGCCATTGTGTCCACCATACCTACCTACTACATGGTATTTCTCCGCCATTCCAAAGTAAATTGCTTGAGTGCTACCTTTAAAAAATTCAAAATTTATCATCTCTTATTTGTGTCAATGTTTTATAGCTCATGAGGAAGTATGTGGTGTTTTATCTTTCGATCTTGTCATTTACTTTAGGACTTTCACAATGGACTAGTGGCTTCATCCGCTTATCCAATAACTTTGCATAAAGAGCTGGCAAAGGGGTTCCCAGCCCCAATTAATTAACTTTATTAATAATTCTCTTCACATGTTTGCTCTGATTCATCAGTAAGCAACTTAATTTTGCAAATAGACACTCCTCCATGGTATGTGAAAGGTTGGACGGCACCCGAAGGATTCGGTTAGCCATGGCTTGAGAAAGCAAAGGTGGGGAGGAGTGTCATCATAATAAAATTAAAATAAAAAGGCACTCCTTCATGGTATAAGATTGTTGGCAGGCACCCGATGGAATCGGTTAGCCATGGTTTGTGAAAGCAAGGTTGGAAGGAGTGCCACCCCACTAAAATACATGTGTAAACAAAAGAGAAGAGGGATGATCTACCACGGTGGTAGAAATAACGTCCTTCATGGGAGCCGCTCTTGAAAGTCTGGTTGATAAGGTAGTTAGAGTACCCATTACCATTCGTTGACAACAACAAACACCTCTCAAAACTTTACTTTTATACTCTCTTGATGTTTTTAAAACCAAAGCTCTAGCACAAATATAGCAATCGATGCTTTCCTCTTTGAAGGACCATTCTTTTACTTTTATGTTGAGTCAGTTCACCTATCTCTCTCCACCTCAAGAAGCAAACACTTGTGTGAACTGTGCATTGATTCCTACATACTTGCATATTGCACTTGTTATATTATTCTATGTTGACAATATCCATGAGATATACATGTTATAAGTTGAAAGCAACCGCTGAAACTTAATCTTCCTTTGTGTTGCTTCAACACCTTTACTTTGATTTATTGCTTTATGAGTTAACTCTTATGCAAGACTTATTGATGCTTGTCTTGAAGTACTATTCATGAAAAGTCTTTGCTTTATGATTCATTTGTTTACTCATGTCATTACCATTGTTTTGATCGCGCATTCATTACATATGTTTACAAATAGTATGATCAAGGTTATGATGGCATGTCACTTCAGAAATTATCTTTGTTATCGTTTTACCTGCTCGGGACGAGCTAAGCTTGGGATGCTGATACGTCTCCAACGTATCGATAATTTCTTACGTTCCATGCTACATTATTGATGATATCTACATGTTTTATGCACATTATATGTCGTATTTATGCATTTTCGGAACTAACCTATTAACAAGATGCCGAAGAGCCATTTTGTGCTATTTTGGTTTCAGAAATCCTAGTAAGGAAATATTCTCGAATCGGATGAAATCAAGACCCAGGTTCCTATTTTTCCACGGAGCTTCCAAGACCGAAGGAGAGTCGGGCGGGGCCACGAGGGCCTGGCACCAGGCCGGCGCGCCGCAGGGGGCCCGCGCCGCCTATGGTGTGGGTCCCCGCGCCGCCTCTTGACCTACCCTTTCGCCTACAAATAGCCTCCGTCGCGAAACCCCCACCGAGAGCCACGATACGGAAAACCTTCCAGACGCAGCCGCCGCCAATCCCATCTCGGGGATTCAGGAGATCGCCTCCGGCACCTGCAGAGAGGGGATTCATCTCCGGAGGACTCTACACCGCCATGGTCGCCTCCGGAGTGATGAGTGAGTAGTTCACCCCTGGACTATGGGTCCATAGCAGTAGCTAGATGGTTGTCTTCTCCTAATTATGCTTCATTGTAGGATCTTGTGAGCTGCCTAACATGATCAAGATCATCTATCTGTAATTCTATATGTTGTGTTTGTCGGGATCCGATGGATAGAGAATACTATGTTATGGTGATTATCAAGTTATTACTTATGTGTTGTTTATGATCTTGCATGCTCTCCGTTATTAGTAGAGGCTCTGGCCAAGTTTTTACTCTTAACTCCAAGAGGGAGTATTTATGCTAGATAGTGGGTTCATGCCTACATTGATACTTGGGACAGTGACAGAAAGTTCTAAGGTTGTGTTGTGTTGTTGCCACTAGGGATAAAACATTGATTCTATGTCTAAGGATGTAGTTGTTGATTACATTACGCACCATACTTAATGCAATTGTCTGTTGCTTTGCAACTTAATACCGAAAGGGGTTCGGATGATAACCTGAAGGTGGACTTTTTAGGCATAGATGCAGTTGGATGGCGGTCTATGTACTTTGTCGTAATGCCCAATTAAATCTCACTATATTTATCATGCCATGTATGTGCATCGCGGTGCTCTCTCTATTTTTCAATTGCCCGACTGTAATTTGTTCACCCAACATGCTTTTATCTTATGGGAGAGACACCTCTAGTGAACTGTGGACCCCGGTCCATTCTTTTATACTGAAATACAAATCTAATGCAATACTTGTTTTACTGTTTTCTTGCAAACAATCATCTTCCACACAATACGGTTAATCCTTTGTTACAGCAAGCCGGTGAGATTGACAACCTCACTGTTTCGTTGGGGCAAAGTACTTGGTTTGTGTTGTGCAGGTTCCACGTTGGCGCCGAATCCCTGGTGTTGCGCCGCACTACATCCCGCCGCCATCAACCTTCAACGTGCTTCTTGGCTCCTCCTGGTTCGATAAACCTTGGTTTCTTTCGAGGGAAAACTTGCCGCCGTGCGCATCATACCTTCCTCTTGGGGTTCCCAACGGACGTGTACATCTACGCGCATCGTGGAGCTTTAAGAGGCGGAGCGGAGGGGCCACCTCCTCACACTAGGGTGGCGCGCCCCTTGGCCGCCGCCCACACGTGTGGGGCCCCTGTGGCTCTCCTCCCCCTTGACATTCTGGAAGGTTCCGGGAAAATAAGATGTTGGGCATTGATTTCGTCCAATTTCGAGAATATTTCCTTTGTAGGATTTCGTAACCAAAAACAGCAGAAACAGAACGGCACTTGCATCTCGTCAATAGGTTAGTTCCGGAAAATGCATCAAAACGATATAAAGTATGAATAAAACATGTAGGTATTGTCATAAAACAAGCATGGAACATAAGAAATTATAGATACGTTTGAGACGTATCAAGCATCGCAAGCTTAGTTCCTACTCGCCCTCGAGTAGGTAAACGATAACAAGGATAATTTCTTAAGTGACATGCTACCAACATAATCTTGATCCAATAATAATGTAAAGCATGTGAACTGAAATCAAATCACTCAAAGCAAATGTCTATATTGATATAAGAGATGATAATGCAAGAGTTAAACAAGCTAGAAGTTTTCATGAACTATTTCTTCAAAGACATGAAACCGTACAAAGTTCATTAAAGATGTGTTAAGTATTCAGCGTAGAAGTTCTTTCCTTCATTCCAAGCATCAAGTAAATTTTCACAACATAAGAAGGATTCAGTCAAGTAAACATAAACATGAACGTCATGAATCAACTGTTTCGAAGTCTACTCAACCGGTGAGCGCAAGCATTTGGTATTAGCACCAGGATGTTATGGCATAAAGAACGTTAATGGGGGTTTGGAAGGCCAAATGGAAGAAAGTCTTACAAAGCTATAAGTGATTATTAGACAAGAGGAAGTCTTATAATCGAAGCTATGCAAGGAGTAGTGATTGCCATGCAACGGATGCACATAGAGCTATATGTGTATGAAAGCTCTCCAATGGAACTAGTGGGGGTGCATCCAACTTGGTTGCTCACGAAGACCTAGAGCACTTTTGAGGAAGCTCATCATTGGAATATACAACCCAAGTTCTATAGTGTAAATTCCCCACATAGTTATACTAGTAAAACATGAAAACTCTCTCATATGGAGTGTAGGTGCTAAACATGAGCACAAATGTGGATAAAAGATAGTAATGCTGCCCCCTTTTTCTTTATTCTCTTTTTTTATTTTTATTTTTCTTTTCTATTTTTTTCTTTCTTTTCTTTTTCTCTTTTGATGGCCTCCATGGCTCTTTTCACTTTTAGGGGCAACATCCTAATATGAAAACACACTTTTTGGTACAAATAACTCATAATGAATAAAACATGATGTATGAAACTGTATGCCTCTGCCAGTGTAGCAGGATGTGCAATGATCTAGCGTAACATGGGTAAACCACACATCAGCTGTATAGAATCATGCAAAGCAATATACAAATAATAAATGACAACATGGCATGTAATGTAAAATGTAAGTTGCATGGCAATATATCTCGGAACAGCTATGGAAATGCTGTGGTAGGTAGGTATGGTGGCTGTTTTGAGGAGATGTATGGGCTTATGTGTAGGAGAACAAGAGAAAGTCCTCCCACGGGTTTGGATGTACTGGCGAAGTATGCACAACTCTCAATGTGAGCAGAAGGCAATGCACAGCACCGAAAAGGCTAGCAAATTTGGATGGTGGAAGTGCCAAAAACCGTAGCTTAACATTAGTCAAAAAGAACTCACAAGCTTATTGCAAACAATTAGCAGGTTCAACATTAAGAGCATGATTAAAATTTACTCCAACCTTCAACACAACTTAGTTATTACGATGAACTCTTAGACATGGAAAGCTATCAAGTCCAACTACACCTTCAACTATTTAAGTAGAGTTTGTAGTACGTCACAAGCTTAAAGACAACAATCCACTACTAATTTTAACTTATTCAAACAGCAAGTTTTACCATCTAAATACCTCAAAACGTTTGCAAAGAATCAAGTTATCAAAACTCAATGATCTACAAGATTATGCAAGTGTTTCATTATACCACTACCACATGCAACATTTCCTTAACCAACCGAATAACAATGAACGAAGCAGTTTCAACCTTCACCATGAACATTAAAAGTAAAGCTAAGAACACATGTGTTCATATGCAACAGCGGAGCGTGTCTCTCTCCCACATAAGCATGAATTTATTCAGAGAATGAAGATAACAAAACGAAAATAAAAGCACACAGACGCTCCAAGTAAAGCACATAAGATGTGACGGAATAAAAATATAGTTTCACTAGAGGTGACCCGATAAGTTGTCGATGAAGGGGATGCCTTGGGCATCCCCAAGCTTAGATGCTTGAGTCTTCTTGAAATAAGCAGGGATGAACCACGGGGGCATCCCCAAGCTTAGACTTTTCACTCTTCTTGATCATAGTATATCATCCTCCTCGATCTCTTGACCCTTGAAAACTTCCTCCACACCAAACTCGAAACAAACTCATTAGAGGGTTAGTGCATAATCAAAAATTCACATGTTCAGAGGTAATACAATCATTCTTAACACTTCTGGACATTGCCCAAAGCTACTGGAAGTTAATGGAACAAAGAAATCCATTCAACACAGCAAAAGAGGCAATGCGAAATAAAAGGCAGAATCTGTCAAAACAGAACAGTCCGTAAAGACGAATTTTTAAGAGGCACTTAACAGGCTCAGATGAAAAAGCTCAAATTTAATGAAAGTTGCGTACATATCTGAGGATCACGCACGTAAATTGGCAGAATTTTCTGAGTTACCTATAGACGGGGCTGCTCAATTTTGTGACAGTAAGAAATCTGTGCGCAGTAATCCAAATCTAGTATCAACCTTACTATCAAAGACTTTACTTGGCACAACAATGCAATAAAAATAAAGATAAGGAGAGGTTGCTACAGTAGTAACAACTTCCAAGACTCAAATATAAAACAAAAGTGTTGTACTAAAATAAAGACATGGGTTATCTCCCAAGAAGTGCTTTCTTTATAGCCATTAAGATGGGCTCAGCAATTTTAATGATGCTCGCATGAAAAATAAGAGTTGAAGCAAAAAAAGAGCATCAAGAAGAAAATTCAAAACACATTTAAGCCTAACCCACTTCCTATGAAAATGAATCTTGTAAATAAACAAGTCATGTAAGCATAATGCAACAAGCATAGAAAGGCAATACAAGCGCAACTTCAATATTCTCAACATAAAGAGGGGAAACTTAATATTATTAAGATGCATATAACCATGTTTTCTCTCATAATAACTTTCAGTGGCATCATGAACAAACTCAACACTATAACTATCAAATGAAACATTCTTATCATGAGCTATATGCATAAAATTATTACTCTCCACATAAGCATAATCAATTTTATTAGTTGTAGTGGGAGCAAATTCAACAAACTAGCTATCATTATTATTCTCATCAAGTGTAGGAGGCATACTATAATCATAATAAAATTTACTCTCCATAGTAGGCGGCACCAAAAGACCACTATCATTATAATCATCATAAATAGGAGGCAAAGAATCATCAAAGAAATTTTTCTCCTCCATGCTTGGGGGACTAAAAATATCATGCTCGTCAAAATCAGCTTCCCCAAGCTTAGAATTTTCCATATCATTAGCAACAATGGTGTTCAAAGCGTTCATACTAATATCATTGCTACTAGCATGCAAATAAGATTCCATAGGTTTTTTAATTTTCGCAGCAAACAATCCATGTCTTAACTCAGGAAATAGCTTAAAAAGCTCATAGTTGCTTTCCATTATTGCTTACTAGTGTAAAACAAGAAACAAAAAGATGCAATTGCAGGATCTAAAGGAAATAGCTTCGAGCACTTACAACGGCACCAGAAAATAACTTAGTTACCTGGGACCGGAGTGTGAGTGCCTTTTACCTTACCTCCCCAACGGCGCCAGAAAATAGCTTGATGTCTACATGTGCTTCTATTCTTGTAGACAGTGTTGGGCCTCCAAGAGCAGAGGTTTGTAGAACAGCAGCAAGTTTTCCCTTAAGTGGATCACCCAAGGTTTATCGAACTCAGGGAGGAAGAGGTCAAAGATATCCCTCTCAAGCAACCCTGCAATCACGATACAAGAAGTCTCTTGTGTCCCCAACACACCTAATACACTTGTCAGATGTATAGGTGCACTAGTTCGGCGAAGAGATAGTGAAATACAAGTAGTATGGATGTATATGAGTGGTAATAGCAATCTGAATAAAATATGGCAGCGAGTAAACATGCAACAGAACAGTAAATAAGCGGTGTTTGCAGTATTGGAAACAAGGCCTAGAGATCCTACTTTCACTAGTGGACACTCTCAACATTGATCACATAAATAAATAAGTTCTCTTCCTTTGTGCTACATATACTCTTGTTTGATAACAAACACCATTCATTGTGTAGGGCTACAAGAGCACCTCAATGCCGGAGTTAACAAGCGCCACAACATTCGACATTCATATTTAAGTAACCTTAGAGCATAATAGATCTTTGCAATTTAAACCAAGTACTAACATAGCATACACACTGTCACCTTTACACTATGAAGGGGGAATAGATCACATCAATACTATCATAGTAATAATTAACTCCATAACCTACAAGAGATTATGATCATAACCTACGCCAAGAACTACACGATGCACACACTATCACCATTACACCATGAAGGAGGAATAGACTACTTTAATAACATCACATGAGTAGCACATAGACTAATAGCGATACAAAGCTCATCATATGGATCTCAATCATGCAAAGCAATTCATGAGATCATTGTATTGGGGTACATGAGAGAGAGATTAACCACATAGCTACCGGTAGAGCCCTCAGCCCCAGGGGTGAATTACCCCTCCTCATCATAGGAGAGAGCGCGATGAAGATGGCGGTGGTGTCGATGGAGATGCCTTCCGGGGGCAATTCCCCGTCCCGGCGGCGTGCCGAACAGAGACTTCTGTCCCCGAATTGGAGTTTCGCGATGGCGGCGGCTCTGGAAGGTTTTCTGGTGTTTCGTCAATCTGTGTCGAAGATTTAGGTCAGGAGCTTTAATAGGCGAAGAGGCGGAGTCGGAGGGCCACGGGGCCTCCTCACACTAGGGTGGCATGCCCCCTTGGGCCGCGCCGCCCACACGTGTGGGGCCCCAGGGCTCCCCTCTGGTCCCCCTTCAAGGTTCCGGGAAAAGTAAGATGTTGGGCATTGATTTCGTCCGATTCCGAGAATATTTCCTTTGTAGGATTTCTGAAACCAAAAAAGCAGAAAACAGGAACTGGCACTTCGGCATCTCGTCAATAGGTTAGTTCCGGAAAATGCATCAAAATGATATAAAGTATGAATAAAACATGTAGGTATTGTCATAAAACAAGCATGGAACATAAGAAATTATAGATATGTTTGAGACGTATCAGCCGTCGTCCCCAGGGTTTTGTGCTTGCGGTGGTTGGTTCGTCGGCGTAACGCCGGCGTCTACCCTGGATTCGCATGGCCGCGCGGGCACTGCCTCGCCATGTCGTGGCTTCTGCTTCCAGGCGCAAGTAAGTTACCCCTTTCTCCTCCATCTCTGTCATCTCTCTGTACGCCTCCATGATCTTGTTGTTCATCCTTTTCTTCCTTGCTTCCTGATGATCCTAGGATCATGCAGGAACGCCTCTTCTGATGCCCTTTGCATCCCTTCCTTCCTTTCTGGTCTGCTTTGGCCAGCCATGGCATTACTGGCTACTGGCCAATCGTGTGCTGCTGTTGTGCTGCTCATTGCTATACTGATGCTGCTCCATACTACTGCTGCTTTGCTCCATTGCTACTGATATTGGTATATCTATTGCTTATGATGCTGCTTAATTGCTTACTGGTGGCTTTTGCTGTTAGTAGTGGCTAACAGCCTGACACTTGTGATGCATGTGGTGCTCTCCTGTGACCTGTACATGAAACAATTGATCCATTTGGATCAATATATGCTAGTGGCTAGGTTACTGGTTCAATTCTTGGATAATTTGGATGCTTGTCTAAGCTAATGTAATTGTTTAAGCCTGCTCTAGCTGCTAACCATGTGTTGGTGAGCTGCTGTTACTCTCCATAGCACATTGAACATGATTCACTTGTTAGGATGCCTTTGATCATCCTACCGGTTGCCTCACTGTGATGCTATTTATCAAGTAATGAATTATCTTGTATTCATGCCTTGGTTAGTTATTTGTATATGAACTGCTTATGCAGTGTTGATTATATGCAAGGCTTTGTGTGAAATGATATTTCCAATATCAATTGGAAGATATATAAAGTCTGAATCCATCGTGGATGATGATGACTCATGAATTTTGATTACTGGATGGCTTGTGGTTGATGTGACCACAGTAGCTCCAGCTACTTCTTGGGTTGCTCTCACTGTTGGATCATTTCTTGTTGGCTAAATTTATTATTACTTGCATAGTAGGGTATCATAATTCATATGAATGCCACTATGACTTGTCTGTAAAGAAAATATGCATAAACTGATGGTTTAATTGGCTAGGAATAGCTAGATGGTCTCTGTAGCCTCCAGTATCTATGTACTACTCTACTGGTTTGCTATCTGTGCATCTATATTTATCTATTTGCACAAAAATAGCTTCTGGATAGTATCTGGATCTAGCCGCTCACTTTCTGCCAGAAACTCTTGGTCAATACCAAATGATGTTACCCTGTCATGAGCATCTTCTCATGCTTATGCTGTGTGACTTGCTAAAAGATGGATTGGATCCACTGGACCCACTCCAGGTATAGGTTATACCTTGAGCCAGCTCCTAGATGGTCATGCTTGGTTATTGTTGAGCTTTGCTTGATGGTTTTAGTTAACTTTCCCTTCTCCTCCTTGCTCCTGGATGATCTTGTTTATGTTCCCATGTCTCTGTTTTGGGTTTGACTTTGGTTGGTTTGGAGAACTAGATGGTTTCTAGGGTGTGGCTTATGTTCTTGAGCAAGAACAGCTATGAACTGCTACTGTTCAGTCCTTGCTGCTTGTTGATGTTGATCTGGTCGACTGAAATGACCACACCAGCTGTCTCTGCCTATTTGTAGTCTCTGATGGTTCTTCCCTGCCTTGACACACAGGCATGTGCAATATGGTGACTAGGCCATGGTTGTCGGGATGTTGATCATGCAATGCATCTTGTGAGCTGTGTGCGTGCTTGAAGTGGAAACTTGAGCCCATCATTGCTCTAACTTGGTCCGCTGATGTCTATCTTATTTTTTGGCATGGTTTTGGACACTGACTAGTGCCATTGCCACTAGTGTTTTGACAATCTGGCTAGTTTCCATGTCTATGCAGGTTTAAGGCTTCATTTGATCCAAGGAGAAGAAGATCAAGACTTGTAGTTTAGGATTTATATTTATAGATCAATACTTGTAATCTTATTTTATTTTCTTTATTATATTGCTCATTCTTGTATAATTGAATATTGTAAATACAATGTAATTGTGTGTGTATGATCAATAAAGCTCAAGGTTTTGTTTATGAGCTTTTATATTTATTTGAGATTCAATAAGAATTATTTGTGTAAATGTGATGTGCTTTTGAATTATGAATTTCATAATTCATTTATATATTGGTTACTTTATACTTCTATCATTTGAATTCAAATTTGAAATGCCAAGTCAAACATTCTCCCAAAACCCTAAGTTTCAAAAGAGATCATGTCGAAATTCATAGCACTCACATTGCTCTAACCCTAATAGCAACGAGAGAGAAACCTCGATCCCTCTTAGGTTTTATGCAATAAGGCCCAAAAAATTTCCCCCGTTTTGCGATGAAATGCACATCCCATTTCTAAATCCACCCTCGTTGGTCCTATGTTCTGGGATTGCTGGGATCTCTTCACTCTCTCCCACCGCTTATCCCTCCGGAGCTCTTCCTCCATCCAAAGATCCTCCGGGGCTAATGACGCCCCGACGACCCACCCACCGCGCCACGACTGTCCGCTCCCCGCTGCCGGCAGCGTCCTCCACAAAATCCTCCACCGCGTACCCATGCTCCTCATCCTCGTCCGTCTCCGACCGAAGCCAGCCGCTCCCAGAGCGGCCCCCGACCTCGACGGTCAAGCGCTGATATCCTCCATGTTGGGCCCTTTCCTCTTGGGCATAGGTTTGACCGAGTGGTTCTCATGGAACGCATGAGATCAGACTCGAACGAAACGTTATTTGACTCGGGCAGGGTAAGTAATTTTGGCTAAAATCTCGGGGCAAAAATAGACGGCCGAACAAGAAGTCTTATTTTCTTTATTATTAGGTATAGATAAAAACGAGCCCCCGCACCTCATATATGTTGTACCAGGGGCCACAGGTCCATTTTAACGTGAACTATAAACTTGACAAGGAAATTTCACCTCGACCGGTCGCCGGAGGAGTAGCTAGCCGGTTGAAATTCTGTTGTGCCATATTCTACGATGCCACCCCGATTCCAGTCCGTTTTAAACAAAATCGAAGCAAGATTGTGAAGGAGATAGCCCAAGCAAGGAGAGGGTGTGATCGGCGGTGGGGAGTAGGAGTGGTGCTCCATCTCACCGCGTTGGGGTAGGTAGGCGTAGAGGAATACGACCCTATGGTAGCTTGATCTAGCGTTGAGGGGCCTTTGTCGAGTTGGACTCATGGTCGGCGGTGCCAAATGGGTGTGTTTGGAACCACCATAACGATGGGGTGAGGTTGCTTTTTCGCTGATTTGTGATGTTGCATACTATCGTGGCATTTTCCTGGCAGTAATTTTTTATTCGGCGGGCACGAATTATGCACATTCAAGTGGTTGCACTCGAAGACATGTGTTCGGGCCAAGGAAAACATGTCCGGTAACGACCCTACGCATGAGCTGCTTCCAGGACAAGAACGAAAACCCTAATAAGATAACCTAGATCTAGTCCGAGTCAGTTTACCTGATGTATCCTGTAGAATCCTCGTGAAGACCTTATCATGCATGGCTTACACTCAAAGATGATAGTGTCATATGGGCCTGAATGCTCAAGTGGAGAGGCCGATGTGCCACTGGCTGAGTGGTTTGCCTTTAGGCTTCATGGGCCTAGCTACATGTGGACCACAACCTCGTCACGTGTTCACCCGATATGCTGCAAGATCGTATGCAGGGTGTGTCCCACTTTGATTTAAGGACATGCAGTAGAAAAATCCAAATACCACTATATGAATGTTATACGAGATATACAATAAAGATAAACTTATATGAAATAAAAGATGAAGTAGGCAATTTGTCTAGAAGTATTGGCTGAATCTTTGGTTTAGGGTTCAAAACCCACGTTTTTAATATTTATTTTTTCAAAGTAATATTTTTGCATGTATTTTTTGTTATATAGAAACTTTGTATATTGTTTCTTGTAATCTTATGTTTTCTTGTTAACTCCATTAGTTAGAAATTTGTACGAAGTAACATATTTGATACTCTTATTTTGGAATTCATATGTTTCTCCCCGCAAAAAAAAATCATATGTTTCTTGAGCACAAATATCCTTTATTGTGAGGGTGTGTCAAACACATATGATACACGTGTAATCATTAGTTCATACTCTAGCCCTTTTATAAACTTCATATAATACATATTTGTATTAATTTGAACGGGTATTTAATTCTATGCCCTGGTTTCTTAATTGTGCTAACTTTTTCCCATTCGATAAATTTTTGCTCACCTTTTCCCATGTGTCTAAACTTTTGCTTTCATATTTTTCTCACTTTTTCCCCCGAATAGTTGCTCACTTCGAAGGCCAAATGAGCGAGTGGAAAAAAATGAGTAGTGTTAACGAAACGAGGGGCATAGAATTAATAATCCCATTTGGGGCCACCCCAGCTCATATGTGTTTTCTTGGGAACACAAATGCGAGATATCGCATGGATTCGGGACGTATGTTACAAGTTTGTTTTTAATTTTCAATATTGCATTTGTCCCTTCAAAGGCTGCAAACGCAACATCTTCCTGATTTTTTTTTATTTCATAAACAATTTTTATTATTACTACTTCCAAAATGATGCAAAGCATTAAATTTTCAAGGTTGTAAAATCTTCCTAAAAAAAGGTTGCAAAAAATGTAGCATAACCACCTTTTTGTTGCATTAGTATTTCAAAATGTTATGAAATTTTTCTATGCAGTCTAAAAATATATTACAACGATTTGTTGCAATAGTATTTGTTTTCCTTATAGGGTGTGGATTTTTCGTTGTGAATGATGGATGGCCAAGATTTGACTTAGTAAGCCAATTGGATGGCCAAAGGGGGCATCTCCAACGGGGCGACGCAAACGGACATGGAGCGATTGTTTGCGACCGCGCGGTCGAAAAGTGCATCTAGAACCCAGCCCAGGGGCCCGACGCATAGTGGCCGGGGTGTCCGCGGAGACGCAAACGTGGCCCAAATTTGCGTCGAGTTTGCATC
Organism: Lolium multiflorum; assembly: GCA_030979885.1. Lineage (NCBI taxonomy): Eukaryota > Viridiplantae > Streptophyta > Magnoliopsida > Poales > Poaceae > Lolium > Lolium multiflorum. The sequence goes on from CM061753.1 coordinate 322,257,875, forward strand.
TTCGTAGACGTTGAGCAGTCGCACCGAGTGACCGCCGATTCTCACATTGGGCCCGCGCGGCAGTAGCTCAGACTCCTCCCACATTCCTGCCAGAGGTCATTCCCAGCCCCAAAAAATCAAAGTTGACCGGTGCCAACACTCCAGCCCTTTGTGATGGACCTCCTCGTCGCCGCAGCCACCATGGAATCCGAGGTATCCCTCCCAGCCACCGCCCCAGTCCCCCATAGCCACCATCAGAGCCTCGATGGAGACGACATCTCCGGCTGACTCAAAGCGTGCCTCCACCGGAGGCCAGGAAGCTAAGCCGAAGGCACCAAAGAAGTTGTTGTCAAAGGAGGATACAATCATCCAGGCTCCAAAGCGACGCGGCCGGCGCAATAATCTGAAGGAGATGAATGCAGCGGCGACAGCCGTACATCAGGCGCATGTCGCTGCCCAATTGGCCTAGAAGATGCAGGTGAAAGCCAACGCCCACGTAGGCCTCCATCCTGGCATCCATCCAGGCCTCGGGGAGGCCATGCTCTTCGTCAAGCAAGAGAGGATCCTCGACATCGCTCCCCCGGCCTCGTCTGGAGCTCGGTAAGTTCCCACTTGCATCCTGGATCGCCCGCACCCTCGCAGGTCCACGCGGTGTCCCGGTTCGCGTTCGGTGCCGTGCCGGTCCAGTTCATCGGCGCCCAAGTTCCCGACCTGAACCGGACACCGAGAAGCGGTGACTCGTGCCCGGCCGCAACATGAAATACGTGATCAGTCCCGGAGGAGAACATGTCGGTGCCCTGCACCCTGTTTGAGGAAATGCCACCATTTTCCCCGATGATGGACGACACGGTACGTTCGCTCTCATTGTCTCGGTCTGCCGTGTGTTATTCGTCTGACTTTCGGTGGTTCGTAGGTCTATTGGGTGGGACGCAATGAGGGCGATATTGCGGCCATGATATTCGGGGGTGGCTTCGTCCGCGAAGGCGCCGGGATAGGGACGCGGGATCCTGGCCTAGAGATGCAGGATCAGTGGGCACACAGGCTGGATCGGGCGGACATCGATGGGGAACGACTATTCTCCACCCAACCCACGTAGCCAACAACCGTCCATGTCGATGTCGATGAGGAGGCGCCAACAGGGCATGTCCTAGCTAGGGATGATGTTGCCAAGAAGAAGGGGGAGAGCCACAGGACCAACGACTTCAACGACGACTTGAATAAATGTTTGTGTGATGCGTGGTTCGCGACCAGCCATGACTGCATAAATGGTGCGCAACAAAAAAGGGCAAGGTCTACTAGACTAAGGAGGTCCAAGAGTACGAAGAGATAAAGCGCCACAAGCCCTACGAGATGTGCATCGATCGCACGGAAGAGTCCATCAGAAAAAGATGGACCCACATCAAACATGAGCCTCCAAGTTTTGTACAACCATCGAGCATGTTGTTGCCCACCCCGAGAGCGGCATGGGCGTGCTAGCAGTGGTAAGAAATGGACATCATAATTCCATCTATGTACTTAGCATTAGCATGCCATAAACCTAACTTTTATTAGTTTTAGGTACCCAGGAACTTAAAGAAGTTCAAGGCAACACATAAGAAGGGCTTCTATATGGTTCATTGTTGGGAAAAGCTGAAGGACGCGTCAAAGTGGAGGATTGGCTATGCAGACTACCATGAAGAGGCCAAGAATGAGACAACTTGTTGGTCATCGACGGCGAAGGCGAAGATCCTGGGTAGAAAGCCCTTCCACCTTGTCCCCGGGGCCATAAGGCTACAAAGGCCGATCTTGCCTGGGAGGCATGACCCCTTGCGTTGAGCCAGACCTTGGAGAAGATCATGGCCTGCTCTCAAGTCGCTCTGCCCAAAAGGGACGAGAAGAGGCGCCTGGAAAAAGAGGCCTCTACTGCCATCTACCTCAACCTCACCAAAATAAGGATGGACTTAGCATTTTATTAATTTAAAAGAGTTAATGATTAAGATAAATAATATTTAGGGTTTAATTCAGGAATTAGGATTCTATGGTTGTTATTAAATTTTAAAATAATAAATTATTAACTAAAAAGGTTGAAGTAAATAAATAATTTTTGACTATGAAAAATAATATTAGTTTTTAACATTTTTCTTCTTTTATTATTACTTAAAGAAAATGATAAATGGTAATTGCAATTCAAGGTTTTGAAATACCACTAGTATTTAAGTAAATGACAATATGATAAAATAAAATTAATATTTGTGTTTTCTTTAATTACTGAATAGCTATTAATCATTTTTTGAATCTTAACTAATTATTGAATTTTAATTGTATTTTGGATAAAGAAAAGGCATAATTTATAAAGGTTAAATAATTTAATTTTATTTTAACAAATATTTTCATATTCTATTTTTATTGGATAAAGTTTATTTTTCTGAGAATTTTGATATTTTATTTGTATTTTTCTTAGTTGAAATTAATTTTATTTATTTTGGCAAAGTTTCAGCATTTTTCTGGATTTTGAATTAAATATAAATACTAAACGTACCGGTTCATACCCTAGCTACTCTCACACACAGGTGGGTCCCTTGACTAAGTCAAAATCCACGGATGCAAAGACTAGTCAACAAGTGCTCGAGGCCCCACCGGCCATGTTGGCATTGCCGGCAGCCAGGAGACCATAGCGCCGCCGCTACACGACTCCTCGAGACACGCTAAGGTTTGCGTTCGAACCGCTACTACACTACGAGTTCACTGGTGGTGATGGTTTTCTCAGGGAACCACCGGAACTAGCTCGGACAACGAGCTCTACGGTGGTGCACTCCGGCCAAAATGCTGGTGTGGGCTACGGTCGACGAAACGATGCAAATAAGGGGTCGAGAGATGCGCAAGCTCACCCTGAGTTGGATGATGTTCTCGACGTGGTTGATTGGGAACGGTGGCAAGCAGTATCTCGTGGATTCCGGTGAAGTGATGTGGAAACGAACGATCAAATTCGCCCTGTCTCGTGCTTCCCTTGATGCTCTGCTCCTCCAGGACACCTCACGTGGTCGGGCGCGTCGAAAGAGCTACTCGACGGACTCTGGGATGGCTCCAGTCGTCGGCTTCGTTGTCAACGCCGGCGAGATGGTCTAGATGACTTTGGTAAATAGGAAGGGTTAGAGGGGAAATGGAGAGGTTCAAAGAAGCTAGGGTTTCATGGCGGATCTTCCAGCGGTATTTATAGAGCTTGGCGAGGCTTTCCTCATCAATTCATCGGTGGTAGTGGCCTGGCTGGGATGATGCTGAGGAGGTGTTCATTGGCATGAATCTTGGCGTTTTAAGATAAGACGGATGCGAGGAAGGTTGGGCGAGGTTGTGAGATGGTTGGCGACGTCCGGGGTCGATCTTATCAACGACGAAGACGTGGCCGGGGTGCTCCTGTGTGTTATCGCCTCCGGCGAGGAAGAAGAAGGCGTTTTCCTTCCTTCCCCATACCGAAACGGTATGGGCCGGGAGCTGGGTCGGCTTCTGCGCGAGAATGGGCCGATGGTGGGCTGGTTCGGTGGACTGGTAAGCCTTTCTTTCTTTCTCTCTTTGTAGCTTCTGTTTCATTATTTTCCATTTTCTAGTTCTTATTTGAATTCAAATATGCTATGGAGATTTTGAATCTTGGAAAACTTCATAAATTTATCGAAGAGGTTTTGTAAGATATTGCCTTGCATTCAGAATGGTACTATAGTTGTATTTTATTTATATAAATATTTCAAATGAGCACATATGTTAGAGTTGATTTTATTACTCTACCTCTATTAGTTCAATTTTTGTGGGGTGATTTTGAGTACATGTCTTATGTTAAAAATTACCAAGGATCAGATTCAAAACATGACCTTGTATTGGAAGATTTATTTAAATAAATTGGTGTGATTGTATTTAATATTTTAGATAGAAGTTTAATGAAGATGGTGTTATGGTCATGATTTCATGTGACCAATTATTTCTAAGGATTTAGAAAAATGGTTAGGTAAGCTCTATAATCACTAATCTTGTTTTAGTGAACTTAACTTGAAATGCTTAGGATAGATCCTATGCTTATCATAATTAATTCATTTGCTAATATGGTGGTTCAAATTATAAAACACTACTTCATTTGGTCAACTAAGCAAGACACTTGGATAGCAAAATAGAGTTTAATATTATTTTAACAGTAATCACTTAAATGGTATTTAAACTTATGGTATATATGGCTTGGGTTTGTACTTGTGATCCATGATACACATGTTAGGGAACAATATTCTATGTCGAGTTGATCTCATGTTTAATGGTTTAGGGTTTTGCTTATGTTTCACTAATTGAAGCATAAGTGGAATAGAGATGTGGTCTAGGGTTGCTCTTCCCCACCATTGATATGATTCTTGGATCAAAATACTACTAGGGCTGTCTCAAGTGGATAGCCAAAGTCTTGTTGTCACTCCTTTGTTTCTATCCTTAAAATATTGAGAACGGTCTAAGGTTGACTACTAGTGGTATACCTATCATTTCATGGGATGTATGATATCTGCTTATCACATAAAGTTTTAACTTGTACTTATATATCTCCAAAGCATGATCATGCATTATGATCGACTTATTCTTAATAGCTTCTTTCTTTAGGGTTTATGATCATTACTAAATTGTGATGATCAAGGGTTTGGCTTCCTAAGGTATTACTATTGGAATATGGCTCTCACCTCCAAGATCAACTGTTGGCTTGAACAACTAGGATTTAATACTTCTCTTATATTCTCTATGATAGACATGGCTGTTGTTAGCATCTATAATCTCTATCCCTTATAAATTTATTGGAATCTTCTAAGTCCCTACTCAAGAGATGGTGGTATGATTATCTGAATATATGGTCTGCCTAAGAATTCAACCTTGCAATCTTCTGTAGCTTGTCCTTCAGGAAATCTGATAAATCTGCATCTTGTGGTATGCTTCCACCTCCTAGCTTCTTCATATTGATCCTAGTTAACATATGGAGGGTCTTAAGGTTTTGGTTTCCTTGTAGCATGGTACTAGATGATCAAATGGATGAAGGGTGTGGCTCCTTTTATAGGCTTGGGCTTGCTCTAGTACGATGACACATAGGTGTGTGCCTTTTTTTTTAATTTGATAAGTAAGATGCTTGGTTGTCATGCCCTCATCTATAACAATCCTTTGAGCATGAGGTGGCATAGCTTAGGAGGCAAGCTATGTAGATATTTTTATCCTATATGCAGCATGAGCATTATCATCTCATATGATTTATTTTTGGATAGCCAAGTAGCATTTGTTACTAAATGTCTTGTGGATGGTTTTATTATTGTGGATGATGCACTATATCACATGTGAGTATCTCCAAATAATAATTATGTTTAAAATGTTAAATATAAATGTTATACCCCAATTTTGGATGGTTATGTTTGATTTCACCAAGACATGATCATATGAGTTTCAAAATACTCATAGTTAGTTTTATTCAAATAGTTTAAACTATAATTCGTAATATAAACGTATTTAGTTTTGTGATATTCCATATATTTAATAAGTTATGATTTAAATAAGAATGTTTGGCTTTTATGCAATTTAGATCTTGTGATTTACCATATTTGGTAATAAGTTTAGAAGTGAATTAAATTACACATAAAGGTAGTTGCTAACTTTTTTAAGTGTTAATAAGTTAGAGTTTGATTCTTAAAGAATGTGTTGTTGTAAGAAATACCATGTTATGATCCTTTATAGGATTTGATATTTGATGCTCACTTAAAATGTTGTGTAATAGTTCTAGTTCCATGTGATCCAACATATGGATCAAATTATGTCTACCTAAAACAAGGTTTTCGCAAAGATCACATTGAGCTTTATAGCGCTTGACTTGATGAGCTACTTCAATTCTATCAAGTCAAGTGAAATTTCAGTTACTGTGATAAGTTTTATTAGAAGCGTGAACAATCCCTGAATTTTTTATGCATGAATACAATACACACATATGTATTCTCTCTTTTTGTAGCCTCTAAACCTAGGATGTTACAAGCATCCCCGGTCACTGTGGCGCGGTCGCCTGGCGAAGAGTTAGACGACGGCGCCATGCAGCTAAAGCATCACCGCTGGCGGCCACCTCCCTCGGCGTCGTGGCGGACGCCTCCTAGATCTCCTCAACCGTCGACTCCATCAAGGATTTCACTTCTTTTTCTAATTGTTTGGATAAAACGCCAATTAGTCGCCGGAGATTGCATCTTTGTATCTAGGAACTAGGAATCAACGGCAGTGCGCAGCTGAATTTAGTGGTGTAAAGAATATTGTAAATTCGAACATGAGTCGGACGTGAACTCCTTGGAGAGGCCAAACTTTTCACTACTTTCGACTGCTCCAATGCCCCGTCACCCCTTGCTCTCGGCCAACGTCCAACTAAACCAACAAGAAACAACACCTGATCTCAAAAGGAAAAATGTAACAATACCAAGGAAAGTTAGGAGAAAAAAAAGACGTGGGAAGAAACAGCCGCAAACATGAACGACGCAAAAAGGGGGGAAACAGCTTGTGCAGAAAGTTATACTCCGCCCGACCGATCCAAATTCGAACTGTAAGACGATACGGATGTAAATCTGACTAGGAGTCCAATTTGGAGTCATTCAGGTTTTTGAAACCCACAGCCTATACATACTACATCGTCGTCGCCGTAGCTGTAACAAAAAATACTCCGGCATCGTCCAATCTCAAGACGCTAACACACAACCACGTAACGCGACGGGGATAGAAGAGATGGCGGCAGCGGCCGTGGCCACGGCGGACTCATTCTCGGACGACGTCATCCGCGAGATCCTGGTACATCTGGAGGACGCCGCCGACCTCTTCCGATGCGCCGTGACGTGCAAGCGGTGGCGCAGTCTCGTAGTCAAGGCCTCCTTCCTTCGCCGACGCCTCTGGCCTGATCACACCTCGATGTTCTTCTCGGGGTTCTTTGTCTGGGAACAGGTCGTCCTTAAGAAGAAGGCTACCTTTGAGACAACCTTCATCCCGACTTCGCGGTCGGTGTTTGGTTCTAAACGTCGCTCTTTCAAGTCATTTTTCTACGGACTGCGCCACCTGGTGCCGCTCGCAAGTCGCCACGGCCTCCTCCTCGTGCGCATCGACGCACCCGCACCCGACTCACGCGATGACACCACCATTCACCTGGCCGTGTGCAATTTGCTTGCCCGCACATATCACAAGCTCCCACCACTGCAGTGCAACTGGAAATTCGACAAGAGTGGCTATGCCATCCTGACGGGTGTAGACTGTTCCTCGGATGTCAAGCAGCAACCTTCGGCCCCACAAGGCTACTCAGACTTCTTCAAAGTGCTCATCGTCGGCAACGACAAGTATCAGCAGCCAGACAACCTCCACAGTTACACGTCCGGCGGGAGGCGCTGGAGCGGTACGAGTAAATTCGCATTTGCTGCTACGGGGATAACTGGCTGCATGCCGCTAAGAAACACCCGTGCCATTGTGTGGCGTGGCACGGCACACTGGCTCGTCCGTTACTTCCCAAGCCACGACCCGATGCAAAAGCCCGGGCCTTTCCACTTTTCGAAAAGTACAAGCCACAACTCGAGTTGGCATACCATTGATGTGGACGCTGAGACCTGCCGCGTCTCACTAACTAAAATTGAGACCCTGAGTGGGAGTGACATACTTCATAGTTATGATGAAGCACAGCTTACCATCGCTGCCAACGGAAAACTCTCGTTGTTTCACATGCGAAAGGGAGGCTACCAGCTAGAGGTATGGATTCGGCAAGAGGATGGTGGTCCTTCAAGGTGGCTCCGCGCTGCGGATATCGAGCTAAATCCACCTACTCGGATGAGCTTGCTTATTTTGGGAGACAAGGGCGGCATGTTGATCGTCAAGAACAACCACGGGGACGTGTACATTGTAGATCTTGAGACGGGGGATATGAAGAAGGTGATGAGCTTCGACACAATTAACCGTCGGCAAATCGTGCCCTTTGAGATGGATTGGCCGACATTCTTCGTTTCTCGCCTTGGCAACCGGTAGATGCATGTAAACACAAATCGAAGAAACCATTCCCAAGATTGTATTTTTTGTTGCATACCACTGCCGATGAACCAATAGCTTAGTGTGTATCAAGTATTTTCTCCTGCTGCAAGTATTATGTGAAAATAATGCATTCTAATGTGTGCGATAACGCACTCTAGCATGGCATGTTTTATTTCTGTTGTTAATGGGTGCATGGTTCTGTATTTGTGGTTGTCCCAAGTTTACTTCTATTTTGTAGTTTCTATTTTGTAGTTCTATCAGTAAATCTAATTGCAATGTGTATATTTCTCATGTTGGTATTAATATCTGTGCGTTGCTATGGAAAAGATGTCATCGACGGTGAGCTTTTTTCGATAAAGAAAATATATTAATATCAATAGATACTAATTACACCTAGCCTCTGCAACAACGTATTACCCTAATGGTAGTACAGATGCACACAGCCAAAAAAGAAAAAGAAAACTAAGAAAAAGAAGTCCCGCTACGGTACTCCAATTCTAGCAACAACTGTTCAACCACCACCAAGACATCACTCCAATGGCGCGATCGATGGCGATCTCGTGCATGATATCCAAGGTCATGACGACTTCATGCATGGCCAATTAGATCGCAAAAAAGAAGTACCAAGAATGTCAAAAGATAAAAAGGCTATGTCGACACATCACACATGAGACGTGACGCATATTAGACCGTGAATTTAGACTCCATCGCCATCTTCGAGCAAAACACAGCTAGTGGGCATATATGCAGGTGTACAATTGTGTGGAGGCGGTGCATGCTCGGATGCAAAGTTGCAAACCTAGTTCTGTTCGCACACGAACACGTCGCCGTGTACCCTCGACGCCGAGCGCGATGCGCGGCAGCACGCGCCGAGGGAGGCTCGCCGGAAGCGCGATACGCAAGACAGTCCAGCGAGCGCTTTTGTAGACCCGAAACATCGCTCGCCCGGGAGGGACCCCGTCAGGGCTTGCGGCGGCTATGGGCTGCCCTAGGTCGGCCTAACCGCCCCTAGGACCTCGTGGATTCGCAGCCTCCAATCCTGAAGAACAACGAAGAACGAGAAGAAAGATACAAGGGGAGAGAGATAAAAGTAAATGAACACGAAAAAGTAGTAGATTGATTTGTTCGATTGGTGTTGTTTCAATCGGCCTGCACCCCTCAAGTATATAAGGAGCGGCTGGATTTTCCGTGCAAGAAATAGGGTTGGATTCACGTCCAAAACCCTAAACTAGGTCCAATTCGGATGGTTTGACCCGAACTTTCCAAAACTGTTCGGTTTAAAACTGGCAGTACCTTGCAGGACAACTTTGAGGCACTAAACGACCTCAAATCAAAATCTGGTAAACAACAAAGTTGTTCGTCTTGCAAAAACGAAAAACTTTCATGTTGAGCACTTTTCCATCTGAGTTGATCTTGGCCTCTAAAAATCGTCCGAACGTAAAACTGTACGTCCAGTTCGCAGATCCGTATTTGAATGATTTCTTTACGCTCCCGACCAGACACCGGAACCTTCCATGTCTGATAAAGTGTGTTCGCTCCAGACGTTGCACACTATCTTGATCGTGATGATCCAAAAATCAAAGTTGTTTGTTTCGACGAGACGCACAACTTTCGTTTTTATCACTTCTTCATTTGAGGTCATCTAAAATAAGCTTTAGTGGAAGCCTTCATATCTTGATCCTCGAGGTTACCTCTGACTATTAAGTCGGATCATGGCAAAACTTGACATGGTGGACATGATGTATTCTCAATGAGCAATAAAAACTCACCGATTGAATCTTTCCAATTGCGCCTTTTCTATTTTCATTTGTCACAGCTGGATTCTAGCCTTGATTAGCTATCGGTCCAAAACGAGTGTCAACACATGCCCCCCTGTTTTCTGGCAGAGCTTGCGTGCCAGAAAATAACTTGCTCCATATTTTGCTCAGGACGATGTCAACACTCCATCGGCCATTGGTTCTGAGTACGATAATTCTATATCGGCCATTTATGTTCAGGTTGGTTGTCACCGTGGTAGAACTTCTTCAAATAATCACCTTTGAGAACAACCACTTCATCTTGACGATTGATGGATGTCCCAAATACGTTCATGTACATCTTCCATAGCGACTCTTGCTTGATCTTCATCCAAGCACTTCAAAAGAATACCGTCAACTATTCGGTGATAAAGCTCATCGTCCATTAATGTATACTTAAAAACCATCTGTCGAACAGCTATATCCATCCTCTTGCTAGGATCCTGCAAATATTCAACAATACGTCTTTCCAATCTTCTTGTTCACCTGCACTAGATCCTTCATTAGTGACCGAATCAATGTGATTTAATTCAGTCTTACCTATGATAGCGAGAGCAAACATCGGCCTATGAGATATATGAAAAACGTCACGATTAACATGGTAGCCAGATGCTTGTTGTGCTAGCTCATTTGCATTCCAAATGTCTTGCCTAGATATATGAGAAATGCTAACGTATTCTAAGATAGAAATTATATCTAGAGATTGATCAAGATACATATTAAGTGATTCGTCGAAACATTGGTAAACCTTAGATTTTTATTATACTACTACCAACGAATCACTAGAAGCCTCAATATGTGTAGCACCTATAGCAAAAAAGGTTCTAGCACGAATAGCAAAACTTCATATTCGGCCTAAGATAATCTAAGCGGCATGAGGCTTCGAAAACAGAACCATTAGGAGATAAATAAACAATACCAAAGAATTGGCTATTGCTTTCAAAAACTGAAGCATCATCATACTATCTCCATGGTACTAGAGAGACAAAATCAATAAACATATTATGCTCATAATCAATACCCAGCAATGAAATTTAGAACAATTTGGCCTTTCATAGATTTACAGATTCATAAGCCAAATTGCAAAAGCATAAGCATAAGCATAATATTCAATAAACGCATACCTTGTCTCGGGTTTCAATAGGACTAGGGACGATGTTAGCACAACACATCGTCCATGATTAGATAATTCTCTCAGGGCAATAGGATAAGTATCGGCCATGTGTTGTTTGCCTCAAAGGCATGTATAATTCATCCACCAAAGTATGTATAGCCGAAATAAACAAAATAAAACAACTCTGATTATGAACTCTAAACATTTCGGCCTCTCAGATTAGCAACAAAATTGCAAATAACCAAATGAATAACGTTTTGGTAATACCCTTTAATGATGTAAAGAATTATAATGCATCCACGGATTAAAATAAGACCATGTAGGGTAACTGATCATACCTGAGGATATGCTACATGGCATAGGCATAAATGGCATGGCTGAATAATATGTATGATGTGCTGACCTAGTATATGATAGAAAATTCTTTCTTGATAGTTTGCTAGCCTCGGTCTTTTCTTCCTTCATCCTTATCGCTATTCTTGCAATAGGAACTTGCACATCCTCCTTACTTTGAGGTCCTTCCTTAGGGACCCATGCCATGTTCTTTGTCTTCAGCTTTGCGGCACTAAGCCGTTTCAGCTTTCTCTCTTGCCAGCTTGTTAAGCCGAGTGGGCATCCCGGCTGTGATTTAGTTTTGCACATTAGTGTTTCCTCCTTAGCCTCTGGCACTTTCAACTTTACTTGTTCAGATTTGGCACTTCGAGCTCCAGCATTTACTTGCTTCATCTCTTTGTCTTCTGTAGCCAAGGTCAACTTGACCGGCTCTTTTTTATTTGAGACCGAATCTGAAACATCACACTTACGGTTATCCTTTTTCACTTGATAAACTTGCTTGACCGTCTCCTTCTTGTTCGTTGAGCTCCTAACCGATTCCTTTTTATTGAAACGGTCTTTGACATGTGATTGTTGTTCAGATTTTGACCTTCTTGGAGCTGCATAATTTTGGTTATATGATCTATAGTAAGATGCATAATGTGCCCTTGGGCCATACCTATCCCATGATGGATATGGATAACAATCAGCATAAGGAGGTATCCATGACATTGGCATTCGTGGCCCATAGGGAGGATATGAAGCTGCTGCATTGAACTTCTTCCTTTGCCAATCCCGGTCTTTATACTTTCTCTTTGGGGGTGATCTCGATAAGTTTGCAATACTTGGCCGATAAGAACTTTTTGCTTCACTCTCCTTCTTATATTTCTCCAATAACTCTGCGAAAGTGACTTTAGTTTTCTTACCCTTGTGCATATCACGGCCTTTGTCCTGTTTCGTTTTGCGTCCATCGATCTTTGAATTTTTTTGTTGCCCCCCAGTGCTTGATATCCTTGGTGTAGCTTCAATGGAACACCCAGCTTCAAGAATGTCTTCAACATGCTCTTTAATAATTTCTTCACTTGAAAGCTTGATCCCATTATCTTCCGTGTGTACCTTCTCATCATCATATGAATCGGCTATAGGTAACCGATCCAATAACTTTTGATCATTCATACCAATCGAAATAGATTGGCTACATGTTTGTGTTTCAACAAATTGCAATCGTCCTTTATCTACAGCCGATTGTACTATTTTATGAAACATGGTGCAATTATAAGTACTATGCTCAAACGAATCATGCAACTTGCAATAGATTCGGCCTTGTGCTAATGGCTCAACATTGTGATCAAGGATTCTAATATAATCACTCTTCAGCAATACATCAAAGATATGATCACACATGCTCAAACTAAAGGTACACCTTTTATCTTCCATCCGTTCTTGCTGTGAAAACGGCTTTGAAATTAAGCAACCGAATGGATCAGATTTTACATCACCGCATTCAGTTGTGTGTTGATTTTTACACTCTTTTTCCGATGTGTTTGAATAAGTTGTTGTACTATCATCGGCTTTCTCCAAAGATAATAACCTTGGCTTTAAGTTTTTGAAACCAAAATAGTTGTAACACATATGTCTCACTTGAGACCAAATGTAAGCCAAGTATGAAGTCAGCAAAGCTAACCATATAGATATAAAATTAAAATGAAACAATATGGAAAGCTTTGGTTGTGATAATTTGTGAATATCGGTCTCTCTAAATGGCACAACATGTTGACCGATATGCCTAGTAACCATTTTACTGCTAACAAATAATTTACAGTTCACGGTTGGTCTTTTGATGTTTCTTCTAAAACTATTGCTAATAGATGCATGAACAATATATTTTTGACCAAATCTAAAAATAAGTAAATTATTTGCTAGAGATACCTCTTTGAAGACGTTAGTAGAACAAGATGGATCATGTGCTCCTTTACTTTGATGCTCTTTCTCAACCGAACATTGTTCGGCTATATTTTCTTGTCGTTCATGCTCGTTAACTTCTTTGGCATGCAATTCATAGGGCAACATGTAAGCTCCTGTGCACCCATAAAAATCAAGCATGGTTGCACCATGATCTTTTTCACTGAAGCTGGCATCTCTTGATTCAGTAGATTCAGCACATGTACTTTCTGATTCGGCTTCTATAACCGAATTAACCATACTAGCTGAGTCATTTTTATTTTCTTCATGGATCTTATTACTATGCAAAGCTTCTTCTTCTTGCTTTGATATTTCAGAGGGTTCAACTTGATTGCTGCATGGAGGAGAGGATTTGGTTTCTTCAACCAGGGTAACATTATCCAGAGGATTCTTCTTGATCATTGCATGAAAAAATTGTAGATCTTTCTCTTCAAGTTTTTTCTTGTACGCTTTATGCTCCTCCTTGAGCTTAATTTCAAGCAACTCAAATTCCTCCTTGCGCTTATTTTTTAGTACTTCATAGCATTGGCGTTGTTCCTCCGATAAATCATCAAACGTAATGACCTTATCGGCGTTAACCTCAGCTTGACATTGTTGCGCTCTGATACTTGTTTTCTCTTTCGGCAATGAAGTGTTGCCAAAACTTTGTGGTCGTGAAGGATAAAACCTGATATTGCATGCTTTACGCTCTTCTTCACGCTTCTTCTTGTATGATTCATAAGCATGTATTGCTGCAAGATCACATGGATTTTCTTCTAGTTCCCGGTGAAGAGCATTAAGCTTCTTGAACTCAGCTGCAAGTTTTCCCCTACAATCATTGTTTTCATACGCTGCAGCACTAGATGAAGGCTCCTGAGCTTCTATTGAATTTCCATTTATTCGGCTATAACCATTGAGGAGGTGTGGAGCCGAATTATGGGTATCCCCAGTTGCATATGGTGCTGAAAAGTTAATAACATAAGGTGCAACATATGATGGTTCAGAGTAATTGGCCAAATAGCTAGTACTAGCATGTCCAATTTCCCTATCCATCGGCATGTTTAAATCTGAAACCATGTATTGAGTATCTACCGACGGATAAAATGATGAAACACTATCTTGCATGCTACTGAAATTTTTAACATTGGGTATTTCATATTGATTAACTGAACTCATCATGTTGTTCATCGGCATATGAACTTCTGGGGTTGCCGATGCATGAGAAGTCGATAACTGTTGCCAGTTGCTAAAAGTATGGAGATTATTTTGCAAAATAAAGAATAGGACATCAAGCTTGCAGTGAGGAAAGCAAACTCATGTGCTCAACCAATCAACAGATAAAGGCAGTAAAATTGTTCAAAAACATACCTGAAAGAGTGGACTAGTTCTACTTAATTCTTACCTGCTGGAAAACACTAAAGTTTCTTTCACAAGCCGAGGAGCTGCATGTCAAACACCTTGTCCATGTGCTGCTGTTGATGCTGTGCTTGACACGGCAACGCCTACAGTCGAACAACCATACACAAGATATAAGTGCAGCAAGTCAGCAACACCAAAGAGAAAATCACATTACCAATAAATGGCTTGTCAAAGCATATGCAGACCAACCATTTGTAGGTAAATACTAAATACTAAATAGTTACTTCTACAGATTTCAGAATTGCTTTATTATTTGCTCCAAAGCATATACATGGATGTAGTATACTGAATTACTGATCAGTGGCTAGCTGAGTAGCTGTAGGTACTAGGTAGTAGGTACAGCCTGCATAAGTGCATATACGATATTACCAAGTAGGAAAGTACATACGACAGATGTGGAATTGTGGATGCAGGCATATTAGCATATACGATGGTGAAGTGGGATTGTGGGAAGGGTGTGGACGGCTTGGACTCTGATCTTTGCAAAGCTAGTACTAGTTCCAAAATTCCAATCGGTTGGAGAGAGATGCTCTTACCTGGGTTTTGGTTTCCCGTCGCTGCGGTTGACATCGTCAGATAAAAGCTTGGTTCTTGGCGGAGAACGGCGTGGCGGCGTCCAATCGAAGCTTGGTGCTGCCTGCTGCGGCACGAGGAGATGGCTTGCCGGCCGTTGCTGGAGTAGGCGGGCGCTGCACCGGCACTCCGGCAGCCGCCGCCGTCGCCTCGCGTGGGGACTGGGGATGAGTGGGAGTGACCTGGGTGAGCCTCGCGTGGAGTCTAGGTTAGGGATTGGAGTTTCCCTGGCTCGCAGGCCAAAAGGCCCAAAATTGGTATTGGGCTCGCTATTTTCACACATTTTTTAGCGCCGCTACGACGTCAAGCAAAATAGCGTGCATAGCGCCGCTAATAGCGGGATTAGCGTCGTAGCGAGCAAAATACGCATAACGTAGCGTTTAGTCTCCAGATACGCTATAGCGTCGTTATAGCGCGCTATTTTTTTCGTTGCAACTGACATATATGACCAGCCGTGCAAAGTCTACGCGTTCACGTCCGACGAGGCCAGCTGGAGCACACTATGTGAATTCTCCTTCAACGACTGGGAGAACAGGCGAATCATGCATCCCACCGCCGTCGTGTGTCGTGGCATGGCACACTGGCTTGTTTGGTACAATGGCTTACATACTCTTGATGTGGATGATGAGACCTGTCAAGTCTCGCGGACAAATATTCACGCCCCGATCGAAAATATCATGTCTAAAAACACTCATGATTTACCACACCTTAGTGTCAATGTCGGCGGGACGCTCTATTTGCTACACTTGCGAAGGCAAGGTCTCTTGCTTGATATCTGGACGCGGCAAGATGGGCAAGAATGTGGTGATGCACTGTACGTTCCTGCAGCTGCAACTACCTAAGCACATCAAGGCCGAAGCCGAAGCAATGTACTTGACCTTTTTAGGAGAGAAAGGTGGTGTTCTCCTCCTTTTTTTTTGATAAAGGGAATATATTAATATCAAAAGGATACCAATTACACCCAGCCTCTGCAACAACGCACCACCCTAATGGCACTACGGATGCACACAGCCAAAAAAAGAAAAGAAACTAAGAAACAAAAGTCCCGCTACAGTATCTCGGGCCTAACAACAGCAATACATCCACCGCCAAGACAACACCTGAAATAGAGACTCTCCAAAAACGACGCCTCCAAGAAGGGAATAGTGCGCTAACACCATCGTCGCCCGATCAACGATCTTAGGTTTTCACCCAGAAGATAGTCCCCGCTCTCAAAACAATGCCTCCAACAAGGTCATTGCCAGGCACAACCAGTTAAGGCCAGACCTTGGGTTTTCACCTGAAAGGTAGGACTCGAACTTCACCTGTGTTGTCGCCCCCACTTTCATACCGCTCTGTGAAGCCCGAACACCAAGCAAGTCCCTCAACAGTGCGGAGACTTGAACCTCCCTTAGCTAGTCCCCCCTCCGGCCTTCATGAACTTCTCTTCTTCCGACTTTCATCATGGATCCATAGTCACTTGATGTCAACACAAAAGAGCTTCGCGCCGCTCCCTCCGAACCAATCGGTCGGATAAAAGCATGGGTGCGCACGACCGAATACCACCAATCCAGCAAACTCCAGGCAAAAAGCATCACATTCGCCGGAGCCTTCCGGAACTCAACACTCCGGCTAGATCACGAGTCCAGGCCTCCGGTAGGTCTTCCTCTTCACGCAAGAGAGACCCTAGGACCACCGCCTTTATTCAGGTCGGACCCCACGTCGGCGCCCATCCCGGGCTGGCCACTCCAACCCTCCACCGGCGACTCCGTCGCCGGTTTCCAAGCATCTCCATCTCGCTGCCGGAACGCGGAGATAGATCGATAGATCCACCACCACCAACCGCAGGCCGACCCTCTCCGGCGAAGAAGAGGGCCACCTCCACCGTCGTACCCAAGGCTGCTGCCCCGGGCGACCTCGTGTCACGGGTGAAGCCCGAGATCGCCTCCACTCACCGGCGAGAGGCGGGAGGGTAGGGGGAATTGGCGCAGGCCATGAGCCTGTTCTCCTCCTCAGGGATAACCACGATCGCATGTACGCCGTGGATCTCAACACTGGAGTGATGCATGAGTTGGTGAGCTGCGGTCGGATTAGCCGCACAAGGTTGTTCCTTTTGAGATGGATTGGCCGACATTCTTTGCTTCACGACTTGGTAGTAAGTGATGCGGCCCAATTTTGACTCAAACAAAGCATCTTCTCAGAATACGTTTTTTTTGTTTTTATTTGTTTTTGAAGAACTTGCTGGTAAAATTATTATGTTCCACTATGAATGAATCATGAGATTAGTATCGGTATGTTGGTGGTTCCAAGAAATACAATAAAGTGCATGGTTCATTTATCATGCTAAAATTGCTCGCAAGTGTACACGGTGGTATGCATGAGAAAAAAAAAGGGATTTGGGTGCATCTACAAAACAGGGATGCACACAACCATACCGTACAGATCACACACACATATGAAAGAAGCATAATAAACAGACATTGCAGGGCAAACACGCCTGCCTAGAGAAACTATAGTGCAGGAACACGGACGTGCAGATAGCCAGGTACGTCCAAAATATAGTGAAATTTCACGAGTTTAAATAGTTTTTTTTTGCTATATGAATAATTTTATTTGTTTTATAGCCAGCTTTGCTAGTCTTTGCTAGGTGCATTTGGGAGAGAAAGCAACAAGCCGCAGTGTTGTGGAAGAGCAGTGCATACCAAGTTGCCAACGTTGCTACAAACAATGTAAGCGGGTAGAAGAAATACGTGAGCGATACCAAAGAGCATGATTTATGTTACTAGCTAGAAATCCGGTATTTTTGGGTGGAGAAAGTAGAGATTTGGCGATATATGTAAGTAACCGTGAGCCAGCAAATCCACAATTAATGGGATTGATTGACTACCATGAATCAAGGATTATGTTCAAATATGTGAGGCATGACACCATTAATTAGGAGGATTTTATCTCCTTCCTCTCAAACCTACTAGGCACAAAAGCGCGCAGGGCTGGAAAAACAGAACATACATACCGGGAATCCCAAAAGATGAAAACTCGGCGCCTAATTTCGAAATTCGAGCGAGAACAGATCATACATATTGTCCTCCCATGTATAAATAGGAGGGGTGGCGGAGGTACCGTGTCGGTTTGCACATGATCAGTGACTTAGACTTAGACTCTTGCTCGATAAAGAGAGGAGAGGGGAGGAGAGACAAGGAGACTTTGATCATTATTGAGAAGCGGAGGAGACTTTGATCATTATCAAGAAGAGGAGAAGAGGAGGCCGGTAAGTAACTCTATACTAAAACTACCAATAAGATCATTTTTCTCTCGATCTGGCAGGCCGGCTCCAACGTGACGCCCTGTATCCGCCGCGCTCCTCTGCTCTGCACGAAAAAAACCATGAAAGTCATCTTTCCATTCCGGAAACAAAAATGTGGGATCGAGGAAAACGCACGCCATGGATCGACTCATATGACACAAGGCAATGAAACCAAAGAAAGAAGCAGATCCTGAAATCAAAAGGGCATGCTCACTTACCTGCTGTGCTGGATGGCGAGATGAGCTCGCCGCCGGCCAGATCGACGCCGCTCCATGGTGCTCGTCGTTGATGAGGACGGAGCAGGCGATCTGATCAACCCAACAGGATAGAGTGTCTTCTCTCCTCTCCTCTCTTCGTCGAGTAAAGAGTCAAAGTCTAAGTCACACGCGACGCACGCGTATGACACACCCCCACCCGTATTTGTAGGCGGGAGACAGCGTTTTTCTTTCGAACCTGGGCGCCAGTTTTTCAACTTACGAGCTAAATTTTCGTCCATAGCGTTCCTTGCTTCGGTGGGTTTGCATCCTCTCCGTTCGTTTTGTTGACATGATACAGAGAATAGACGGCAAAGATGGGTGCTACCACGGATTGCTGACATGGCATATGTTTCGGGGCGGCACACTTCCTATTCCTCGGGATACATAACTGGTGCCCACTAATCTCTCCACAATCCCTGCATACATATCTGCGTTGATTCTCCACTTATATAGGAGGTTACGCCATGCATGGTCATACATCGCTTTTGCAAATCAGCTCATAAATGATATTCCTTATACTTCCTCTAATTTGCTAGATCAATCAATCCATTTCGTGCTTAGGATTTGCCTCGATCAGCTCCAGCTTGACAAATCATGCAAAAAGGGCTAGCAAGCAAGTCTCAGATCTGGACGAAATATAATTTATTTCTGTTCCATTAGGCAGTGTATTGATTTTTCCTTCTAACCTCGAACTTCGTTGACCAATTTTTTTTAATTTTTCCAGGCGACGCACGCGTATGACACACCCCTACCCGTATTTGTAGGCGGGAGGCAGCATTTTTCTTTAGAATCTGGGTGCCGGCTTTTCAACTCAGCAGCTCAATTTTCGTCCATAGCGCCCCTTGCTTCGGTGGGTCGACTGTATCCTCTCCGTTCGTTTTTTTTTTGCTTGACATGACACAAAGAATGGACGGTAAAGATGGGTGCTACCACGGATTGATGACATGGCATATGTTTCCCATTAATCGATCCAATTAACCCATTGCATGCGGAGGATTCACTTCCTATTCTTCCGGATACAGAATGGTTGCCCCCTAATCTCTCCACAATCCCTGAATACTAGCTGGATTGATTTTCCACGTAAATAGAAGGCTACGGGCTGCACCATGCATGTTCATACTTCATACGTCACGTTTGCATAATGGCCGTGAAATCCATGCATATGCATGCTGCAAATCAGCTCATAAATGATATTCCCTACTTCCTATAATTTGCTAGATCAATCAATCCATTTGGTGCTTAGGATTTGCCTCGCTTGACAAATGACACAAAAAGTGCTAGCAGGTCTCAGATCTGGACGAAATTTAATCTATTTCTGTTCCATTAGGCAGTATTGAGTTTTCCTTCTAACCTCGAATTTCATTGACCAAAATTTTTAATTTTTTCAGGAAGTAATTTGAGTAGTCTTGTTTCTTTGTTCACCCCGTAACTACTGGTCTCAAGCGAGCTCATGCATAGTCATAACCGCCCCTCCAACTAATTATTGAAGGAGCTCCGCGTTAACGATATTTTTTTTATGTATTCCAACCGAGTCTCCACCATGGTTTGTTGTCCTTCCAATGGTAAGTAACTAGCTAGAATAGTGCGGCTGGATTTGTTTCCAAAAGCCATGAATCCGCTTCCTTTCCAAGCAAATTGCCGCTTCGCTAAAATGGCGAATGAGGAGAATTTACCCTTACCCTCTAATCTCTCCACAATCCCGGAATACTAGATGGGTTGATTTTCCACCTAAATAGCAGGCTACGGTTGCGCCATGCATGCTCATAAGTCGCGTCTGCATAATAGCCGTGAAATCCATGCATATACAACCTGCAATCAGCTCATAAATGATTTTCCTTACTTCCTCTGATTTCCTAGTAGATCAATCAACCGATTTGGGGCTTAGGATTAGCCTTAATCAGCTCGTGCTTGACAAATGCTGCAAAGCGAGACAAATGTAAAAAAACTAGAGCCGAAACTTCATACACAACAAATGCTAGCAAGCAGGTCTCCACTCTAGACAAAATCTAAAATTTCTATTCCATTAGGCAGTATTGAGTTTTCATTTTAACCTTTAACTTTATTGACCAAATATTTCAATTTTTCCAGAAAGTAATTTGAGTAGTCCTGTTTCTTTTTTTGCACCCCGTAACAACTGGTGTCAAGCGAGCGCATGCATGGTCATAACCGCTCCTCCAACTAATTACGGAAGGGGCTCCCCATTAACGATAGATTCGTTATGTATTCCAACCGAGTCTCCACCATGGTTTGTTGTCCTTTCAATGGCAAGTAACTAGCTAGAATAGTGCGACTAGATTTGTTTTCAAAAGCAATGAATCTGCTTCCTTAATTTCCAAGCAAATTGTTGCTTCGGTACTATGGCCAATAAAGAGAATTTACCATTTGCTTCAATTGTCGTTTCGATCCCATGGCCAATGAAGTTGTTAAGGTTGATTCAATCTGGACTGTAGGAAAAATGGAAGGGATGAGATGTGCCTAACTTCACACGGTGGAGTTGAGTCCAACTCCAGGGGATCCGAACCCAAGAAGCATGTGTTTCAACCAAGAAGTTATGGATCAATTATGTTTATATTGATTCATTGATTGGTACACCAGTAGTTGCTCAATATCATGTACATGTAAGGACAGAGTTGTGCAATACACAGTACGCTTCTCATAAGCATTTGATAATTTGTACAGACCGTATGATAGTTGGCCTAGAATTATCGAAGATAATAATTAAAAAACCTCGCACAAACAGGTGAAGTTTTTGTTCATATCCATAATCAATCCGACACAATAGATCTACATCTCATCTTCATTGTCTTCGTTCTCTCCCAATACAGGCAAGTACATTGAGGTATGTACTCTTTTCTCCACTTATTTACTTACAAAACATTTCTAGCTTCTGTTAACATCATCTTGCTAAAGCTTTGGTGAAAGCAAGATGAAACACAATTTTATAATTGACCATGCTATATAGAGATGTGCCATCATAACACAGCAGACATGGCACAGTCAATACAGGACTAGTACAAAATGATCATGCCCAGGTCAGTTCATTAACCTTGGACCTAAACAAACACAATGCATGCATATCCACATCAGTTATATCTTACCTTAGCTAGCTACTTCCATGTTGAAAGCTCAGGTACGATATAATCAAGGAAGCTAGCTCTTTCCTTTGTTCTCAATGGCCCAAGCATTGCTTCATATACAGCTGAATTTTCTTTAATAAAACAAAAGTACAGTGCTCAGCTATAAAATTTGGCGCAGCCTTTTTACAGTAAGTAGTCCACTCATGTGATGTCAAACATTCAGTCAGCTCGACCAGAGATCTAAACACGTAAACTGATGGCACAAGATCAAACAATAAATCCTGAGAAGCTATTACAAAAATCCTTTCCAAGCTGAAACCTCCAACCTAGCACCATAGCCCTCTTGGCCAAAGTTCAAAACACAGACGTAGCTGAAATATTACAGGAACTGTAACAACGTCCAATTGATCACAACAAAACAAGAACCCGAACTGCCACTTTAGTCCACTCCAAAAGACACATGTAGATCAACAACTGACAACAATTCAAACGATCAACAATAGTAAGCTCCTCTAGCATCTATCTTTCACCGTTGTCGGAACAAGAGTCGCCACCGTCCTCAAACTGCTGCTACTCCCCAGCCAACTTGGTCCATCAGCATCTTACCCGCCACCGACCTCCTTCCTAGTCATCGCAGCATCAACACTGTACACAAGCCCCACCGAGAGTCACAGGCCAATGTCTGACAACAAACTAGCAAAAAAAGAAAGTATGAAGTGGGCAGATTGCTAGTTCAATATGTGTAGATATAGAAGCCACTAATACTGGATTGAACCAAGGATAGGCTAAATCTGCATTTATCTCGGCACTTTCTATACTCTAGCCACTCTTCATTCTCTCCATTCGAGTCAGATGAACTTATACTTGCTCTATCTCCTAATGGTGACTGTACACAAAAAAAAGCAAAGATGGAACACTCAGTTGGAGAAGCTAGAATCATCCACACGCAACCAATAGCGAACCTGTAGGGTATGCGCGATAACACATACGCAAGGTTGTCTTCGAAATGACAACAAGGGACAAGAGATATAACCAAATTGTGCTCTGTATTAAAATAGCAGCATAGTTAAGTTATGAACTTATGGTCCTAAATTAGCAGGATAGGTGAGACCTTAGCAAATACATCAAAGCTGCTAACCATATAATGAAACAAAGGCAGGTGTAGCAAGGTCCATTTCTATCAAGAATCACTAGTAAACACCTACCAGCCAATGATTTCAGTTGTCCATGGCAAGACATAACCATAAACCACAACGAAAAGAAACAATAGAAAGGTTTCACACCCTCACAACCCCTTTCTGATTTAGGCAAGGAATTTTCTGTCATGCAACAGACCAATGTATCTCACCGACAATATTAGTATCTTGCATCTCAAGAAGAAAACCTCAAGAAATTACCTTGTCTCCTGGCTTGTCTTGGTCCTTGGGGGATCGGAGACCTCAATGTCAGTGGCGCCTTGGTTCTTTGCAGACCTCAACCTTCTCTCAAATTTTTGGACAACACTGCTACTACTCCCTAACTTCACACAACTTGTAAAATATTAATGGAATACAATCAGCCTTAGAATTGAAAAGTTTCCCAGAGCAATGCAAGAGAATAGTTACAAAATAAGATGCAAACAAGACATACTGCTCTGTATTATTTTTTCAGCTAATAATTAAACTTGTGGTAAACTAGGAACAAAATGTGCAGGTACAGGAATCACGACATTGCACACACATCTCCTAATAATAAGCTGTAAGATAAAGCGTGTGAAAGTCAGAACTGGGCCACTACATAAACAACTAAGTACATCTTGCACAGGCAACAGTGAGCAATGAACCATTTTTCAGACTAGATTTTAAGGTTGGCTTGCACATGAGACAGCCAAGTGCATCGTCTTTTCAGACTAGATTTTAAGGTTGGCTTGCCCAGGTTCTAGCAATGCTGCAAGCAGCTTAAACTACTAAATCCAAGCTGTAGCTGATACATTAGACTTTAATAATTAATACTCTAATATATTCCAATAATTTGCACTAACATGGTTTTATAGATAGAAGATGATTTTACATGTAGCCAACATAACACAACGAAGTGAACATTTTTAACTATCAGCAAGACGAAAGTTGATGGACTATGCGTGGCTAACAGCATTCTCATGAAGCAAGAAGATAAAAAATTAAGTGAGCTCATATATTTCCTGTGGAGTCTATCAAGTACACTATGGATTTTATACTGGATAAGTTGTACACATCAAACATGACCTGGGTTTACTTGAAATTGAACCACACGGATTTTGGCAATCACCAGCAAGAAGAAGTAGAAAGAGGCCTCACAAGGCGGTGTGGGGAAGCCATGGGTCAGCGACGTACTAGTCCAGGTGGAGTCGCGGGTTGGTGGCGACATACCAGTCCAGGTGTGAGGTGAGGGAGGCCATGGCTCCCTCCTGGCAAGCTCTATTCTCCCTTGCTGCCCTCCGTAGGATGGATAAATATAACGACCCAATGTAAGATTGTGGACAAAGATGAGAAGACAAGCACATTAAGAATGAGTTCCTCCCAAATAATAGCTTCCAAACAGAACAAACCACTAGTAATATCATCCCTGACTTGCTCTTGTCGTTTGTTTTATTAAGATCTGTATTGAATCAAGTTTGATCTAATGGTTAACATTTTCATGGCAATGTGTTTTAATAGAAGTAGTTCTGGATTAGAATGCGTAATGGAACTTTTAGAACAAGCAACATGAAGAAAATCTGTAATGTCATTCTCTTCAGCATTGCAACACCACAAGTACTAAGCGTACACTTCTCAACTTGCACCGACTTGAAACTCCAAATAACCAAATGATTACCTTCCTCAAAGGCCAAACCACTCCTGCTGAGTGTCATCACTGCCTGTTGCTTGTTTAGCCCCTCCAATATGCAAGAGAATGCCGCCAAGGTGGCGCAACTCTGATCTTGAGATAATCCTGTATTAAGAGAAGCAACCACGTAAAAAATGGTGCAACAAAAGTTCCACTAACTGACACAAATAGTGATAAATATCCATAAGTGATTCTAAAACAGCTCAGGGTACACACACGAATAATCTCAATGAGCAGAAGTACAAACTTTAAATATCATTTCAGTGTTGGCGCACATCTATCTTCTTACACGATTATGATACACGATCCTGATCTCAATGAACATTGAGTACATGTGCCAGCAATTTACGATACACGATTATATAAGCCATCAATACTAATGATATTTCCAGAAACTGAATTATGCATGAGCACAACATGAAAATGAATAATGCATTTCATTTATAATACATGATTATACTAGCAACATAAATTGTCCTAATTAAAGTGTGTGAACCAGGAGCACAAGATGCATGAGCAATTCAGCTTCATTGGACCATACAAATGCACACGATGTGCAATCATATATATAGCTGAGATATTTTTCCAATGGTCACCTATCAGTAGGACTCAATGGGTATAACAAGGCTTATCCCGATTTTGTGAATTTCGTAGATATGATACTTGTCAACAATAAACTTTACTGAAATACTACAACAACCACAAGAAGAAAATGAGTTACGTATGTGTGGACAAATTGCAGCTTTCGTTCACACAACAGCCCTCTAATTAGGTTTTGCCTCAAACCGAATTAATATAACTAGACGTACACCAACAAATAGAACATCCAATCAAAATTGCTAACAAAAATCAGAGATGATGTATTTAAGCAACCCATCAGCATGTAATATGCACACCAACCAAATTAACAAAAGTTGTACACAAAACCAATAATAATTCCACAACCCAAAATATCATGATATGATTCCCAATACCACGTAGCCCAACTACTGACAGAAATATCAAGAATGTGCAACAGTGGGCTGTGAAAATCAATGAGTGCAATGTAAATATACCTGGAAAGCTTAAAGCACTGCCAGTGTAGAAGACAACGCAATTCTAGCTTTGACAACTGCCGAAGGAATTTGTCAGTGCACACTGCATATTTTAATAGTGTAATAATTGGATAGTGGTAAAGCAGATTTGTTTCTTTCCTGGAGACCATAATTTGTTTTTCCAAGTGAAATAAAGTACTGAAGCAGTCTATGATGCAATAAGAAAGTTCTAGTCCTATGACATATGTTACGGATCTAATTCGACAAAAGAAAGCGTGGAATGACCAAATGTTGACCTTGGCCATTCTTCTATTCCAAGAAGTGGGTTGTGACTAATAGAGATTTTCACACTTTTGTTTCGTTTTCCATGTGAAGAATTATCTTTGCATGCAACTCTTCATTCATAACCCAGCAACCAAAACACTTGAACGAAGTATGCATTGGAAGCAGTTTGTATTGATTTAATCAAAACAGGGATTATCCTAATCCATCACAGAACGCTTCTAATGGTGAACTTATAAATAGAACCATCAGCAAATTTTGGATTGACCACAAACATAGTATGTACACTACAATCAGGAATTCAGGATACAAGCTAGCACACACTAGAGAGCAAACAGACTCTAGTTCTTACCATCACAAAAAATGTGCCCATAAGAAAATCTTTGTAACCAGTACTACTAAACCTAACCAGTAGGTCATATGCTCAACGGCCAGAACAAAGTAGTGACGGCTGTAATGAAACTTCCCAACGTCATCATAGAGCACATAGATGAGTAACAGGGGGAATTCGAGGACTCACCTAACACAACGAGCCTTGTAAGAAGACAATTAAGTATAATGCTTACATGATTTCAAATAAAGTAAAACTGCCATTAGAAAACATATGCCAACTGTCAAGTATTTTTGCACCGCGGTACACGAACATCAGTACTGTGACGCTAACCATTCTCTTACCCAATGCGAGTGTTGTCCGCCATGACCTCATGGTCACCAAATCTTGCCATCAGGTTTCTTCACTAGGTTACAACTCCAACTCCAGGGATACCACCGCCCATTCTGCGAGGCATACCACTTCCCAGTCCTCCAGCGAAGCCATGCATTCCACCACGCATGCCTCATGGGAAGCCCCTGGAGGCATCTCCTGATGAGCGGCTTGAAAATTGCACCTTCTAGGCCTTCTCTAATCAAATTATTGAAGAAGCACGTGGCATGAATCAAGACCATGGAAAATAGTATGCTAGGAAAGCTCCTACAAGGAGTGGGAATTTGAGTACCAGAATCACCTTTCCGTCGGCACACCAACAAAGCCAGTCAGGCTCAAAATTATTTCTTCCGTCTACAGCAGCCTTTCAAGCTTCCTGTGGGGTGCTCCACATTCTTCAGTGTATTCGGCTCCCACCTGCAAGATCACCAACATCGCAACATATAAGCATTAACTTACATGCATATAGATTTAACATAGCTAATGAAGCAATGCTCCACCTTCTATGAAAACCGAAATGAAAGATAGGCATACAACCAGAATAAAGCAACCAAGATAAAGCTAAATCATGTCCATAATAATGCAAGCTTGCCGGCTGGATCCGACTCCCTGCCTCGTTCAGGCACCACCAGTTCCCAATTTCTCATGTACAATATCACGGCATAAATTCCCAGTCACAATACCCAGTCATTCTAATTTTATTTATAAGTAAAGGCTCGAGGCCAGTCTATTAATTAAAAAAGGTTGTATATAAAAAATGAGTGCTATCTTATTCAAGTACAAGCTGAAAGCAATGGCTGGACACAGGAGAAGTTTTATATTGCTGAACATTTTGTTGTTTTAGGTGTCTATTTATTGCTGCAATTAAAGCTGCAGCTAGAAATGAACATGACTAGAATCCTACATAAAATTAGATCCAGGCAAGAGGAAACTGGACAACAACATGGATAACTAAATAAATGGAAAACATAGTGTGAAACCATACACGTAGATCCATTAGCTGCAATCAGGAACCAAATGTTCTATTTGCTAATCTACTAGTGTTTGCACGTGGTAACACAATGAAACAGAGCATACTAGATCAGAACATGATCATCTTCTCCAAACCAATTAGTGGATATGAAACGACATAGTATCCCTTTTAGACTGATGCCATAACTCAAAAATAAAGTAGGCATTTTGTGATGTATGCGATAGTCAGGCTGACTACACTAAAGATAAAACTGATCATTCTGAATTAATAATATGATGGAAGTAAGCATTGACTATCAAATTAGCACATGGTTCAAAAAAGCGTTCCTGAGCGTACGCTTAAGCATAGATTAGAGCTAAGCGGAGTCCTTCCGCTCAGCTTTCGGCCTGGGCGAGAGGAAAAGCGAGGAGTTGTGGAGGTGGGCTCTCAGGTAGAAGCAAGATGGTTAGGGTAAGGAATCCCGACTCATCCCAATTTCACTCCCATGTCGAGGCAGAAGCACCCTTGGAGCTCCTCCACACCGCTGGTCAAGCTCTTCTTCCGCACCGCCCCATGTAGATCTTCCTCAAGGCCACCTAGATAGGGTCCCCTTCCTCCAGCAGCTCGTTCCCCTCGTCCCCTTCCAGTCCAGATCAAGGGGATCAAAGTGAGAGAGGCGGGTGTGCGTGAGTGGCGGCTATGACCTAGGACCTAGGAGGCTGGGATGCAGGAGGGGATCGATTTATTTGCAGTGTGTGAGGTTATTGGGCTTTTTGGAGGGGATCAATGTGTTTGGCTACGACCTAAGAAGCAAGAGGCATCTTGTTGAGCCTTTTGTTGGACCAGAAACAACACATGACTATGTGAGGTTATTGAATATTTTCTATTTTAGGCTTACATATGCCTGTTTTTCCCTGCACGCTTAAGCGGCGCTTAAGCTCGCTTAAGCAGTAGTTCCTCTAGGCAGAGCCTCACCGCTCACTTAGGGCTCAGCGCTTTTTTGAACCTTGAATTAGCATCATATGTGGTTAATTACTTTGCTGTTTAACAGAGATATGAGTTATACCAATTCAAAGCTAGCTCACGTAGCAAAATAGCTACAACAGCAGATAACCAAAAAATGATTAACAAAATAGTGTAAGAAAATACAAATAGCAGTATAGCTAATCAATAAGTTGAACACTAATTACCTTCACAATTTTGGCTATTTTTAGGACAACCAGATGACACAACAGACAGTAAATGTGCGTAAAACACAACAACTCATGAGACATTCACATATACGATTCAACTCCAGCACAAGTTTAATCAAACAAATGAAAGAAAAGAACAAACATCACAAAGGAAACAAGATTATTGCTTCTGGTTTAGAATGGTACCTATAAAAGATGTAGACTATTGAATATTGCAACCGAAACAACATTACATAGACCCTTGCACAACAGCAGCATAAGCACCACCGAGGACCAAAGCAGCTAGAGGCACACGTAGTCGGCCCGGGAGGGACTTCAGTGAATCTGGTGGAGCTACTCGGGAGGCCGAGCCATGTCAACCGACCCTGCACGAGATAAACAAATTTTTAAGACACAAGTCTTCATCATGACAGAAACAACAATACATGCCAATATCATCACCACAACTCGCAAGAAATAGTGACACACTTTACAAACAACTGACAGAAACACCAATATTACTAGTTCAAGGAACAAAGCCGGATAGTATATTCTCAAAGAGGGAAATGACCAAACAAATGACACTTGGTAAGTGGCCGAAACTATTAAACACAAGAGTAGGTAAAATAGTTGGTGACAAGACAATGTAACTAGACTGCCGATTTCTTCAAACTTCGGAAATGAGGTCGGTGAGAACAAGGAACCTTCAATACTCGATTCAAATATACAACATGGTACTGAGTACAGTGCTGGCGCCTCTTTATCATCAAGAGAGGGACCAGTAAAATCTAACACAGTCTGACCCAATTTACACAAGATTAGAAGGTGCTTGTCTGTATGATTGTGCATGGAAATAAGAGCTATGTTGAAACAAAATAAATAGCATTCAACCAATATCCAGCAAATGCAGTCAAATACACCTAGTGTATATACTCAACCAGACCACCTAGTGTATATACTCAAGCAGAGCAAGTCAATAACCGGCGGGCATCCATAACCACTAAAGTTGGAAGCCCACCTAATAATCCTGGGACCAATGTAGTCAGTGGCCTCCGTAGCCAGTCGGCGAGGGACTTCGGCTGAGCTGCAACCAGATGTAGAAGCAACTTTGTAAAAACGAGTCTACAATAATCCTTACTTGATAATGACAGTAAAACAGCAAATGCATGACAATATCATCACCACGGCTCAACAAGAAACAATGACACACTTCACAGACAACATCAGATATGATCATGAATACTAGTTCAACCAACAAGGTTGAATGGTATATTATCAAAGAGGAAGAGGCCAAAACTATTTTGCAAAAGAGTTGGTAATTAATAAATAATAAGAGGTGCTGATAAGGTAATCTAATTAGATTGCAGATACAAGTTACATGACTCCACCCTCGACATATTCAGACTTAAGAAATGAGGTCAGTGAGAACAAGGAATCTTGCAATACTCGATTTGAATCAACCAACCATAGTACTGAATATAGTGCTAAATGCTCCTCTTTATCGTCAATAGAGGGACCATTAAATCTTGCACAACCTAACCCAATTTACACAAGATTAAATTGTGCTTCTGTTTTTGGTGTGACCAAAAACCAATGACACGATGGTGCAAACAAATGAATGTTATGTTGAAACAACATCATGGACAGTGTCCAACTCAGGCTAGCATAGATAAGATAAACTAGAACATAACATCATTGAGATATAGCAAGAATTAACCATCCATATCATGTCATTGAACTTATGCGATTACTGGGTATTAGTACATAGAAACTGGCACCTAATAAACTAATAAAATAATATAGATATGGTAAATTACTATCCAGGAACAAGAGGAATGACCAATAACCAGCAGCTACTGGCAAATACACCTAGTTTATATACTCAACCAGACAAAGACAAAGCTAACGGAAGCACATCATTATATTCACAACCTCTAAAGCCAGAAGCTCACCTAATACGCCTAACTAGTCTAATTTACCACATCAATCAACACTGAATCATAACAAGCATAAGTGCATGTCTAACACGAGATCATAATTAATAGAAGAAAACAATCATGGAATCGATGATCTTGAACATGATATAAATTGTGCCAATCACTAGAAGCCTGCATGCATGAAAATACAGAAGTTTCTATACATGGACCCTCCCAACACCTAAAATATCAATTCGGCAAAGGACAACACAAATTTTAAAACAATGACATCTTAAAACCCAGTAGGAAATATAGCATATTATATTTGAAAATCATACTTGGAATACAAGTCATCCTAAAAATAGAAAGCTCAACCACAAGTCCATTTTATGGCAAGTAGGCAAGTAAATCCATCTTTATTAGATTTAAATAAACGCCTGAGCTAAAGCTCCCACATTCCCTACATATCCTCCGAAAATGAAGTATATCACATCCTAGCTAAACTTGCACAAGAGCAAACTCATACATCAGACAAGCATTTCGCCAATTAAAATCTTAACCATCACTAAAAAATAGTAAAATGCATACAATGGCATGTAAATTCTAACTATGCAAAGTAAATACGAAGTGGCGTTAGATGCTAAACAACCAAACACAAAAAAATTACAAGAAAGGAGAGATGACACCTTGTTACCACAAGCATAATGAGACGATAACCGAAAATATCATATTTTGATTAATAGCCATGCAGTAGGTTTCACCTTCACTTGGCTTGAAGCCTTGAACCCGATTGTTGTATGAAGTGCCACGACATGATGAGGTCTTGACAAAGACCTCGTAGTATATCCCAAGCCACTAGAGTGCCTCCCCGTGACTCTTGCTCGAGGACAGAAACACTAGAGGCGACGGTCTCAATCTTGAGCTGCACGGCCCCAAAGAAGATGTCACCTACGGACTACCTGCGGAACAGGAAAAAGAACATGAGTAGGAAAAACTCGAATCAAGAAAATCGGCGGTGCATTTTTTTTTCCTACATCTTCTACACGAGAACAGAAAGTCAGCCCAATTGTCAGTGCATCTTAACAGAGGAAGAAAATCGATGGGCAAGACGGGGACCTGAGTTGATGTTATCCTGCGGTAGTTGTAGAAGAGGTAGGCAAGCTCCAAGTAGAGGGTAGTACTCCAATGTCACCAAGAGAACAAAAAACGTGCTTGCATCAGTATATGCACATTGTGAAAAAACTTGTACGGAATATCACAGCAAACTGAACTTTAAGTTTCCTCAACAGTTCTCCAATAGCCAATAATGAGCCACGAATGCAATGAACAGAAGCATAATCCTGAACTAAACATCATGTAGGATGTATGATTTAAAAAGTGAAGGAAAATTATAGAAAATGCAAAGAAGAAAACATGTAACTCATGGAGACCAGGTGTCTAACCTAAATAACCAACAGAACATTCCAGTACCAGAAAAAAAAACCTCTTGTTCCTAAACAAATGGACGACTAAGCCATGTTGCCAGAAACAGGGCATGGACTCATTTGCCGAAATAGGAAGCCACAGCTTGATCGAAGGGGAACCTGAGGAATCACCTGAGATAATTGTCGCCGATGCCGAGATAGCACCGCCACGGCATGTCCTCGTACAGCTCCAATTCCTCTTCCCTTAATGCCTGCATATAGCAAGATACTTGGATTTAAGAAAACAAATTTAACAATTGAGGTTTTCTAGTTTTCATAAACAACCGTAGCTGGTTCTGAAGTTGAAAAGCTTTCAATATTTGACAAATGAGGTTCTCGATGATGATTGTAGTTACATAATTATTACAAGACATATGTAGAGGATAAAATAGGTCTCCAATTCTAAAATTTCACTATGAAATGAAATTCTAAAGAGAAAATTTCAAAGCATGGGATGTGCTCAATTTAAGGCAAGCCATAAGCTGGTCCTAAAACCTCCAGCAGAACCAGACGGTATTGGTAGCCTGAATTCACTCGAGAAAAAGAAATTAAAAGCAAGCCAATTACGAATGCCATATTAAACTGAATAAAATACTATGATATTACGTGAGTTTGTGCATACAACCATGTAAATACCAAACAATTTTTCTTAAGCTCTGATGGTGGACGGAGAACTACCAAGACGCCCTGGATCTGGTCCAAGAGATCCAGCACACTACTCCTAAGCACTGGCATGACGCCAAACAACACAAGCATAAGCCTAGAACTACTATATACAGTGGATGCTCCGGCACCTTTCCTCCCCCACAGCCGGCCGGCAACGCCGCTGGGAGAGGCTCGGGATTGGCCCGGTTCTTCACGGGAGACTCTCAAGGTGGGTGGAGAGAGGAGGGGAAGGGGAAAAATACTAGGTATTAGTACATATACACTGGCACCAAATAAAACAATAAAATATAAGAGGAATGACCAATAACCAGCAAATACACCTGGTTTATATACTAAACCAGACGAAGACAAAGCTAACAGAAGCAAGGCATTATATTCACAACCTCTAAAGCCAGAAGCTCACCTAATACGCCTAGCTAGTCTAATTTACCACATCAATCAACACTAAATCATAGCAAACCAGAAGTGCATGCCTAACAAGAGATCATGATTAATAGGAGAAAAAATCATGGAATCGATGATTCTGAACATATATAAATTCTGCCAACCACTAGAAACCTCCATGCATGAAAATACAGAACTTTCTAGACATGAACTCTCCCAACACCTAAAAGATCATTGCAGCAAAGAACAGCACGAATTTTAAAACAATAACATCTTAAAATCCAGTAAAAAATATAGTATATTACATTTGAAAATCATACCTGGAATACAAGTCATCCTAAAAAAGAAAACTCAACCACAAGTCCATTTTATGGCAAGTAGGCAAGTAAATCCATCTTTATTAGATTTAAATAAACACTGGAGCTAAAACTCCCACATTCCCTAACATATCCTCCAAAAATGAAGTATATCACATCCTAGCTAAACTTGCACAAAAACAAACTCATACAGCAGACAAGTATTTCACCAATTAAACTCTTAACCATCTGTAAAAACTAGTAAATGCATTCAATGGCATGCAAATTCTAACTATGCAAAGTAAACACGAAGTGGCGTTAGATCCTAAATAACCAAACATAGAAAAATTACAAGAAACGAGAGATGACACCTTATTACCACGAGCATAATGAGCCAATAACTGAAAGTATCATTTTGATTGCTAGACATGCAGTAGGTTTTCAGTTTTCACCTTCACTTGGCTTGAACCCGATTGTTGTATGAAGTGGCAGGACACGATGAGGTCTTGACAAAGGCCTCGTACTATATCCCAAGCTACTAGAGCGCCTCCCCGTGGCTCTTGCTCGAGGACATCAACACTAGAACCGAAGGTGTCAGTCTTGAGCTGCATGACCCCAAAGATGTCACCCATGGACTACCTGCGGAACAGGAACAAGAACATGAGTTGGAAAAACACGAACTAAGAATATCCGCGGTGCTTTTATTTTTGTGCTAAATGTACACCTAAATGTGTCTTACATCTTGTACACGAGAACAGAAAGTCACCCCAATTGGCAGTGCTGGACGAAGGTAGGATAATGTCTCACGGGCTATGCAGAAGATAGGAAAGACGCCCCAATCCATCTGTCAATCTGTATGCGGGAATTGAAGATGACAAATTGCTTGGAATAACACACATTTTCCGGTATATTTTGATGCATGACCACCTGTGATGACCCCAAGGCTCCACTTGTGACCATTTGTGTTTGTTTGCCCTTTTAGTTAAGTAGAAACTAGTAAATATATGGGGCAGAAGGATACGTCCAATGTGCCTAAGCATAACAGAGGAAGAAAATCGATGGGCAGGACGCAGACCTGAGTTGATGTTATCCTGCAGTAGTGGTAGAAGAGGCAGGCAAGCTCCAATTAGAGGTGTGGTACGCCAGTGTCACCAAGAGAGAGAAAAAAGTGCTTGCATCAGTATATGCATATTGTGAAAAACTTGTACAGAAAATATCACAGCATAAATTAACTGTAAGTTTCCTCAACGGTTCTCCAATAGCCAATAATGATTAATGAGCCATGAATGCAATGAACAGAAGCATAATCCTGACCATGCAAAGGAAAATTATAGAAAATGCAAAGAAGAAAACATCTAACGTTGTATAATGGACACCAGGTGTCTAACCTAAACCACGAACAGAACATTCCAGTACCATTAAAAAAACCTCATGTTCCTGAACAATTGGACGACTAAGCCATGTTGCTAGAAACAGGGCATGGACTCGTTTGCCGAAATAGGAAGCCACATCTCGATCGAAGGGGAACCTGAGGAATCACCTCAGATAATTGCCGCCGATGCGTCACGGCATGTCTTCGTACAGCTCCAATTCCTCTTCCCTTAATTCCTGCATATAGCAAGATACTTGGATTTAAGAAAACAAATTTAACAATTGAGGTTTTCAAGTTTTCATATACAACCATAGCTGGTTCTGAAGTTGAAAAGCTTTCAATATTTGACAAATGAGGTTCTCGATGATTATAGTTACATAATTATTACAAGACATATGTAGAGGATAAAATAGGTCTCCAATTCTGAAATTTCACTATGAAATGAAATTCTAAAGAGACAATTTCAAAGCATTGGATGTGCTCAATATAAGGCAAGCCATAAGCTGGTCCTAAAACCTCCAGCGGAACCAGACAGTATTGGTAGCCTGAATTCACTCGAGAAAAAGAAATTAAAAGCAAGCCAATTACGAATGTCATATTAAACTGAATAAAATACTATGATATTACGTGAGTTTGTGCATACAACCATGTAAATACCAAACATTTTTTCTTAAACTTGCCATGGAAGTTTTTTCATAATAAAACTCAATGCAACCATATAATCAATAGTGAGTAGTACACCATATCAGAAAAGAAGTTTGCCAGATAATTAACTCCTTACCAAGCCATCTCAGCCATCTCAGAATTGTTGAGGCCAAGTTGTTGCTGAGACAGTAATCCTGGTATAGCTATCCCAATCAACGGAATACGAGGTCCACTTGGATGCTGGGCTCCAAACTGCATGAATGTATGAAGGATAACAGTTACTAGCATTAGTTAGGTTGATATAAAATTTGTGTTCGATTAAGAAGACAATAAGAGTAGATATAGAAAATCTGATACACAATGAATAACCACGAGTATATGTTTGGGACTACCAAAACAAGTCTCAGATAAAGCAGAGACGTTTTCCATATATACAAGACCAATCTGGGAGCAGTACCACTGTCAACGGCAATACAGGTTGTACGACCAGCAGCAGGAGTAGTGCTGAGCGATCCGTGGCTATGGAGCATACGTGTTCAGCGAGCCGTGGACTAAATCCTAAGATTTGGGAGTAAACTACCTAGCTGATATGTGTTCTAATTATTGAAAAAAAAGAAGCTCATACGTGTTCTTGAATTGCAGATCGGTCAGCATGTTGCCATCTCGATTGTCTTGACTGCTTGTCGTACATGAACCCCTTGAACGCGTCGCTGATCTCTGCAGCTCACTGACGAACTATAATTGGCGGCTCCAAGGATGTTACTGCAGTGGAAAAAAAAAGAGAATTTTTACACTGGCGTCAGCGTCATGAAAGATGAATTCGGTTTAGGGTGGGGATAGAGAGAGGGGTTACCGGCGAGATGGTCGGAGGAGACGACGACGCCCAGAAATTGCTGCGGCGGAATGTAGCCTCGTTGAGGGGGTCGCTGGGGAATGAGGGCACTGGATGTCCCGTGCAGATCGAGGCCTTCATCGGCCACCACGCGCGCGGACGCAGGCAGGCGAGCTCGACGGGGCACCGCGCGTCGCAGTACCGACGCACGCGCACGCCGGCGATCACGCCGGCCGCGCCGCTTGGGCGCGAGGTGGTTCGATCTTCTGGTGAAATCCCTCCATGGCCGGGTCGGTGACCTTGGAGGTGGCCTCTCGGATGCAGCGACGCCGTGACTGGTGAATCGTCTGGCAAAGCCGAACCGGAGGCGCGCAGGACCGAGCGGCGCAGGGGGCGTCGTCCTCAACGCCGTCCGGCAGCTGAGTACAGGAATGGATGCTGCGTCGTGGGGGGAGCCATCCGGGGGTGATTGGACGGAGCTGCGGCGGAGGGGGGGAGGGACGGCGAGGCTGGGGAACGGCGGCGATGGGCTGGCGGCGGCGCAGATGGTGGGTTGGCTTTCAGAAGGAAGAATGAGGAAGATGTGTTTGTGCGGGGAGTTGAGTTGAGTTTGGGCGAGAAAACGTGATTCACGCGATGGAGGAAATCCCGTTTAATTACCCTACTATACTACTGTTAAACTTGCCTTCTATATTTCAGGCATCCAATCAGGGTAGAATTACCGGACAGTCAATGAAAAAATTCGGCAATATCCAAAAGTCGAGTCCACAAAAGAAGGGATTAGTCAAAAAAAAAAGGATTAGTTGAACGCATGCACAATATTTTTGCAATGCATCGCCTTTATTAGTACTAATAATTTGCATAACCTTTTTCTTTTGCTTCCAACGCATATTCCACGTGGCTACTCAATGCATCAACTGTTTTGTTTTTCCGTCCCCATTTCTTTGGTTTATCATCCTATACATGAACAAGTACATCGACTTGTCGCGGAACCACATCATGTCAGACAATCTACAACCCCAAACTTTGTGCACTCATCGGAGGTCGATGGTGACCGTATATGGCGGAGCATGACAAATGATACTACATATTGTTGTATGCATGCAATATGTCGACGCCCTCGTCAGTCGCATTGTGACCTCGCCTAGGAAGCACGGCCCGACTGTCGTGGTTGCCATTGTGAAGGACGATCAACCTAGTATGTATGTATTATGTCAGGAGAAGACCTGGCAACGAATCCTCGACCGAACAACCCGACACTTAGCTATGCTTCTTGGTTATTCGATCTCTTCCTACGTTGTGCACGGAAAATCTCTCTTAGCTTACAATCATCATGCATGCAAGCTTACATTTGTTGCATCCTCCTCGAAACAAACGTGTCCACGCTTGCACCATGCTCCATCACTGGTACAAAACACCAAATCGACTAAACTAGCTCAACACCTACACTCTGAGTCCATCCGAGACCAAAAAAACAAAGAGCGCAACGCATAAACAGATCATATCAACCACCGCAAGGAGACTAGGACTACTACAGAAAGAACATATCTCCCGAACGCTCCTTAGTGCCATGATCCAGCAAACAGTAAAAGGCTTACACCTTATGTGTCGCACAACCCTTTTTTGGCCAATGGCATTAGATGATAGATGCCCATGCAACACGAGTCCACATAAAAATCCACCAATGGCACAACACCAGACTCAGGGTCTCGCCTCTAGCTAGGCTACAACATGGACAGTCGTACCGTCGAAAGACTGGGCATGAGGTAGCGACATAGGCAGGTGGGGCGTTGACACCAAATATGATCACATGTCGTCAGATGATCAAGGTGGTGGAAAGTTGGACTAGTAGATGGCATCGATGGGGGCGCGTGGGGCTGTTTACACCAAATATATGTGATCACATGTTGTCTAATGATTAGGGCGGTAGTATGTCGGCTTGGGCAGGAGGCAGCAACAGAGGTAGGTGGGGGCGTTGACACCAAATATGATCACATGTTGTCTGATGATTAGGGCGGTGTCATATCGGCCTGGGCAGGAGGCAGCGGCGGAGGCAAATGGGGGCATTGACACCAAATATGATCACATGTCGTCTGATGATCAGGTTGGTGGTATGTCAGACTAGGTAGAAGGCAGCGATGGAGGCGGGTGGGGGTGTTAACACCCAATTTGATCACATGTCGTCTGATGATCAAGGCAGTGGCATGTCAGACTGGGTAGAAGGCATCGACGGAGGCAGTTGGGTGCGTTGACACCAAATATGATCACATGTTGTCTGATGATCAGGGCACTGGCATGTCGGAGTTGGCAGAAAGCAGGATGAAGGCGGATGTGGGCGTTCACACCAAATATGATCACATGTCGTCTGATGATCAGGGCGGTGGCATTTAGGGGGCGTTGACATAAATATAATCACATGTGTGGTCTAATGATCATGGTGGCGTCATGCTGGACTAGGTAGAAGGCATCAACGAAGGCAAGTGGGGACGTTGACACCAAATATGATCACATGTCGTCTGATGGTTTGGACAGTGGCATGCCAGACTGGGTAGAAAGCCGTGGAGGAGGTGTCTCGGGGCGTTGACACCAAATATGATCACATGTCGTATGATGATTAGGGCGGTGGCATGCCAGAGTAGGTAGAAAGTAGCGGAGGAGGTGGGTCGGGGCGTTGACACCAAATATGATCA
Source organism: Lolium multiflorum (assembly GCA_030979885.1). NCBI lineage: Eukaryota > Viridiplantae > Streptophyta > Magnoliopsida > Poales > Poaceae > Lolium > Lolium multiflorum. Next base: position 322,296,887 of record CM061753.1, read on the forward strand.
CATGTCGTCTGATGATCAGGGCAGTAGAATGTTGAACTGTGTAGAAGGCAGCGACTGAGGGGGATGGGGGCGTTGACACTAAATATGATAGCATGTCTTCTAATGATGAGGGTGGTGGCATGTCGGACTAGGTAGAAGGCAGTGACGGAGGAAGGTGTGGACGTTGACACCAAATATGGTCAGTTGTTGTCTGATTATCAGGCCTGGCATGTCGAACTGGGTAGAAAGCAACGACGAATTCTGGTGTGGGCATTGACACCAAATTTGATCACATGACGTCTGATTATTAGGGCGGTGGCATATCGGACAGGGTAGAAGGCAACGACGGAGGCAGTTGGGTGTTGACATCAAATATCGTCCGATGATCATGGCGGTGGCATGGTGGACTGGGCCCGGCAGCAACGGAGGTGGATGGGGTCAATTTGGTCTCAATTTAATAAAAATCGAGACAAATATATTTTCGAAGCTACAATTTTTTTAAAACAACCTCTTATCTTTTTTGTTTCATCATTTTTAGATGAGTTATGTCCATCCTTTGCCCGACTTGGTCAACCAAAATCTTGAATGTATATTTTGATTCATACAAATTTGCAAAAAAAAAAAAGTACAGATTTGGCAGTGTGTAAGTAAATAGTGTAGTATTTGTTGTTTCATGCTTCCCTCGCTGTTTGCAGCGAGCCTCAGCGTCTTGTATCTATGTCTGACTTTGTAAAAATATGGCGGTATAGAAGGAAGGCTGAAATTAGTGTGTGGGATAACGTAGGAAGTAAAGATTTGGCTATCCGTAAGTAACTGCCGGCCGACCAAAAACCCGCAAGTAATGGGATTGATTATCTACCATGAATGAAGGATTCTGTTTTATGCAGTCAAATACCTGATTAGCCGCGGCATGACACCATTTATTGGTATGATTTGATCTCCTTCCTCTCAAACCTACTAGGCACGAAAAGATTGTCGGAAATAGAAAGACATAGCAGGAGCGAGATGAAAACATGGCGCCTAAATTTTAAAATTCAAATTAAAGCTCGATATTGCTCTCCCGTGTATAAATAGCAGGGGTGGTGTAGCCACCGCCATCGCTTTGCGAGTGCGCCACCTTTGCATGCAAAATGCTGAGAGCTAGCCTAGTTTTCTTGATCGACATATATAGAAGAAAACGCTAGCTAGCTTAGAGCATCTCCACCGGACGGTCTCGATAGCTATTTGGGGGTCGGCGTGGTTTTTGGACTCAAATCGGCGTGCCCCAAAAAGCACCGGTGCGGTTTCGAGCCCAATAAAAGCGTCAGCAATCCCGTGCCGGCTTCGCGAAGGGCGCGAATCGGCCGGGCGCGCAGGCACCTCGCGGCACAACGGCTTTTCGCGGGTGGGGCCGTCTTGGCAGCGACTCGAAGCGACGGGTCGCATTAAGTGCGACGCCTCAGCTGAAGCGCGGCCAGACGCCGATGAAACCACCGATCCACGCGCAGCCGCCGCCATAGATGTGATGTCTCGGCAGCTGTGCGGGTATTTGGCACCCGTATTAGTACGCCCTCCACCGTCGCGACGTTATCCTCTACTCTCCACGGCCGCCGAACTATCCTCTCTCATCTCCACCACCGCCACGGGGCTATCCTCTCCTCTCCACCACAACAATGCCGCGGCGGCTGACGGCTGCACGCCGCCATCGGTGTCGTACCCACCACCGCAGCCACAACCCGACATCGAGATCGACTTCAACTCCGACGACTCACGGTTCGACGAGTCGGACGAAGCGTACATAGCAGACGCATAAGCTGAGGTGGCGGAGGAGGCAGCGTAATGGGGCGAGCAGCAGGAGGACCCGGTGACCCGGAGTAGGCGGCGATCTTGGACTCCTTCAACGCGCAGCGCTTCTGGAGGAGGAGCGGGAGTTTTTCAACGACGCCAACTTCGACCACGCTGTCGATATCTCGCGCCAGCGGGCGGCCACGGAGGAGGCGGGACGTCTCCTCATGGCGGCGGAGCAACAGAAGCTCCTTGAGCTCAACGCTCAGCGCCAGGCCGAGGCGGCCGCCCGCGAGCAAGCGAGGCTTGCCCAGAACGAGGAGTCTTGCCGATGGCTGGCATCGTTGAGGGGGCAGCGCCTCTGGCAAGCTCCAGCGTCGCCGGCGGCCATGCTCCACCGCTAGATGCGCGGAGCAAGGGCAGAGAGGTGGGCACGAACACATGCGGCAAAGGGGAACAACGACGACGAGGCAGGCCCGTCGCGCGCCCCAGCCGACGACTAGTAGACTGGGGTTCGAAGTTTAAGTTTTATCAAGGGTGGCGGCTGTCCTCCCTTGCTCTGGTGGGATTTCATTTATAGTGTATTTTTCCATATTTTAGTTTAAATTTTAGTATCAAAATTAAATTTGCACCAGGAAAAGCAAAATGCACCATAAGTGGGATTTCATTTGACACCCAAAATGCGTTGTCGTGACATCTCAGCAGCTTCACGCGCGCGCGCCTGGCCGCAAAATGCTTCCGCGTGCCACGTTTAATTCTCTCCGGCCTGCTTTCGATGAGGTGGCCGGGCACCGTAACTGTGCGCTAGTAGTAGTAATTCTCCGCGTACGGCGTTTAATTACTGTGCCCGTAATTAAGTAGTACGTATGAGCTGGCCTGATCGTTCGTTTAATGACCGATCGATCCATCGCGCGCGCATGGAGATGGAGAAGCCGGCGAGGATACGACGCGCGCTTGGAGATGGATGTCTGATTCGGGTCAAAGTAGCCATCGACCCGCGAAAATGCGTTTGGGCAGCTGATCTCGGGCGTTGTGGATATCTGGGCCCTTGCATGGCATAGGGATGTCCATCCCTGGGTCCCACGATTTTGACTACCCACTTTACAAGATTCCCTTCTCTAAATACACTACCAATTGAAAAACTAGCACAACTTTCACGTAATAAATTCAAATGAATTTTTATTTTCATATTCGACTTCCTCGCGACGAGCTCTTCAAAATGAGTCTAATATTCAATATTTTAAAAGTTATTTTGTAAACTGCATCTATAGAGTTCTCTATTACTGGGGCATACAGTCCGGACACTACGTTCATGTAGTCCTGCGAAATATAGTACTGATTTTATCAAGTCCTTCCAAATTTGTTTGAATGGTACATGTAGTATTTGTGAAAAGTACTTCTATTTTTGTACATATGACAGCTGCGGATTCCCTTTTCACGTGGGAATCATTGGCACGAATCTCGAAAAAGGCTGAATAGAGACAGTGGCTATGATATCAGCTTCGCCCGAGATCAGCTGCGGAATCTGCGCGTCGATCGACCCGCGGCTAGCTCGTTGCTGCGAACGAACGTGCGTGCGTACGTGTGCACACCCGCGCGCGCGCGCGCATGGGAATCATGGGTACGACCGAGTCGGACTTCAACTCCGCCCGACACAAAACAGAACTGAAAGGGGCTGACCGATTCAGAGAAGATGATACAATAAAAACTCAGCACCATTAATTTGTCGGCAAAATTTCATATCAGAAATGCGCCGTCGAATGGCTGAAAGACGCCGATGGGAGGCTAGCTGGGGAGAGGGAGTCCGACAGGAAGAGGAGAGAGCACGCGTCGGGGGCGGCATCTCCACGATGCCGGCCTCCGCCGGGTGCTCGCTCTCTTCTGTCAATCTCCTCCGGCCGGCCGGCCGGCCGGCCGGGGAAGCTTCACCCCGGCCGCTCCACGAACCACACACTTCTCACTAGGAACCAACTAAGATGCCATGAAAACCAGCACAGTACCGGCAGAGAATAACTAACGAGTGCTGCTTGTCATCGATCCATGGTGGCCGTCGCATCAGAGGTAAGATGCGCGAAGGATAGGTTCGGTTTCCTCGGTGCAAGTTTGAGTTCGTTGAATGCACGAGTTGGGTCGAAGAAGTCCAGCTCTTCAGGGGCTTTTTATCTCTCCTCTGCCGAGCGCCGATCCAGCAGCGGCGTCGACGTACAGACTCGACACCCTGATGCCGCTTGGCGTACGAGATACCAAAATCTACGCAGTAGCAAATGTACAATGCGGGCAGGCTGCAGCGCCGCGCGCCGCGCCCGTGTCTCGTCGAGCTCAGAGGCGATGGCGTGATGCGCCGCGATGCTCTGTTTTGTCACGGCATCGAGAGGTAGGTGATGGTGAGTTGGTGGCCCTATTGTGAATTTAGCCCACAGAAACGAGCGCAATTGGAATGCTGGCCCGCGTAACGGTCCACAGTTGAAAAACAAAAATCGAGAAATGTCCATTTTCCGAGTCCACCGTTAATCCTATACGTCGGTGTGTACGGCATGCCGCACACCCCTGATCGGGTATAGGGCCCGGCCCATTTTAAGCCTTTTTCTTCTTTTTCCGTTTACAGTTTATTCTTTCTCTTTTTTTTGTTTCTTTTTCCTGTTTCATTTTTATCCTTTTCCTTTTTCTTTCAAATTCGTAAAACTTTCAAATTAAAAAAAAATTTAATTTTGAAAACTGTTCAAACTTTAAAGTTGTTCAAAACTAAAAATGTTCAAATTTGAAAAAAATTTCAAATCTAAAAAAAGTTCAAAATTGAAAAATTGTTCGTATTCGAAAAATGTTCAAATACGAAAATTGTTCAAATTTAAAATATGTTCATGTTCGAAAAATGTTCGAATTTTAAAAAAATCAAAAAATCAATCTCAAAAAATGTTTAAATTCTTAAAAAGATTGAAAATTATTATTTTTTGAAAAATATTTTTTATAAAAATCATAAAATTAAAACATTCAGATTTTAAACGGATTTTAAAATATTTCTGCTTTTTAAGAAACGAAAATATGTAAACAGAAAAGAATAAGAGAATAAGAAATAAAAAATGAACTTACCTGATGGGCCTCGGCCCACTACGCGACCGCCAGGTCAGGGGGTGTGCGGCACCCCATCCGCACCGACCCGGTCAGTGCATAGCACCTCCCCATGATCCCGTCAATCAAAGGCAGCAAACATTGTGGTTTTTTTTTTGTGAAAAGTGCACCAAATAGATCTAGTCCGATCCGTAAATATTTTTTAGGGTATACTAGGATAAAATCTGTGCTTCGCTACAGAGTAAATCACAAATCTATCATGACTGGTCTGCATCGTCGGTTGTCGCCTAGACCACATACATCTTCATGTTGAATCCCTAGGATCCACTAGGGTAGATGTAATCGGTAAAACTATCTGTCTATATATTTTAACTTGCATCTGAGAGAGAAAACAGAGAGAAGGGAGAGAGAAAAGTGTACCTTCTCCATGTGAGGAGGATTCTGCGGGTGTCGACATTGTGGCGACGGCGGTGGCGTGGGTGAGGTAGTGGTGGCTGTGATGGAGCTTCCCGTCGGCACTGTGCTGAACCTAGATCGGTAGGTCTGTCGGTGGGGTGGCACTCCAGTCAACCTCGTGATCTGTGCCACCGCCCCCACCACTCTATATATAGTACAGGCGACAAGGGCCCACCAACCAGTGAACGGTTGGGCGCCCCCGATCAGGGCGTGGTCAAAGGGCACATCGAGCCGTTGGGCTCGTACGTGGTAGAGATCAACCTAACATTCTCCCCTTTAATCTCTACTTTACTTTTAACTTTTGAAAAAAAAAACAAGAAATGTCCATTTTCCGAGTCCACCGTTCAACGTCTTGAGAGCATGATCCCGTCAAAGGCAGCAAACATTGTGGTTTTTTTTTTGTGAAAAGTGCACCAAATAGATCTAGTCCTATCCCTAAATATTTTTTAGGGTATACTAGGATAAAACCCGTGCTTCGCTACAGAGTAAATCGCAAGTCTATCCTGGCTGGTCTGCATCGTCGGTTGTCGCCTAGACCACATACATCTTCCTTCTGCTATTCACCCTTGGGCGAGGTTACATAACTGTGTCGTACGCTGGTACCAGCCATGTCTCTGTCTTTCATCACTCTCTTGTTGTCCCCATTGCTCCCCGCATCGAGAATTTATGACGGGCTAAAACGCAAAATTCTTAAAACAAACAATCATTCCTACAACCCAACCCGGTTGTTTTTTTGTTAAATATTTCTTGATAGAACAAGTCGTTCTTGTTACAATGAGATGCTACTCTAAGAACCAGAATCAAGCTGGAATAACAAAACAATTTTACTACAATGAAACGGAAGTTGAACTTAAAACTTTTGAGGCTATTTTAAAATCAGGAAGTACCAAACCTATCTGTGCCTCCTACCGCCGAGGATTGAGGCATACAAAAACAAAGAGAAAACAAAACTTGATGCAATGTATGGTTGCACAAACATCACAATTTGCATTAGTTTCTATACGGGATAAACACGAAAATCAGAGCAATCATCAATATACCATCATTTTCTATCATAGCTTCGTCGAAGAGATTCTTGATTCTTCTTAGCTAAGTGGAAGTGACCACAGCTCTCATTCATAATTAGAAAAGAATTACACAGGTGATACCCAGATTTCAGAATAACATACTGACAATATATGCATTGTCTCTAGACCATTAAACCGAAAACATTTTAGACACTGGCAGAACATTCACAAATATGTCAGAGGAATAAAATGGAACATCTTCCGTGCTTCGTCCACGACGCGCGGCTCTACAGTACACGCACAGCCTGACGAAACCAGTTCATATGCACACGTCCGCGAATAGCCCGGCTGTGAGAGCGGTCGCATGGGCCTCTCGTGCGGATGCCAGTTCGCCTCGATTGCACACCGCGTCATAAAGAAAAAGAGCCCCCTCTCAGCTCTGCCGATGTCGCCCGCCCATCCCCAAAGTCCCTCTCGGGGTAGAAAATTGCCGAGTTTGCGGTGATCATGGGGTTGCTGCGAGGGCCCTGCTTCAAGACTGCGGTGACCCAATATACCAGTGCATGTTGTAGTATACAAGTCTTTGATATGAACTTTATGAAGAGACTTCTTCACAAATATCACATTCCTCAGAGTGGTACAACAGAAACATTGCAGGTCATAACACTCTAGATTATATTACAAACATGGTCTTAACAAGTTGGTATTCTCACATGTCCTATGAGAACACCCTACGATATTACTTAAGTACTCTTACAAGTCAAACTTAAAAGACATAGCGAGCTCATCAACTTATTTAAGTAAGCTACTACACTGCTCGGCTCTAAGATATCTAGGGTAAGACTCTATTCCCCCGCCTTGGTGTTGTCAACTCCGTAGACTATCCGATAGTCCACGCCTTCAACTCCTCCTGAAAGATCGGGCTCTTCGTAGACCAGCTCATAGTCGCCTTCCGGTGCTCCGGTGTTTGCCTCCTCTTCTGGTTCACAGTCTAGCAAGGATGTCGAAAGAAAGTGAGTACAGATGTACTCAGCAAGTTCAAAAGAGAAAAAGGTTCTCAGGTCAATGCATGTTTTGCAAAAAAAAAATCAAAAGATTTATTTTATTTTGAAAACTATGCCTGCCCAGTCTTCACAGGTTGACCAGAACTTCACAGGAGTTCCTTTTCTGCCGCGTTCGTAGTTCCCTTCCCGGAACAGGGAGTGACAAGCCACAATTTGATACACTATGCAGAGGTGTGTTACTTTTCCCATAAGAGAACTTATCCGTGTTACCATCCGGGTGTACCTTTCCGTCCACACTTCCTTGGTGTGAGGCCCAGTATAAGAACCAAGCCAATCACTGCCTTCTCCGTGACCCTGCATATCCACCCTTTTGTCCATCCACACATCCCTGGTAGACATCTCCCGATCATACGGCTTTACACTCGATGTGCTACGGACAATCCATCATAGACGGTACAACGCTCTCATCCACATGGATGTGGATTTTAAAGGATTTCCCAACCTATTGCCAATGTTATCACAACACCCAGACAGGCTCTATCAAGTCCGTTGATATGCAGAAGAGAAAAGATACAGCTGACTTCCCCAGAGCCATTATAGATCTCATGGTTAACTTGAAATGTACGACGCTAGAATCACTAGACGACATTTATGATTAGTACTAGATGAGTAGAACCCTTGCAATGGAACCTCCACCAATATCACATACCATGGTTCCATTGCCCACCACATAGTCATATTCATAATTGGAAAAGTAACATTTTATTTTCAGCGCAGGAATGATAAGTATATTGCTTTGCGAGTAAATTGATAGAAAATAATCAATATGACATAAGCAAGAGTGAACTTGCATGGTGACTGCGAGATAATGCATCTCGAAGGTTTGGATGGAACCTGGACCTCGGGTTCTGAAAGAAGCATCATTGTTCGATAAGGACAATGTTATAAAATCCAAATGATGCATGCATGAGTGCATTATTTTATGTTGAACCCCTTTTCCCAAAGTACTTATTAAGATTTGGATGATTTATGTTTTATTTGAATATTTATGCCTTAGGCAGTAATTTATAATCCCTTAAGATTAATATTTTATGGTTTTCTTGTAAAAGAAAAGATTTAGGATTAATAGAATTTTCCTTTGGAAAATATTTACCTTAAATGAAAAGGATTTGGAATCATAGAATCTTTATATTTTCGGAAATATTGGATTTTGAAAATATTAAAGTTATTTGGAATTTTTCCTTGATTTTTATATCCAAAGAAAATGGTAAATTTGTATTTCTAATTAAAAATTCTTATCAAGAATTCTTTAATTTGAATTCTCATTTTTTATTTCATTTCATATTTTATTATTGTTAAGGAATATTTTCTATGAGTTATTCATATTTTTCTTGAATTTTTGGAGTTGTTTAGGATTTATTTGCAATTTTTATAGTGTAGGATTTGAATTTAATTATGAATTGATTTAGAACCTAGTGCAAATGTCCAAAATACCCCCTGGTCCCACTGGTCAGCCCATTAGGGTCGAACCAGACCGGTTCGGTCCGAACCGACCCCGTCGGCCCCCTCACTCTCTCCCACGCGCTCGACCTAACCCTAAACCTAGAACTCTAGCGACTCTGTGGCAATGGCGTCGCCGCCACAGTCGCTGCCACGCTCCGGCTCACTCTGGCCACCTCTAGCCACGCCACCGGTCGCGTTTGAATACCCTTGCGATGCTCCATCGATCCATCCGAAAGGATTCGCCGATTGCTTCCTCCTGCTCCAGATCGCCTCTGTGCTGGATCTGGAGATGAATCGCCTCCGGCGATTTGGTGTCTCCGGTGAGATGCAACCGTCGTCGTCGACGCTCTCGCGTGCTTGGGACTGACCTAGCGCGGGTGGTGCTGTGGCATCGCCTGTGTCGTCGTCCCCAGGGTGTTGTGCTTGCGGTGGTTGGTTCGTCGGTGTAACGCCAGCATCTAGCCTAGATTCGCAGCAGCTGTGGCCACGCGGACACTGCCTCGCCATGCCGTGGCTTCTGCTTCCAGGCGCAAGTAAGTTAGCCCTTTCTCCTCCATCTCTGTCATCTCTCTGTACGCCTCCATGATCTTGTTGTTCATCCTTTTCTTCCTTGCTTCCTGATGATCCTAGGATCATGCAGGCACGCCTCTTCTGATGCCCTTTGCATCCCTTCCTTCCTTTCTGGTCTGCTCTGGCCAGCCTTGGCATTACTGGCCACTGGACAATTGTGTGTTGCTACTGTGCTGCTCATTGCTACTGATGCTGCTCCATGCTACTGCTGCTATGCTCCATTGCTACTGCTATTGGTATATCTATTGCTTATGCTGCTGCTTAATTGCTTACTGGTGGCTTTTGCTGTTAGCAGTGGCTAACAACCTGACACTTGTGATGCCTGTGGTGCTCTCCTGTGATCTGTACATGATCCAATTGATCCATTTGGATCAATATATGCTAGTGGCTAGGTTACTGGTTCAATTCTTGGATAATTTGGATGCTTGCCTAAGCTAATGTAATTGTTTAAGCCTGCTCTAGCTACTAACCATATGTTGGTGAGCTGATGTTGCTCTCCATAGCACATTAAACATGATTCACTGGCTAGGATGCCTTTGATCATCCTACTGGTTGCCTCACTGTGATGCTATTTATCAAGTAATGAATTATCTTGTATTCATGCCTTGGTTAATTATTTGTATATGAACTGCTTATGCAGTGTTGATTATATGCAAGGCTTTGTGTGAAATGATATCTCCAATATCAATTGGAAGATATATAAAGTCTGAATCCATCCTGGATGATGATGACTCATGAATTTTGATTACTGGATGGCTTGTGGTTGATGTGACCACAGTAGCTCTAGCTACTGCTTGGGTTGCTCTCACTGTTGGATCATTTCTTGTTGGCTAAATTCATTATTACTTGCACAGTAGGGTATCATAATTCATATGAATGCCACTGTGACTTGTCTTTGAAGAAAATATGCATAAACTGATGGTTTAATTGGCTAGGAATAGCTAGGTGGTCTCTGTAGCCTCTAGTATCTATGTACTACTCTACTGGTTTACAATCTGTGCATCTATATTTATATATTTGAACAAAAATAGCTTATGGATAGTATCTGGATCTAGCCGCTCACTTTCTGCCAGCAACTCTTGGTCAATACCAAGTGATGTTACCCTGTCATGAGCATCTGCTCATGCTTATGCTGTGTGACATGCTAAAAGATGGATTGGATCCACTGGACCCACTCCACGTATAGGTTATACTTTGCTCCAGCTCCTACAAGGTCATGTTTGGTTGATGTTGAGCTTTGCTTGATGGTTTTGGTTATCTTTCCCTTCTCCTCCTTGCTCCAGGATGATCTTCTTATGTTCCCATGTCTTTGTTTGGGTTTGACTTTGGTTGGTTTGGAGAACTAGATGGTTTCTAGGGTGTGGCTTATGTTCTTGAGCAAGAACAACTATGAACTGCTACTGTTCACTCCTTGCTGCTTGCTGATGTTGATCTGATCGACTGAAATGACCACACCAGTTGTCTCTGCCTATTTGTAGTCTCTGATGGTTCTTCCCTGCCTTGACACACATGCCTGTGCAATATGGTGACTAGGCCATGGTTGCCTGGATGTTGATCATGCAAGGCAACTTGTGAGCTGTGTGTGTGCTTGAAGTGGAAACTTGAGCGCATCATTGCTCTAACTTGGTCTGCTGATGTCTGTCTCATTTTTTGGCATGGTTTTGGACACTGACTAGTGGCATTTCCACTTGTGTTTTGACAATCTGGCAAGTTTCCATGTCTATGCAGGCTTAAGGCTTAATTTGATCCAAGGACAAGAAGATCAAGACTTGTAGTTTAGAATTTATATTTATAGATCAATACTTGTAATCTTATTTTATTTTCTTTATTATATTGCTCATTCTTGTATAATTGAATATCGTAAATACAATGTAATTGTGTGTGTATGATCAATAAAGCTCAAGGTTTTGTTTATGAGCTTTTATATTTATTTGACATTGAATATGAATTATTTGTGTAAATGTGATGTGCTTTTGAATTATGAATTTCATAATTCATTTATATATTGGTTACTTTATACTTCTATCATTTGAATTCAAATTTGAAATGCCAAGTCAATCATTCTCCCAAAACCCTAAGTTTCAAAAGAGATCATGTCAAAATTCATAGCACTCACATTGCTCTAACCCTAATAGCAATGAGAGAGAAACCTCGATCCCTCTTAGGTTTTATGCAATAAGGCGCGAAAATTTCCCCCGTTTTGTGATGAAATGCTGAAAGGATCGTATGCCGCACCTAGAGGGGGGGGGGGGTGAATAGGTGCTAACCAATTTTTAGTTCTTTTTTAATTTAGGCTTGACACAAAGGTAAATTCTCTAGATATGCAACTAAGTGAATTTACCTATATGACAAGGTTACCAACTAAGCAAGATATAACTACGCAATATATAGGAGATAGAATAGGATAGAGGTAACCGAGAGTGGAGTACGCGATGACACGGAGATGATTCCCGTAGTTCCCTTCCTTTGCAAGAAGGTACGTCTACGTTTGGAGGAGTGTGGTCAGATCTCCTGTGAGCAACGCCACGAAGGCCTAGCCCACTTCCACTAAGGGATTTCCTCGAGGCGGAAACCGGGCCTTTACAAAGTTCTTGGGGCACACATCCACAACCGAATTGGAGGCTCCCAAATCTGTAACAACACAAATATACATCAACACAAATCAACTAGGGATCCAATGAGGAACACTAGCAAGGGGGCCCTCAAACAAATGAGGGGGAAATGTAAATCGCTTCGGTGAGGATGTAGATCGGTGTCTTCTCCTTCGAATCCCCAAAGATCAAGAGCTTTGGTTGGGGGAGGAAGGAGATCTTGCAAATCTTGAGTTCTTGAGGTGGCTCTAATGGTGGTGAAGCTTGGCAGATTTTTGTGCAATGATTGAGCAAGGAGCAAGGTAGAAGAAGGGGGTTATAAATACCCCCTCCAAAAATCCAGCCGTTGGAGTCTTCGAGGGACGGATAATCCGGCCTAAGTTGGGGCCGGATAATCCGGCCCTGGGAAAAATCCGGCCAAAAGTACGGCCCATGTCCAGGGCCTTACTGAGCCGCATCGCCTCTGGTTCTTAGTCGATTTTTGGGGGGCGGATATTTCGAAAATATCCGGCCCGGATTATCCGGCCATGGGGAAATTCCGGCCAAATGTCCGGCCAATAATCCGGCCCTCGTCAGGGAAGTACTGAGCCACATTGCCTCGAGTCCTTAGCCAAAAATTGGGGGCCGGATATTTTGCAAATATCTGGCCGGGATTATCCGGTCTGGTGAACTTTTTCAGCTTTCTTTTGACTCGTTTTTCCACACAAGTCACACATATTCATGTACCTATATACATGATACGTCTCCGACGTATCGATAATTTCTTATGTTCTATGCCATATTATTGATGATACCTACATCAATCTCGCAGCATAATTATTGATGATACCTACATCAATCTCGCAGCATAATCTATGCCATATTATTGATGATACGTCTCCGACGTATCGATAATTTCTTATGTTCTATGCCAAAAACCGTCGCAGGAGCAACCGCCAATCTCGCAGCATACCTCATCAATCAGCGCCCTGAAGGATCTATGGCCCAAGCCCATCGAGGTGCCCTAGAAAGTCTCGCAATATTGGGAGACAACCTGGTCCCGCGGAAGGAAAAGACCACGTTACAGGCCAGCGGCTCAAAACATCATGTGAGAGATGCTCGAGATGAAATCACCCAGAGCAGAATCGACAAAGCAGGCGACGCGCCGCTAGGGAGGAATATGAAAGATTCTTCGGATGAGAGCCGGAGAACGACGGCGAGCTAGGGGGCCGATTGTTTAAGCTACAAAATCCGCGAGGCGATGCCACCCAGAAAGTTCAAACCTACTCCTACGACGCCGCCAAATACGATGGACAGCAGGAGCCGAGGTCCTGGATAGACGACTACTTACCGTGATTCGCACAAAGGAAATCGAGAGCAGCAATGCAATGCTTGCGCCTTTCGAAGAATTCAGCACGAGCTTGGTTAAGAGGCCTGCCGAAGGGTTCCATCAAATCATGGGACGACCTAGTGGACGCCGTCGCCAATTTCCAAGCAACATACAAAAGGCCCGTCGGGATTGAGGAATTACGCATTGCCAGGCGAAGGAATCGATGCGCGCATACATCGGGAGATTCACCAAGCTCTTAAACGTTGCCGAAGATGTTTCTGTCGACAGAGCAATCAATGCCTTCAGCGATGGCATCCGATGTGAAAGCTACATAGAGGAACTCGGGCGCAAAAAACCAAAAACCATAACCAAGTTAATGGAAATCGCCAACAGCTGGGCTGATGGCGAGGACAATGTACGAAAGCCGTGACAGTGCAGTGACGACGAAGACGACGACCAGCCGAAGCATGACTCAGGTTGACGAAGGGATCGCCACAAGAAAAGGAAAAACCGCAGTTACGACGATAGTAACCTGGTAGCCGCAGGATATTCTGATCGGCAGGACGATCTGTATGACGACAGAGACGATCGGCAGGACGACAATCGGAACAACTCGAAACCGTGGCAACTACAAACCACGACCAGAGGACTCCCGAGCTACCCTTCGCCGAGCAGATCAACGCTCCTTGCTACTTGCACTCGTACATTGATTCTAAGGACAACAAAACGAAGTCAAGCCACCTACTCAGAGATTGTAGGCAGTTCATTGACATGGAGAAACTCATCCAGCAGAAGCAACAGCAACCACCACCACCAAAACCACCGCAGCACCAGGTCCATCAGGCTCAACTTCACCAACCCAATGAGACATTTCCACCACCACGTGGGCAGATGAGCATGATCCACAGGACAGGTGTTTCAAGAAGAGAAATGAAGAAGCTCACCCGAGAAATCAATCTGGCAGAAAGTATCATGGCGAACATCCCTGAGTATGTCGAGTGGTCATCTCAGAACATTAAGTTCAGCCGAGCAGATCACCCGATGACCATACCAAAACCAGGACACGCTGCCTTAGTAGTCGAGGCACAAATCGGGGGGTTCAAGATGAGCAAAGTCTTCATGGATGGTGGAAGCGGACTAAACCTGATATTCGTCGACACAATCAAAAGTATGGGGATCACCATGAGAATGCTAGAAGAAACAAACACCTGTTTTCATGGGATTCTCTCCACTTCACCGGCGTAATCTCTTGGCAAAGTTTACCTGAACGTCGTCTTTGGCAAACCCGACAACTTCAGGAAGGAAAAGATCGAGTTCGAAGTCGTGAACTGGAATCACAGTATCACGCTATACTCGGAAGACCAGCCTATGCCAAGTTCATGTACCGCACTATGCATACCTCAAGCTGAAAATGCCTGGAGCAACGGGACAAACATCAAAGTCTATGGAAGTTTTTCACGCTCGGACAATTGTGATCACGACTTTCAGAGGATTGCTGCAAAGTTTGGGTTAAAACAGGAAATTACCGATCTTCCTTCCAAGTCATCGTCACGCGATATTAAGGAAGAAAAACACGTCAGGGAAACCAAGAAGAAGCCAGCCGACCTTGCTCCAGAAGCTTCGGCAGCAAAAGCTTCGGCAGTTGATGGCACATCAGTCTTAGGAGACAGCAAGACACTGGCAATCGATGTCGAGACCCCTAGTGAAACCAACGACGCTTCGAAAACCGCTAACGTGGTGGACAAGCCGGAAGATAAGAAGAACCCTTTCCTTTCTTAAAGTAGATGAATAGTGTTTAGTTCTTCCTTTACTTCCAACAGGGCCTCCCCTTTTTTCGCCCTTTAGTACCGTGCTTACTTTATTAATAAGAACTTAAGTTTTGATTCCTTGATAAGCATTGCAGTAATTCGGAGCATCTAATCCGCATCATCATAAACCTTGCTTACACCCCTCGGTGAACGATGGTGCAACGTAGTACGCGGCAAAAGATTGTGCTCCGAAAAAGCCTCTACGAGTGCTAAAGGATGCAAAAACAAACAAGGACGATGACCTTTCCCTCTGCTACAGATGCCTCTACGAGCGCCGTAAATAGCAAGAGTCTGGAAATATATATAAAACAACCCACGTTCGATATTTTACTTATGGAAATATCAAAGAACAACGGGCTCATCGGCAGAATCATGCACCCGTATATTCGGGAGCTGCTGTCAGAACATACATCGGTTGAAAGCAAAGTTGCACATACAACGGGTCTAGCAAGACCTGCAACACGAGCTGATCACTCAAACAATTTGCTGACCAACGAGTACACATACGTTTAAACGGGCAATTAAGATTTGCTCTTCCAAAATTTGCCAACGGCATTGACACGGTAAAAGTACATATACATGTATCTACCGAACAAAAAGTTTCAACTATGCAACCCAAACGCTTGGATGAAGTAGCCAAATTACCTATTTACAATAAGAACTTAACCCTGAATTACTCTTGCGGAGTTTCTCTTTCTTCAGGTATCTTCGAATCCTTTTCAAGCTTGTCGACAATTATATTGGCGGGCAAACTACCTTCGGGTACAGCCCAAATCGCCAACCGCGTTGGCGATAGTCAGCAGATTTGTGAAGGATAACGTGCAAGGACGAGGGCAAGTGTAAATCTGGCCCCTGCAAAAACCTGAGCTCGCACTAAGTCTCGAATTTTCTTGGTATTCCCAAATTCAGACATTAGAGTCAACAGGTAGGAGGGACCGCGTTCAAGGGGAACATCGTCCTCCAAATTACCCTCAGGGCTTTGTAGCACTTGTCGAAAAAATGGTGGACCTGCTGGACCCGATCTTGGAATTGTGCGACAGCCGAAGCTTTCGAGTGTTCCCTCCAGAAAATTTCCTCGATGACTGAGTCAATGCGTTCACGCGCTCGTGAATCCGCTTGTTCTCTTCACGGTTCAGGGCTATGACTAGCAAAGGAATTGACGGAAGATCAGGCAATGCATTTTTGACAAAGAATAATGAGCACAAGGACCAGGAAACTTACAGTTCAAACTTTCAGTGGCCTTATGCAGTTCAGTAAGAGCATAGCGCTCTACGTTGGCTGCAATCTCGCCCTTCTTCTTGATAATGGCAGCCAAGGCATAGGTATTGCGCAGATCCTTTTCCATCTGCGCAATCCGATCCTTCATACGCTGGATTCGATCACCTTTAGAAAGAACACCAGAAGAATCATCGACAAACGCAGGCACTGGGAAAACCTGCAAAAAACAACGTCAAAGGCATGACGGATCGCATCGCTTCAGCATCAGAAGTAACTCCCATCGGGAGAATGCAAGTATAAATGTCATAACAAGGGTACACTAGCAACATTGCTAGCACGGAATTTATTACAATCACAAGTTTTGCGACAGAACATTGTTTCACATCGATTCAAAAAGAAGTTTGTTACAAAAATCAAGGGGCTTGAGTCTGGGTCGATAAACTTGGGTCAGCCGATGTTTTCTTTGATGAAACCAGCTCAAGGAGCTGACGTGCACACTTAAGAGCTGACGTTTTGAAGGTGCTTAAATCAATGAACTGCCCATCCTGATCTTTCGGAAGCTCCCTAGACATCTCCTCAATATCGGCCTTGAAGCCATGACCCATCATAAGTTGGAAGGCTAGGAGGGCACCATAGGTACGTGAAGTATGTTTGAATACCTCGATAACCTCCTTGGTGTCGATCGAAGGCATCGATCAGCTGCCCCAGAGTCTTGTCTTGACTGATCCTGGGGAAGATCATCGAGTGCATTCGCGCCATGGCACCTTTACCCTTATCAAGGAGCTCCCGTGTAAGCTGGGTGCGGCAAGAGTCATTGACACACTGTTTGCCGGAGAGTTGTTTGGAATTTTATCCAAGGCATCGGCAGGGATGTCAGCGGCCTCTGCAAGGGAATGAAATGGGAAAAGTTACTATCAAACGGTCGAATTTGCAAAGTGATAATCGACAGGGAAGCATAAAAAGAATTACCAAGAAAAGCCAAGGAAGACTGGCGAAGAAGTTCATCTTTTTTAGTCGCCCGAGCTTCGGCGACCAGCCTAGACGCTTCCTCTTCCTTCAACTTCTCCTTCAGCCTGCTGAGTTCCTCCTTCAGGGAGTCGACCTGTTGGCGAGTTGCGGCGGCTATTTTGTTTGCACCTTCCAACTTCAAGGAAGAAGATTTAACTTCCTTCTGCAGCCGAACCTTGTCTGCTTCCAGGGAAGTAAATTGGGAGGTGAAGGCCTCCAAAGAAGATATAACGCCTCGCAGATCCTTAAGGAAAGGGGAAAATAGATGTTTGACGAGGAATCATTAATCAAGGCACATTCAGGAAAGTTTGCGTTACAATCGAGAAAGACTTACAGTTTTTCCTGAAGGAGGAGTTGTGGCAGCGACAGTCGAGGGAATATCCTTCCCCTTAGAAAGGGAGGAGGCAGTCGATACTTGGGCCGCAGGGGTTGCAGTAGGAGCCGAAGCTTCGGAAGCTGCGACGTCCGGCAGAGCGGTGTCAGATTTGGCCTTCTTAGGCGGGGGCTCGATGAGACCTTCGTCACTATGAAAGAGAATGGCTGGCAAGAATTATGAAAGAAATGCGAATGATGAAAGCAAAATACGAATTCTAGGAAAAAGGCACTTACAGGTCGAAGAGATCGTCTTCATCGGCAAAGCCGTCGGTTGATCTCTTCGCAGCGGAGCTCGGCCTCCTCCACACTGCATTAATAAAGGCATCATGATCAGCGTCATCACGCACCGATCCCGCTGTGTCGCAAGTATCGTTGGCTGGGGGAGGAGGATCGGCGAAGACAGCTTCAGAATCTATCGGATCATCATGTTCATTCTTTGAGCTCATGTATTCGGCAGTATGAAAATCAACAGGGGCTGAGGAACCTCTTCCCTCGGAAGTGTCGTTTGGTAAATCATGCAAGTTTTCAGAAACTATGGGAATCTGTCGAAGAAAAGAGTAAATAAGAACAATAGTAGTTGTGTCAACAAAGTGGAACAGGGTAATAAGAGTATGAGAAGGAAAATCTACCTCTGTCAGCGGATGATCGGCATCAAGAGGAGAATAAGAAGATATCAACGGGATCGAGTCTTCCTGGCTAAATAGAGTGAGGCGACGAACTTCATCAAGCATCTCCTTTTCCGATAGTTCAGCGATGTTTATCCTGGTTTCATCCTTTGGACCTGAATACAACCACATCGGACGAACCCTGGCCATGATTGGCTGGACTCGACGTTTCAAGAACACCGCAGCCACCTCTGTACCAATCATGGTTTGGCCGTCGGTTTCTTTGATCCGAAGAAATTTGGCAAATAACTCGTCGGCTGTTGTCTTTTCGTCGGGAGAAAGAATGTTCTTCCAAGAATGCTTAGGCTTGGCTTCAAGGACGTCGGCAAAGCGAGGAAGCTGGGACTCGGTTGTTGAGGAATCCTTAACATAAAACCATTTCAGTCTCCATCCTTGCACGGATTCTCTCATTGGGAAACTGAAATAGTTGACTTCTGAAGGAACAACAAACCCCACTCCCCCAATGACAAAGGGTCCATTGCTACTACTGTATCTCTTTACGAAGAAAATTTTCTTCCACAACCCAAAGTGAGGCTCGATGCCCAAGAACGCTTCGCAAAGGGTGATGAACACAGCAACATGGAGGATTGAGTTAGGGGTGAGTTGCCACAGTTGGATTTCGTGAGTCCGCAGAAGACGATGGAGGAACTCGTGAGCAGGAAGCGAGAGACCCCGATACAAGAACGACAGAACATCACGATAAAACCAGCAGGAGGATTGGGCCGAGAGATCGCACCTGGGAAAATCACATTCCCCTCATCGGAGGAGATTAGCCCAAGGCTTCGGGCCCTCTTCTCATCACGCTTTGTGATGGAGGACGCTAGCCAGTCTCCGGGTTTGGCTGCGGCTACCGAGCTGCGGCTGACGGCGCCGGAGCTGGGGAGGAGCATCTGGCGTGCTTCTCTTCGGAAGATTCGAGGAGGCCTTGGCGGTGGCGCCACCGCTCGTGGAGCTGGCGGCGGCAGCGAGGTTCTTCTTCACCATCGCAAGATCTGGAGAAGATCTAAAAACAGTGGTGGCGGCGTAGCGGTTGTGAAGGAGAAAGGTAGAAGAAGAACAGGAGGATGCTACGATGAATATGAGAGAATGCTAAGGATTTTATCCTGAGAGATTTTAAGAAGGGGAGAACTTGAGGATTGCGTGGGCACGTGTCGTTGCTGCCAGTTCATTAAGAGGACCCTTTCTCCATCGTTGATCGCGGAAATCGAGGAGGCACCTTGGTAACTGTACGAGGAAGGCGGATATTACTTAAAAATAGAGCCATGCAGAGGTAGGATGGGCCCAGCGGGTCGCGTCCAGTCAGTCAAAATTAAAGTGTCAATAACGTCATCGT
The DNA here is from genome assembly GCA_030979885.1 of Lolium multiflorum. Classification (NCBI taxonomy): domain Eukaryota; kingdom Viridiplantae; phylum Streptophyta; class Magnoliopsida; order Poales; family Poaceae; genus Lolium; species Lolium multiflorum. The sequence goes on from CM061753.1 coordinate 322,316,543, forward strand.
GACGTCGTGAGGAACGCTCGAAGCATTCGAAGAAATGTAAAAGGTATCGGATGGTGAACTTGAGTCTATGTACGGATCGCGAGCATCCGCACCTAGACTCGGCTCCCATCGGGAGCGCTGGACGCGCACCCGATAAAATGAGCACTCGAAGATATTCCTGTGAAGAACTTGAGTCTACGCACGGATTGCAAGCATCCGTACCGAGACTCTGGGGCTACTCCCATCGGGAGCGCTGGATGCGCACCCGATAGAACTTTGCACTCCAGGATCATGCCCGGGGACTTGATTCTCGTGTAGGGTGACGTTGTTTTGCCATCGGCAGTTAACCAGCAAAAGTTGGGCACGTTACTCATTATCCCTTACACGCGGAAAACTTATCGAAGAATACAAGCCTTATTGCAAAAATATCGGATGACCCATGAAGACTTGCAGAAAAACTTCGGCAGAGCGAAACGCTCGAGTGGTACAACTTGAGTCTACGCACGGATTGCAAGCATCCGTACCTAGACTCGGGGCTACTCCCATCGGGAGCGCTGGACGCGCACCCGATAGAATAAGATGATGCTGATACAAGATGGACAAAAACAATCAAGGAGAAGAACATTAGGTGGAGGCATGCTTTAGTCTCTACCCGAACTATCTTCGGCTAGACACTCGGGGGCTACTGACGTGGGCATTACCCTTCGGGTAACCGAGATTGCCCTATCCTGTACGATCTAACTGGAGGCCCATGAAGGTACTCGATGGCAAGGCGGGCCACTTGGATGGCGCAGCAGAAGATTCCTTGGCGGGCAAGACAAGGAAGGAGCCGAACAAGGAAAGTTTAGAGATAGGACTACTGTAAACCTAGTCGTACTCGGTTAGACCTCTTGAGACCTGGCCTCCTATATAAAGGCCAGGAGAGGGGCTGCCGAGGGACACGATCAATCTTAGCAATTTTAGCCACCAGAAGTCTAGAGCTAGGTCGCCGCAGCACTTAGCCTCTCAACGAGATCTCAGCCGAACCCTTCGGCACCCCATTGTAACCCAATATTCTCATAATCATGATCAGACAGGCATGACGTAACGGTTTTACCTCATCGAGGGCCCCGAACCTGGGCAAAACGCTCTCCCCGCTTGTCTGCGAACCGATGTCTCGTGTCAGCTTACAGGATTCCATCAACCCTAAGCCCCAATCGGAGGGCATTGCCGAGGAGTACCCTCGACACACACCAACACTCAACACTATGTCCGGTCTAGATGCACAAAGGTAAAGCAAGGATCCAATCATGGAGCGATATACCTTTTGATCCACCTCTTTACTATTGGGATCAAGTGCAAGATGACATTTAGTAACCATAGGAGTGGCTACACCCTTCAACTCGGTCATCTTGAACCTCTTGAGCATGTCTTGGAGATATTTTGCTTGATTGATGAAGGTCCCTTCTCTCAATTGCTTGATCTCAAAACCAAGGAAGAACTTCATCTCTCCCATCATAGACATCTCAAACCTATCGGTCATATGCTTTGAAAATTCATCATTGAAAGCTTTGTTAGTAGAGCCAAAGATAATATCATCAACATATAATTGGCAAACGAAAAGCTCCCCATTGACCCTCTTAGTAAAAAGAGTGGGATCGATTAGCCCAACATCAAACCCACGGTCTACCAACAATTCTTTAAGGTGCTCGTACCAAGCTCTAGGAGCTTGTTTGAGACCATAAAGTGCTTTATCAAGCTTGTAGACATGGTTAGGAAAGTTGAGATCCTTGAACCCCGGGGTTGCTTAACATAAACCTCTTCATGCAAAGGACCATTAAGAAATGCACTTTTCACATCCATTTGTTGTAACTTAAAGTTATGATGCGATGCATAAGCAAGAAGGATACGGATGGACTCAAGGCGAGCCACGGGAGCATAAGTTTCTCCAAAGTCAATTCCTTCAACTTGAGAGAAACCTTGAGCCACCAATCTTGCCTTGTTCCTCACAACATTTCCAAACTCATCTTGCTTGTTCTTGAATATCCATTTAGTGCCTATAACATTGCGGAACTCCTTTGGCTTCTCTACTAAGGTCCACACTTTGTTGTGCTTGAAGTTGTTGAGTTCCTCGTGCATAGCTTCCAACCAATCCGAATCTTCAAGGGCTTCAAATACTTTCTTGGGTTCCACTAAGGAGATATAAGCATGATGATTGCTAAAGTTAGCCAATTGCCTTCTTGTGGAAACTCTTCCTCTTACATCACTTAGGACCTTGTCATGAGTGTGTCCAAGAATTTCCAAGTTCCTATCTCTTCTTGCTAGACAACGGGCCTCGATCTCCTCCTTGGTTCTTCTTGGCCTTGGAGGTTTCACTTGATCAACTTGATCATTTGGGTCCCCGTCTTGACCTTCAACTTGAGCTTCCTCAATTTCTTAAGATTGCTCATCCTCATGTGCTTGATCTTGGACATTATCCGGTGAGAGGAGAATATTGAATGGATATTCATCGGATCCATCATGAATCCGTGATTGATCTTGTCCTTGATCTTGTCCTTGATCTTGCACACAAGAGAGAGGGTTTTGTTCTTGTTCTTGGGCTGGTGCATTATTTGCTTCAAGAGATGGGGTTTGTTGATGTTGAGAAGATGAGGGCTCCACCGTGGTAGAGCATAGTCCTTCCCGAGACGCCACACCGTGTCCCTCAATGGGGCGAAAAATCCCACACCCATTCTTACTATGGCATCTTGAGGTATTTCATCACCGCACATACATCAACTTGCCCCACTTGGGAGCCATCATTTTCTTCGAACCTCACACTACAAGATTCGATAATCCCGGAGGATACATCAAAGACTCTATAAGTGTGAGATTCGGCACCGTAACCAACAAATATACCCTCCAAAGCTTTAGGAGCAAATTTAGATAAACGAACTCCTTTGATTTTGTAGAAACACTTACACCCGAACACTTTGAAGTATGAGATATTAGGCTTGTTCCTGGTGAGTATTTCATATGGAGTCTTGTTCAAGCCCTTGCGGAGATAGAGCGGTTAGAAGAGTGGCAAGCGGTGGAGATGGCTTCGGCCCAAAAATTATAGCGGGATTTATACTCCGCCATCATAGATCTTGCCATATCCATAAGAGTCCGGTTCTTCCTCTCCGCAACACCATTTTGTTGAGGGGTGTAAGCAGCGGAATATTGATGACGAATCCCCTCATCACTAAGAAAAGCATTGAGTGTATAGTTCTTGAACTCGGAGCCGTTGTCACTTCTTATTGCCATAATGAGGAGGTTGTGTTGGCGTTGCACCTCGGTAGCAAAGTCAATGAATATTTGTTGAGTCTCATCTTTCGTCTTGAGAAAGTAGACCCAAGTGTATCTTGAGTAGTCATCAAAAATCACCAAGCAATGTTTCTTCGCACCAAGACTTGCATGAGTAAAGGGACCAAAGAGATCCACATGAAGGAGCTCCAAGATCCTCTTGGAAGAGATGATAGTCTTGCTTGGATGCGGAGAGTCATGCATTTTGCCTTCAACACAAGCCCTACAAACACGATCTTTGGCAAAAGACACATTTTCCATTAGTCCCACAATATGGTTCCCCTTGTGAAGACTTTGCAAAGTTCTCATGTTGACATGGGCCAAGCGGCGATGCCACAACCAACCCACATCCGCCTTTCCGAATAGGCACATCGCACTTGAAGTGGTGGTCCCCGAAAAGTCCACCACATACAAGTTATGTTCGCGATACCCAACGAAAGCGACTTTTAGAGTCTTGCTCCACAAGAGGACCACAATATCATTATCAATAAAGACGGCGAAACCCATCTTGCCAAGGGCGGAAACGGAAAGCAAATTGTAACCAAGTATTTTGACAAGCATGACATCCACAAGAGTAATGTTGTGTGCAACCACAACCTTGCCAAAACCCAATACCTCGGATGTAGAATTATCGCCAAAGGAGACGGTGATATTATTTATATTGGGCCTCAACTCCTTGACGAGGTTCTTGCCGCCGGTCATATGACTTGTACATCCACTATCAAGTACCCATTTTGAACCTCCGCGCATAGTCCTACATGAGATCAATTCTTGGATTTAGGTACCCATTTCTCAATGGGTCCTCTTTTGTTAGCAACAAGGGTCTTTGGGACCCAAATAGACCAAGCAACATAACCATCATATGGGCCAACATATTTAGCATAAACATCACCATAATAATCTTTAAATAGAACATAGTGAGGGTTAGCATTTCCCGCATTATCATCATTAATGGTGTTGCCCTTAGGAGCTTCACCATTAGTGATAGCCTTCTTCTTCACTTGTGCGGGATTGGCCTTTTGCTTGTTTGCCTTCTTTGCCTTGGCATTATAACCAAGGCCCTCATTCCCATTGTTTGATCTTTGCTTACTCAAAAGATCATCCAAAGAAAGTTCACTTTGGGGAGAGGAGGCCTTAGCAAGTTCATCTTTCAACCTAGCATTTTCCTCAATAATATTTGCATGATCACATGAAGGGGTAGAGGTACTAGGTATGTCATATGAAGCAAGCCTAATTTGAAGTTGCTCATTAGACTTGGAGAGAAGAGAGTATTCACTCTTCAAGGCTTTGTAGGCCTTGTCTAGTTCATCTAGATCCTTCACAAGTTTCTCATGATCAACACCAAATTGGGCCTTTTCCTTTTTAAGCACTTTAGTCTTAGCCCTAGCAAGATCTCTAGCTTTAGTGAGCTTTTTGATTTTATCTTGAGGTTCTTCAATAGTTTCTAGCCTCTCGTCAAGAGAAGCTATGGTTTCTTGACTTTCCTCAAGAGCATTTTTAAGAGCATGTATTTCAAGAGAGTCTTCTCTCTCTATTTGACATTTTTTCTCAAGAGTATCATTTAGTTGAGCTATACGAACCATGAGATTTGAAACATGCTTTTTAGTGTTACCTTGTAAGTTAAGAATGAATTCATCAAACTCTAGCATTTCTTGTTTCACTTTTAGACTAGCATGATCAACCCCTAGATCACTTGATATGTTAGGCATAGAGGGGCTAGGAGATGATACCTCGAGGATTTAGCCATGAGGCAACTTTCTTCCTCCACATGAATGACCTCATTGGGGGATTCACTTGGTGATGAAGAGTTAGTGGAGAGGGAGGCAAGAGCGACCAATCCATTAGAGGTTGCATCTTCTTCATCATCAACATCATCATCTCCGGAGGTATATTCTTCTTGAGTTGATAGCACAATAGATGTGTCCAAGGTGGACCTTGCCATGAAGCAATGTGCATTCTTGATATGAGGATTCTCATTGGGGGATTCAAAGAGAGATGAAGAGGGAATGTTGGTAGTGACAATGGCGGCCACTTCCTTTGAGCTTTCTTCTTCTTCATCATCACTAGAACTTTCAAGCTCATCGGAAGAATATTCTTCCCTAGTCACTAGCACAACTCTTGAGGGCCTCTTGCCCTTCTTGCTCTTGTTGTTGTAGAATTTCTTGTTGGGGGCTTTTGAATATTTGCCCTTTGAGTCTTTGCTCTTGTCCTTGGGAATGAGCCTTCCATTATGAGTCTCCCTATTCTCATAGGGGCATTCGGCGATGAAATGACGCTTGTCATCAGTTGTTGCATGATCTTGTTTTTGGACCAAAGCTAGTGAACCCACTTTTGTTGTTTCTCTTGATGTTGTCTTCCTTGGCCTTGGAAGGATCAACCCAAAAAGACTTTGCATGGAAGGCCATGTGATCATTGTAGTGGAGTTCTAAATCTTCCGGATAGGACATACTCCAAGATGCCCTATATTGTTCTTGAGGGTACACTTCTTCTACGGAATTGACCGTCAAGGCAAGATTGTTCCCTTTTGACATACCAATGGCACGATTGAGAGAATCACGGGAGTTTAGCTCGAGCACCTTGAGGGCTTGCATCTCATGCACGACTTGTTGAGAAGTGAGAGAGGAATAGCATTCTCTCCCAACAAGAGTCTTGACATCAATAGGTTCAAACGGCATCATGCAATCGATGTACTTATCCTTGATCCAAGAGTCATTGATGTGGGTGGCACCCACATTCCGGAAAGCATCGGCAACGGTGAGAAGCCTTCCATACATGGCTTCATGATCTTCATCCGGTAGCCTCATGAATCCTTCGGCTTGATTCCGAAGATAATTGTACTTGTTCCTTCTCATGCTATCACTTCCAATGCAACTAGCGGCCAAACCATCCCAAGCTTCCTTGGTGGTGGTGAAATTCCGAACACGAGACAATTCTTTTGTCCCCACACTAGTTTGAATCATGTGCAAGGCGGTGTCATTGAGTTGACTATCAACCGCTTCTCTTCTAGTCAACTTGTCGGGGTTGTATGGCTTGAAGCCTTCCACGATGATTCTCCAAAGTTCATTGGAGGCACTGCGAACATGAGAACGAAACTAAAATTGCCATGTATCGTAATCTTTAACATTAAACTTAGGTGGGTCGCCCCGAATGTTTAAATGAGGATGGGGAACCGGGATATCGGGAGATAGGAAAGGCGGAGCCACTCGATTGTAGCTCTCACCTCCACTTGTTCCCCTAGGAGATGCAATGGGAGATTTGATAGTGGTTGAGTTATCACCATCCACGGGTTTGGTAGAGGAGGGTAATGCCGAAGCACCTCCCTCTTCTAACACACCCGTGTCCTTTACCTCTACGGCGGGAGCCATGGGAGGGACCGGAGTCAAAAGTTCGGAAATCATTTTTCTCATGCTTTCCATTTGAGCTTCCATGGAGGACCTCAAAGAATTGAAATCATCCATGGAGACCATCTTAGCGGCCCCTTCCGCAGGCTCTTCGTCCGGCATACTCTTAGGCGGTTAAGCTCGAAATAAGAGCCGAGGCTCTGATACCAATTGAAAGGATCGTATGCCGCACCTAGAGGGGGGGGGGGTGAATAGGTGCTAACCAATTTTTAGTTCTTTTTTAATTTAGGCTTGACACAAAGGTAAATTCTCTAGATATGCAACTAAGTGAATTTACCTATATGACAAGGTTACCAACTAAGCAAGATATAGCTACGCAATATATAGGAGATAGCATAGGATAGAGGTAACCGAGAGTGGAGCACGCGATGACACGGAGATGATTCCCGTAGTTCCCTTCCTTTGCAAGAAGGTACGTCTACGTTTGGAGGAGTGTGGTTGCTACGAAAGCCAAACCAACAGCCACGAAGGCTTCACTCGATCTCCTGTGAGCAACGCCACAAAGGCCTAGCCCACTTCCACTAAGGGATTTTCGAGGCGAAACCGGGCCTTTACAAAGTTCTTGGGGCACACATCCACAACCGAATTGGAGGCTCCCAAATCTGTAACAACACAACAATCAACAACAATACATCAACACAAATCAACTAGGGATCCAAAGAGGAACACTAGCAAGGGGGCCCTCAAACAAATGAGGGGGGAATGTAAATCGCTTCGGTGAGGATGTAGATCGGTGTCTTCTCCTTCGAATCCCCAAAGATCAAGAGTTTTGGTTGGGGGAGGAAGGAGATCTTGCAAATCTTGAGGTGGCTCTAATGGTGGTGAAGCTTGGCAGATTTTTGTGCAATGATTGAGCAAGGAGCAAGGTAGAAGAAGGGAGGGTATAAATACACCCTCCAAAAATCCAGCCGTTGGAGTCTTCGAGGGCCGGATAATCCGGCCTAAGTTGGGGCCGGATAATCCGCCCCCCACCAAAAATCCGGCCCTGGGAAAAATCTGGCCAAATGTCCGGCCAAAAGTCCGGCCCATGTCCAGGGCCTTACTGAGCCGCATCGCCTCTGGTCCTTAGTCGATTTTTTGGGGCCCGGATATTTCGAAAATATCCGGCCCGGATTATCCGGCCCTGGGGAAATTCCGGCCAAATGTCCGGCCAATAATCCGGCCCCTGTCCAGGGAAGTACTGAGCCACATTGTCTCGAGTCCTTAGCCAAAAATTAGGGGCCGGATATTTTGCAAATATCCGGCCCGGATTATCCGGTCTGGTGAACTTTTTCAGCTTTCTTTTGACTCGTTTTTCCACACAAGTCACACATATTCATGTACCTATATACACCCTGCACCACTTCATCAAACATAAGTGTATCACATATATTGACATCAAACACACAAAACATATTGTGAGAGATGTTCTTTCAAATGCACATCCCATTTCTAAATCCACCCTCGTTGGTCCTATGTTCTGGGATTGCCGGGATCTTCACTCTCTCCCACTGCTTATCCCTCCGGAGCTCTTCCTCCATTCAAAGATCCTCTGGAGCTAATGACTCTCCCCGACGACCCATCCACCGCGCCACGGCTGTCCGCTTCCCGCCGCCGGCAGCGTCCTCCACAAACTCCTCCACCGCGTACCCATGCTCCTCATCCTCGTCCGTCTCCGACCGAAGCCAACCGCTCCCAAAGCCGCCCGCAACCTCGACGGTCAAGCGCGGATATCCTCCATGCTGGGCCCTTTCCTCTTGGGCATAGGTTTGACTGGGTGGTTCTCACGGAACGCATGAGATCAGAATCGAACGCAACGTTATTTGACTCGGGGCAGGGTAAGTAATTTTGGCTAAAATCTCGGGGCAAAAATAGACGGCCGAACAAGAAGTCTTATTTTGTTTATTATTAGGTATAGATAAAAACGAGCCCCCGCACCTCATATATGTTGTACCAGGGGACACAGGTTCATTTTAACGTGAACTATAAACTTGACAAGGAAATTTCACCTCGACCGGTCGCCGGAGGAGTAGCTAGTCCGGTTGAAATTCTGTTGTGCCATATTCTACGACGCCACCCCGATTCCAGTCTGTTTTAAACAAAATCGAAGCAAGATTGTGAAGGAGATAGCCCAAGAGAGGAGAGGGTGTGATCGGCGGCGGGGAGTAGGAGTGGTGCTCCATCTCACCGCGTTGGGGCAGGCAGGCTTAGAGGAATACGACCCTATGGTAGCTTGATCTAGCGTTGAGGGGCCTTCGACGAGTTGGACTCATGGTCGGCGGTGCCAAATGAGTGTGTTTGGAACCACCATAACGATGGGGTGAGGTTGCTTTTTCGCTGATTTGTGATGTTGTATAGTATCGTGGCATTTTCCTGGCAGTAATTTTTTATTCGGCGGGCACGATTTATGCACATTCAAGTGGTTGCACTCAAAGACATGTGTTCGGGCCAAGGAAAACATGTCCGGTAACGACCCTACTCATGTTTTATGGCGGATTCTACTATCTTTGGTGTGCTCGAAATGAACTTGAGTAGGTATCAATCACGTCCATGGTTGTGGCTTTTGCTATATGAGAGGCATGTCAATATGACGAATGAGCTATTGCCATTCAGCACACCCAACCTCCTTATATACGGCATGTCGAGCTGGCTTCAGGACAAGAACGAAAACCCTAATAAGATAACCTAGATCTAGTCTGAGTCAGTTTACCTAATGTATCCTGTAGAATCCTCGTAAAGACCTTGTCATGCATGGCTTACACTCAAAGATGATAGTGTCATATGGGCTCGAATGCTCAAGTGGAGAGGCCGATGTGCCACTGGCTGAGTGGTTTGCCTTTAGGCTTCATGGGCCTAGCTACATGGGGACCACAACCTCGTCACGTGTTCACCCGATATGCTGCAAGATCGTATGCAGGGTATGTCCCACTTTGATTTAAGGACATGCAGTGGAAAAAACCCAAATACCATTATATGAATGTTATATGAGATATACAATAAAGATAAACTTATATGAAATAAAAGATGAAGCAGGCAATTGGTCTAGAAGTATTGGCTGAATCTTTGGTTTAGGGTTCAAAACCCACGTCTTTAATATTTATTTTTTCAAAGTAATATTTTTGCATGTATTTTTTGTTATATAGAAACTTTGTATATTGTTTCTTGTAATCTTATGTTTTCTTGTTAACTCCATTAGTTAGAAATTTGTACGAAGTAACATATTTGATACTCTTATTTTGGAATTCATATGTTTCTCCCACCGCAAAAAAAAAAATTCATATGTTTCTTGAGCACAAATATCCTTTATTGTGAGGGTGTGTCAAACACATATGATACACGTGTAATCATTAGTTCATACTCTAGCTCTTTTATAAACTTCATATAATACATATTTGTATTAATTTGAACGGGTATTTAATTTTATGCTCCTGGTTTCTTAATTATGCTCACTTTTCCCCATTCGATAACTTTTTCTCACCTTTTCCCATGTGTCTAAACTTTTCCTTTCATATTTTCCTCACTTTTCCCCCGAATAGTTGCTCATTTTGAAGGCAAAATGAGCGAGTGGAAAAAAATGAGTTGTGTTAACGAACGAGGGGCATAGAATTAATAATCCCATTTGGGACCACCCCAGCTCATATGTGTTTTGTTGGGAACACAAATGCGAGATATCGCATGGATTCGGGACGTATGTTACAAGTTTGTTTTGAATTTTCAATATTGCATGTGTTCCTTCAAAGGCTGCAAACGCAACATCTTCCTGAATTTTTTTATTGCATAATTTTTTTTGTTATTAATATTTCCAAAATGATACAAAGCATTAAATTTTCAAGGTTGTAAAATCTTCCTAAAAAAGGTTGCAAAAATGTAGCATAACCACCTTTTTGTTGCATTAGTATTTCAAAATGTTCTGAAATTTTTCTATGCAGTCTAAAAATATATTACAACGATTTGTTGCAATAGTATTTGTTTTCCTTATAGGGAGTGGATTTTTCATTGTGAATGATGGATGGCCAAGATTTGACTTAGTAAGCCAATTGGATGGCCAAAAGGGGGGCATCTCCAACGGGGCGACGCAAATGGACGTGGATCGATCGTTTGCGACTGCGCGGTCGAAAAGTGCGTCTAGAACCCGGCCCAGGGCCCGACGCATAGTGCCCGGGGTGTCCGCGGAGACGCAAATGTGGCCCAAATTTGCGTCGAGTTTGCATATTCGTGGACGTTGAGCGGTCGCACCGAGTGACCACCGATTCTCACATTGGGCCCGAGCGGCAGTAGCTCAGATGCCGCCCACATTCCTGCCAAAGGTCATTCCCAGCTGACGAGGGAACACCTCGCCAATGCCTACGTATTGTAGACTTGGGTTTCGGAGAGAGCTGATGCGTGTAGTTGACACGTCCGTTGGGAACCCCAAGAGGAAGGTGTGATGCGCACAGTAGCAAGTTTCCCTCAGTAAGAAACCAAGGTTTAATCGAACCAGTAGGAGTTAAGAAGCACGTTGAAGGTTGATGGCGGCGGGATGTAGTGTGGCGCAACACCAGGGATTCCGGCGCCAACGTGGAACCTGCACAACACAACCAAAGTACTTTGCCCCAACGAAACAGTGAGGTTGTCAATCTCACCGCTTGCGTAACAAAGAATTAGATGTATAGTGTGGATGATGATTGTTTGCAGAAAACAGTAGAACAAGTATTGCAGTAAATTATATTCAATGTAAAAGAATGGACCGGGGTCCACAGTTCACTAGATGTGTCTCTCCCATAAGATAAATAGCATGTTGGGTGAACAAATTACGGCAATTGACAAATAGAGAGGGCATGACCATGGACATACATGATATGATGAGTATAGTGAGATTTAATTGGGCATTACGACAAAGTACATAGACCGCTATCCAGCATGCATCTATGCCTAAAAAGTCCACCTTCAGTTATCATCCGAACCCCTTCCAGTATTAAGTTGCAAACAACAGACAATTGCATTAAGTATGGTCCGTAATGTAATCAATAACTACATCCTCGGACATAACATCAATGTTTTATCCCTAGTGGCAACAGACATCCACAACCTTAGAACTTTCTCACACTGTCCCAGATTTAATGGAGGCATGAACCCACTATCGAGCATAAATACTCCCTCTTGGAGTTAAGAGTAAAAACTTGGCCAGAGCCTCTACTAATAACGAGAGCATGCAAGATCATAAACAACACATAGGTAATAGATTGATAATCAACATAACATAATATTCTCTATCCATCGGATCCCGACAAACACAACATATAGAATTATAGATAGATGATCTTGATCATGTTAGGCAGCTCACAAGATCCGACAATGAAGCACATAAGGAGAAGACGACCATCTAGCTACTGCTATGGACCCATAGTCCAGGGGTGAACTACTCACTCATCACTCCGGAGGCGATCATGGCGGTGAAGAGTCCTCCGGGAGATGATTCCCCTCTCCGGCATGGTGCCGAAGGCGATCTCCTGAATACCCCGAGATGGGATTGGCGGCGGCGGCGTCTCAGTACGGTTTTCCGTATGGTTCTCAGACCGGGGTTTCGCGACGAAGACTATATGTAGGCGGAAGGGCAGGTCGGGGGCGTCACGGGGCCCCACACAACAGGCCGCGCGGCCAGGGCCCGATCGCGCCGCCTCGTGTCTAGCCACCTCGTGGCCCCACTTCGTCCCTCCTTCGGACTTCTGGAAGCTTCGTGGAAAAATAGCCCCTCGGCGTTGATTTCGTCCCACCGAGAATATTTTTTGTAGGATTTCTGAAACCAAAAACAGCAGAAAACAAGCAACTGGCTCTTCGGCATCTTGTTAATAGGTTAGTGCCGAAAATGCATAAATATGACATAAAGTATGCATAAAACATGTAGATATCATCAATAATGTGGCAAGGAACATAAGAAATTATCGATACGTCGGAGACGTATCAGCATCCCCTTAGTTCTGCTCGTCCCGAGCAGGTAAACGATAACAAAGATAATTTCTGGAGTGACATGCCATCACAACCTTGATCATACTATTTTAAGCATATGTAATGAATGCAGCGATCAAAACAAAGGTAATGACATGAGTAAACAAATGAATCACAAAGCAAAGACTTTTCATGAATAGTACTTTCAAGACAAGCATCAATAAGTCTTGCATAAGAGTTAACTCATAAAGCAATAAATCAAAGTAAAGGTATTGAAGCAACACAAAGGAAGATTGAGTTTCAGCAGTTGCTTTCAACTTATAACATGTATATCTCATGGATATTGTCAACATAGAGTAATATAACAAATGCAATATGCAAGTATGTAGGAATCAATGCACAGTTCACACAAGTGTTTGCTTCTTGAGGTGGAGAGAAATAGGTGAACTGACTCAACATAAAGTAAAAGAAAGGCCCTTCGCAGAGGGAAGCATTGATTGCTATATTTGTGCTAGAGCTTTGGTTTTGAAAACAAGAAACAATTTTGTCAACGGTAGTAATAAAGCATATGTGTTATGTAAATTATATCTTACAAGTTGCAAGCCTCATGCATAGTGTACTAATAGTGCCCGCACCTTGTCCTAATTAGCTTGGATTACCGGGATTATCATCGCAATACACATGTTTTAACCAAGTGTCACAAATGGGTACCTCTATGCCGCCTGTACAAAGGTCTAAGGAGAAAGCTCGCATTTGGATTTCTCGCTTTTGATTATTCTCAACTTAGACATCCATACCGGGACAACATAGACAACAGATAATGGACTCCTCTTTAATGCATAAGCATGTAGCAACAATTAATGTTCTCATATGAGATTGAGGATGTATGTCCAAAACTGAAACTTCCACCATGGTTCATGGCTTTAGTTAGCGCCCAATGTGCTTCTCTAACAATATGCATGCTCTAACCATTAAATGAGTGGTAAATCTCCCTTACTTCAGACAAGACGGACATGCATAGCAACTCACATGATATTCAACAAAGAGTAGTTGATGGCGTCCCAGGAACATTGTTATCGCACAACAAACAACTTAATAAGAGATAAAGTGCATAAGTACATATTCAATACCACAATAGTTTTTAAGCTATTTGTCCCATGAGCTATATATTGCAAAGGTAAAGAATGGAAATTTAAAGGTAGCACTCAAGCAATTTTACTTTGGAATGGCGGAGAAATACCATGTAGTAGGTAGGTATGGTGGACACAAATGGCATAGTGGTTGGCTCAAGGATTTTGGATGCATGAGAAGTATTCCTCTCGATACAAGGTTTAGGCTAGCAAAGTTATTTGAAACAAACACAAGGATGAACCGGTGCAGCAAAACTCACATAAAAGACATATTGTAAACATTATAAGACTCTACACCGTCTTCCTTGTTGTTCAAAACTCAATACTAGAAATTATCTAGACTTTAGAGAGACCAATTATGCAAACCAAATTTTAGCAAGCTCTATGTATTTCTTCATTAATAGGTGCAAAGTATATGATGCAAGAGCTTAAACATGAGCACAACAATTGCCAAGTATCAAATTATTCAAGACATTTTAGAACTACTACATGTAGCATTTCCCGATTCCAACCATATAACAATTTAACGAAGAAGATTCAACCTTCGCCATGAATACTATGAGTAAAGCCTAAGGACATATTTGTCCATATGCAACAGCGGAGCGTGTCTCTCTCCCACACAACGAATGCTAGGATCCATTTTATTTAAACAAAAACAAAAACAAAAACAAACAGATGCTCCAAGTAAAGCACATAAGATGTGACGGAATAAAAATATAGTTTCACTAGAGGAACCTGATAATGTTGTCGATGAAGAAGGGGATGCCTTGGGCATCCCCGAGCTTAGACGCTTGGGTCTTCTTAAAATATGCAGGGATGAACCACGGGGCATCCCCAAGCTTTGACTTTTCACTCTTCTTGATCATATTGTATCATCCTCTCTCTTGACCCTTGAAAACTTCCTCCACACCAAACTCGAAACAAACTCATTAGAGGGTCAGTGCATAATTCATATATTCAGAGGTGACATAATCATTCTTAATACTTCTGGACATTGCACAAAGCTACTGAAAGTTAATGGAACAAAGAAATCCATCGAACATAGCAAAACAGGCAATGCGAAATAAAAGGCAGAATCTGTCAAAACAGAACAGTCCGTAAAGACGAATTTTAAAGTGGCACCAGACTTGCTCAGATGAAAATGCTCAAATTGAATGAAAGTTGCGTACATATCTGAGGATCACTCACGTAAATTGGCATAATTTTCTGAGTTACCTACAGAGAATTAGGCCCCGTGACAGCAAGAAATCTGTTTCTGCGCAGTAATCCAAATCTAGTATTGACTTTACTATCAAAGACTTTACTTGGCACAACAATGCAATAAGATAAAGATAAGGAGAGGTTGTTACATTAGTAACAAATTCCAAGACTCAAATATAAAACAAAAATTGCTGTAGTAAAATAAACACATAGGTTATCTCCCAAGAAGTGCTTTCCTTATAGCCATTAAGATGGGCTCAGTAATTTCAATGATGCACTCCCAAGAAATAAGAGTTGAAGCAAAAGAGAGCATCAAAAAGCAAATTCAAAACACATTTCAGTCTAACATGCTTCCTATGCATAGGAATCTTGTAAATAAACAAGTTCATGAAGAGCAAAGTAACAAGCATAGGAAGATAAAACCAGTGTAACTTCAAAAATTTCAGCATATAGAGAGGGGTTTTAGTAACATGAAAATTTCTACAACCATATTTTCCTCTCTCATAATAACTTTCAGAGGCATCATGAACAAACTCAACAATATAAGTATCACATAAAGCATTCTTATTCACATGCATAAAAGTATCATTACTCTCCACATAAGCATAATCAATTTTATTAGTTGTAGTGGGAGCAAATTCAACAAAGTAGCTATCATTATTATTCTCATCATCAAATATAGGAGGTATATTGTAATAATAATTAAACTTATCCTCCATAGTAGGTGACACCAAAATACCACTATCATTATAATCATCATATATGGGAGGCATATCATAATCAACATAAACTTTCTCCTCAATACCCGGAGGGCTAAAGAGATCATTTTCATCAAAACCGACCTCCCAAGCTTAGAATTTTCCATAGCATTAGCAACAATGGTGTTCAAAGCATTCATACTAATAACATTCCCATTAGCATGCATATAAAGTTCCATGGGTTTTTTAATTCTCTCTTCAAACACATCATGTCCTAATTCAAGTAAAGTTCATAAAGATCTCTCATTTTGTTGTTGTTTTCCATTAAGCCTAACTAGTGAAGTCACACAACTTAGTGTTCTCAGGAGTATTCATTTTAACAGTAATAAAAACAAGTAAAGCAAACTAAATTAAGTAAAGTAAAACAAGTAACTAATTTTTTTGTGTTTTTAATATGGAGAACAAGACAGTAAATAAAGTAAAGCTAGCAACTAATTTTTTTGTGTTTTTGTTTTAGTGCAGCAAACAAGGTAGTAAATAAAATAAAGCAAGACAAAAACAAAGTAAAGAGATTGAATTGTGGAGACTCCCTTGCGTGTCTTGATCTCCCCAACGGCGCGAAATTTGCTTGCGTGCAGTTGACGGAGATAGAAATCTTTGTGGTGTAACTTTTCTTCAGGTCCCGGCAACGGCGCCAGAAATTTGCTTGATGCGTGTAGTTGACACGTCCGTTGGGAACCCCAAGAGGAAGGTGTGATGCGCACAGCAAGTTTCCCTCAAGAAACCAAGGTTTAATCGAACCAGTAGGAGTCAAGAAGCACGTTGAAGGTTGATGGCGGCGGGATGTAGTGCGGCGCAACACCAGGGATTCCGGCGCCAACGTGAACCTGCACAACACAACCAAAGTACTTTGCCTCAAGAAACAGTGAGGTTGTCAATCTCACCGGCTTGCTGTAACAAAGGATTAGATGTATAGTGTGGATGATGATTGTTTGCAAAAACAGTAGAACAAGTATTGCAGTAAATTATATTCAATGTAAAAGAATGGACCGGGTCCAGAGTTCACTAGAGGTGTCTCTCCCATAAGATAAATAGCATGTTGGGTGAACAAATTACAGTCGGGCAATTGACAAATAGAGTGGGCATGACCATGCACATACATGATATGATGAGTATAGTGAGATTTAATTGGGCATTACGACAAAGTACATAGACCGCTATCCAGCATGCATCTATGCCTAAAAAGTCCACCTTCAGGTTATCATCCGAACCCTTCCAGTATTAAGTTGCAAACAACAGACAATTGCATTAAGTATGGTGCGTAATGTAATCAATAACTACATCCTCGGACATAGCATCAATGTTTTATCCCTAGTGGCAACATCACATCCACAACCTTAGAACTTTCTCACTGTCCCAGATTTAATGGAGGCATGAACCCACTATCGAGCATAAATACTCCCTCTTGGAGTTAAGAGTAAAAACTTGGCCAGCTCTACTAATAACGGAGAGCATGCAAGATCATAAACAACACATAGGTAATAGATTGATAATCAACATAACATAATATTCTCTATCCATCGGATCCCGACAAACACAACATATAGAATTACAGATAGATGATCTTGATCATGTTTGGCAGCTCACAAGATCCGACAATGAAGCACATAAGGAGAAGACGACCATCTAGCTACTGCTATGGACCCATAGTCCAGGGTGAACTACTCACTCATCACTCCGGAGGCGATCATGGCGGTGAAGAGTCCTCCGGAGATGATTCCCCTCTCGGCAGGGTGCCGGAGGCGATCTCCTGAATCCCCCGAGATGGGATTGGCGGCGGCGGCGTCTCAGTAAGGTTTTCCGTATCATGGCTCTCGGTACTGGGGTTTCGCGACGAAGACTATATGTAGGCGGAAGGGCAGGTCAGGAGGCGTCACGGGGGCCCCACACAACAGGGCCGCGCGGCCAGGGCCCAGGCCGCGCCGCCCTGGTGTCTGGCCACCTCGTGGCCCCACTTCGTCTCTCCCTCGGACTTCTGGAAGCTTCGTGGAAAAATAGGCCCCTGGGCGTTGATTTCGTCCAATTCCGAGAATATTTCCTTTGTAGGATTTCTGAAACCAAAAACAGCAGAAAACAGCAACTGGCTCTTCGGCATCTCGTTAATAGGTTAGTGCCGGAAAATGCATAAATATGACATAAAGTATGCATAAAACATGTAGATATCATCAATAATGTGGCATGGAACATAAGAAATTATCGATACGTCGGAGACGTATCAGAAGCGACGATGGAGATTCCGGGAGCGAGATTAGGCACACGACGTACCCAGCTTCGGGTCCCCTCGGTGGAGGATCCCTACGTGCTGCTAGCAATCTAGTATATGATCATAGATGTGTTTACAGGATGCCGCCGTAGGCGGAGCTATGTTGTCTATATTCTGTCTATCTGTTCGCCACCACTCTATCGGGTGCCCTGGCTGGCTTTATATATGCAACCAGCCTGGGATTTTACAAGAGTCCTAGTCGACTACTTCTTCGGGTTGCCTTGTTGGGCCTTCTCCATATTGGGCCGAGCCAAACCAGGTATACTAATAATGGGTACCCGAAGAGTATATCCATGTCAGTAGCCCCCGAGTGTCTAGGGAAGTCGAAGACTTGCGTAGAGACTCCAAGCATAATCATCTCCGAAGTCGAAGAAATACAAGGCGAGGTCCATGTCGTAGATCATGTGTAGCGTAGATGATGTCGACGATTCTTGAAATTATTTTCTATCGGGTGCGCGGCAGCGCTCCCGATGGGAGTAGCCCCCGAGTCTATGGGTAAGTGCTTGCACTTAGGCATAGACTCAAGTTGTTCTACTCGATGAAGAACTTAACTATATTTCTGGAGGACTTGATGAAATCCATGTGTTCTCGATGGGAGTAGGCTCCACTCGAGTCGTAGAATCGAGTTGAGTCTACAAACCTTGATTGTCATAGATGCTGTCGAAGTTATTTTTCTATCGGGTGCGCGCCTCCCGATGGGAGTAGCCCCCGAGGCTACAACCAAGTGTTTGCACTTGGGTGTAGGCTCAACTTGCTTTTAATCGACACCACAATTTTTCCTCTTTCTTGTATCTTATCGAGGGTGAAATACTCTCGATAAGAGTAGCCCCCGAGCCTATGCGCAGGTGCTTGCACCTGGGCATAGACTCAAGTTGTACTACTCGATAAAGAACTTGACTATATTTCTGGGCGCAGCCCCTCGTTTTATTGACTCCAGGCCGTTGCTATCTATGTTGTTCAGGGATAATGGTAAATGGGGTTGGTTCATCTGACGGATCAGTACCAGTTAACTACTCTTGTGGCAATCCCGCAAGAACCTACTTCAAGATCACGTCCCTGGACATGATCTCGGGATACTGGTGTTAACTCGACATGTGCCGCTTAAGGTCTTACCATGTGTCGAGTCCCAGTCATGTTTTATCGGGTACCTAACGCGTCCGTTAGGATTTTTCTTCGTATCTGTTGATACGGAAAAAAGTAGCAAACCGACGTCAGAGACGGTGCCACGCCGCTCAGGACGGACCCGGGGTCTTACCTTCGCAGAGTTTTGCGGCATTCAGAGATTATTCGCGACTTTGGCGCTCTGAGAATATTTTGTCAAGTGCCTTGTTCGGCTGATGCAATGACCCATTTTGCGGGTTCTTCTATTTTTCTCTCGGGCTTGATGAGACAGCCGAATATATTGGTTATTCTATATTATCGGGTACATCACCGATGCTCTTGCTCGGAACAATATGACGAGTCAATGGACCCTAAGATTTGTCCACCTTTTTTTTTGGGTTCCTCCTTGATGAAAATTTCGTCGAGTTCCTCCTTGAAGAAAATTTCTTCGGGTCCTCCTTGAGGATAATTCTTCGGGTCCTCCCTGAGGACAATTCTTGGGGTCCTCCTTGAAGATAATTCTTCGTCGGGTCTTGTTCTTTCTTGAAGACAATTTCGTCGAGTTCTCCCTGTAGACAATTTCATCGGGTTCTCTCTTATATACTTTGAAATTTGCTATCTCCTGCACAAATAAACAAACTTTTTCTATCTTTTCCTTGACTCTCTTTTTCGCATGCGGTGTCAGATGCTCGGATTCGATGATATGTAAAGTGAATATATGCCGCGTAGCCCCCAAGCAACGGGTGCAGCGAAATTAAATAATAATCAACTTTATGTAAATTAAAAGGAAACACTTAGCTTATTAGATACGACAGAGTCGATGCGCGATGAAGTCTTCGAGTGCAGTGAAAAAGTTGAGCCGAAGTAGAAACCACCGAATTGCGAAAGTGGATGCCACAAAAATGTTGATGAAGAGATAGCCGAAACCCCGAGCACTGATGGGGTGATGTCATGATTGTTGCTTAGACGCCGTGTCACAGTTGTTACTCGGGGTGAAGTCGTTGTCGAGCTCCCGAGTATTATCCATGTTGCCGAAAGAAGGCCATTAAGGATGAAATACTGAAGATGAAATCCGAGATGAAGTACTTGAGATGAATCCATATTAAAGATTACACCATCAAATATGAATCATATATTGAAGATGAATCCGCCGATATCATAGAGGATGAATCCATTGACCCGAAGAATCCAGTAATAACCATAAAAGATGAATCCGTTGATATCATAGAGGATGAATCCATTGAGCCGAGAAAATAGTTCCAGTAATAACCATAGAAGATGAATCCATTGACCCGGAAACGCGTCGGGTAATATTGTATAAGTGAACCAATAATAACCCAAAGAAAACCAATCCAGTAATCCAGAGAGAATAAATCCACTGAGCCGAAAAAGATAAATCCACTAAGTCGAAGAAAATAATTCCACTGAGCCGAAGAAAATAATTTCACTGAGCTGGAGAAGATATATCCAGAGCCGAAGAAAAGAAATTCACCAAGTAACCGAATATATTTGTGGTAACGAAGTAATGGCGTAGCCCCCAGTGTTGGGTGAATTTGCTGTAATAATATAATGGCACAACCCCCCGGGTATTCGAGTGTGGCGAAAATAAATAATAATTGACTCTCAGAAGAGGAACACTTAGCTTTTTGTTCGGTGCGACAAAGTCATCGCTGAAGTAGGTTGTGTAGCGACAATCGATGTAGACGCGCGGCGTCTGGCTGGAAGTAGTCGATATCGTGCAGCGCCTAGCCGACATGGTTGATGTAGTCATGCGGCGCCTAACCGGCATGGTCGATGAAGATAACGCAGTCGAAGTAGTTGCGCGGCCAGAAGACGAGACGCATGATGGCGAACATGGTCGACACAACAAAGTAGTCGAAGCTTATTCCCGATCTGCAGTTATATTACGACACAAAAAACCATGCGCAAATAATAGTACAAGTCGAAAAATATTGGGCAAAATAAATTTTGCGTAATTAAAAATATAACACCTGATATAGTATTTTTGTCGGCCTCGAATTCGTGACGAACACGCTCTTGCAGGTACGCCACGTCGAGTTTCATATCCCTCTGGAGCGAAGTTAAGTAGATTCCCGTCGCCGGTGATTTTCATGCTGCCAAAGATGATATTGGCGTAGGACTCTACGTATCGTTTCATACCTTGAAGCTTCTCTTGATGGGAACTAATCCAATCAATCTTGCAAATATGAATAACATGCGTCTATGGTTAGATCCAAATAGAATAAATAATTAGATAACCTAGAGGAGTAATCAATGAGAGAGAGAGAAAGAAAGTAAGATGAGTAAATAATCCATCAGCTCCAAAGACGTCGCCACGGGACCATGCATGTATCGCTCTAAAAATTTCACTTGCGTGTGCTGCTCCCGATACGCGTCTTCTCTCTTCTTCTTTTTTCGTGTTCTATGGTATCCCTGTTTTTGATAACCCACCAGGACTGCAACTCGACGGTACAGAATCGAGCGGCCGAGGATTTCTTCTAGTTGAAGATCTTCTATCAGATGTGCTTCGATTGTTGTTGATGACGAAGGATCCCGCCCGGATGACAAAATCCAGCATCGCGAGTTCCCACAGACGGCGCCAATTGACGAGGGAACACCTCGCCAATGCCTACATATTGTAGACTTGGGTTTCGGGAGAGAGCGATGATGGCGTGTAACACACACGTTCGTTGGGAACCCCAAGAGGAAGGTATGTTGCACACAGTAGCAAGTTTTTCCTCAGAAAGAAACCAAGGTTTATCGAACCAGGAGGAGCCAAGAAGCACGTTGAAGGTTGATGGCGGCGGGATGTAGTGCGGCGCAACACCAGGGATTCCGGCGCCAACGTGGAACCTGCACAACACAACCAAAGTACTTTGCCCCAACGAAATGTGAGGTTGTCAATCTCACCAGCTTGCGTAACAAAGGATTAGATGTATAGTGTGGATGATGATTGTTTTGCAGAAACGAACAAGTATTGCAGTAGATTGTATTTAATGTAAAAGAATAGGACCGGGGTCCACAGTTCACTAGAGGTGTCTCTCCCATAAGATAAATAGCATGTTGGGTGAACAAATTACAAGTGGGCAATTGACAAATAGAGAGGGCATGACAATGCACATACATGATATGATAAGTATAGTGAGATTTAATTGGGCATTACGACAAAGTACATAGACCGCTATCCAGCATGCATCTATGCCTAAAAAGTCCACCTTCGGTTATCATCCGAACCCTTCAAGTATTAAGTTGTAAACAACAGACAATTGCATTAAGTATGGTGCGTAATGTAATCAATAACTACATCCTTGGACATAACATCAATGTTTTATCCCTAGTGGCAACATCACATCCACAACCTTAGAACTTTCGTCACTGTCCCAGATTTAATGGAGGCATGAACCCACTATCGAGCATAAATACTCCCTCTTGGAGTTAAGAGTAAAAACTTGGCCAGAGCCTCTACTAATAACGGAGAGCATGCAAGATCATAAACAACACAAAGGTAATATATTGATAATCAACATAACATAGTATTCTCTATCCATCGGATCCCGACAAACACAACATATAGCATTACAGATAGATGATCTTGATCATGTTAGGCAGCTCACAAGATCCAACAATGAAGCACATGAGGAGAAGACAACCATCTAGCTACCGCTATGGACCCATAGTCCAGGGGTGAACTACTCACTCATCACTCCGGAGGCGACCATGGCGGTGAAGAGTCCTCCGGGAGATGATTCCCCTCCGGCAGGGTGCCGGAGGCGATCTCCTGAATCCCCCGAGATGGGATTGGCGGCGGCGGCGCCTGATACGTCTCCGACGTAATTTCTTATGTTCTATGCCACATTATTGATGTTATCTACATGTTTTATGCACACTTTATGTCATATTCGTGCATTTTCTGGAACTAACCTATTAACAAGATGCCGAAGTGCCATTCGTTTTTGCTGTTTTTGGTTTCAGAAATCCTAGTAAGGAAATATTCTCGGAATTGGACGAAATCAAAGCCCAGGGGCCTATTTTCTCACGAAGCTTCCAGAAGTCCGAAGGAGAGACGAAGAGGGGCCACGGAGGCCACACCATAGGGCGGCGCGGCCCCCCTTGGCCGCGCGGCCCTGTGGTGTGGGGCCCCGTGCCGCCTCTTGACCTGCCCTTCCGCCTATAAAGTCTCCGTGACGAAACAGTACGAGAGCCACGATACGGAAAACCTTACGAGACGCCGCCGCCGCGATCCCATCTCGGGGGATCCAGAGATCGCCTCCGGCACCGCTGAGAGGGAATCATCTCCCGGAGGACTCTACGCCGCCATGGTCGCCTCCGGAGTGATGAGTGAGTAGTTCACCCCGGACTATGGGTCCATAGCAGTAGCTGGATGGTTGTCTTCTCCTCATTGTGCTTCATTGTTGGATCTTGTGAGCTGCCTAACATGATCAAGATCATCTATCCGTAATTCTATATGTTGTGTTTGTCGGATCCGATGGATAGAGAATACCATGTCATGTTAATTATCAAGTTATTATACATGTGTTGTTTATGATCTTGCATGCTCTCCGTTTCTAGTAGAGGCTCTGCCAAGTTTTTACTTTTAACCCAAGAGGGAGTATTTATGCTCGATAGTGGGTTCATGTCTCCGTGAATCTGGGGGAGTGACAAGAACCCCTAAGGTTATGGATGTGCTGTTGCTAGGGATAAAACATTGGCGCTATGTCCGAGGATGTAGTTGTTGATTACATTACGCACCATACTTAATGTCTGTCTGTTAGCAACTTAATACTGGAGGGGGTTCGGACGATAACCTGAAGGTGGACTTTTTAGGCATAGATGCGTTGGATGGCGGTCTATGTACTTTGTCGTAATGCCCAATTAAATCTCACTATACTTATCATGTCATGTATGTGCATTGTTATGCCTCTCTATTTGTCAATTGCCCGACTGTAATTTGTTCACCCAACATGCTTTTATCTTATGGGAGAGACACCTCTAGTGAACTGTGGACCCCGGTCCATTCTTTAATACTGAAATACAAATCTGCTGCAATACTTGTTTTTACTATTTTTTCTGCAAACAATCATCTTCCACACAATACGGTTAATCCTTTGTTACAGCAAGCCGGTGAGATTGACAACCTCACTGCTTCGTTGGGGCAAAGTACTTGGTTGTGTTGTGCAGGTTCCACGTTGGCGCCGGAATCTCCGGTGTTGCGCCGCACTACATCCCGCCGCCATCAACCTTCAACGTGCTTCTTGGCTCCTCCTGGTTCGATAAACCTTGGTTTCTTTGAGGGAAAACTTGTGCTGTGCGCATCATACCTTCCTCTTGGGGTTGCCCAACGAACGTGTGAAATACACGCCATCAAGCTCTTTTCTGCGCCGTTGCCGGGAGATCAAGACACGCTGCAAGGAGTCTCCACTTCCCAATCTCTTTACTTTGTTTTTGTCTTGCTTTATTTTATTTACTACTTTGTTTGCTGCATTATATCAAAACACAAAAAAATTAGTTACTTGTTTTACTTTACTTAATATCATGCATGTTTTTATTTCACTAGTTAAGCATAATGGAAAACAACAAAAATATGAGAGATCTTTATGAACTTTATCTTGAATTAGGACATGATGTGTTTGAAGAGAGAATTAAAAAACCCATGGAACTTTATATGCATGCTAATGGGAATGTTATTAATATGAATGCTTTGAACACTATTGTTGCTAATGCTATGGAAAATTCTAAGCTTGGGAAGCTGGCTTTGATGAGCATGATCTTTTTAGTCCCCCAAGCATTGAGGAGAAAATTTTCTTTTATGATTACAATATGCCTCCTATATATGATGATAGCCACTTTGTTGAATTTGCTCCCACTACAACTAATAAAATTGATTATGCTTATGTGGAGAGTAATAATTTTATGCATGAGACTCATGATAAGAATGCTTTATGTGATAGTTATATTGTTGAGTTTGCTCATGATACTACTGGAAATTATTATGAGAGAGGAAAATATGGTTGTAGAAATTTTCATGTTACTAAAATACCTCTCTATATGCTGAAATTTTTGAAGTTACACTTGTTTTATCTTCCTATGCTTGTTACTTTGTTCTTCATGAACTTGTTTATTTACAAGATTCCTATGCATAGGAAGCATGTTAGACTTAAATGTGTTTTGAATTTTCCTCTTGATGCTCTCTTTTGCTTCAAATACTATTTCTTGCGAGTGCATCATTAAAACTGCTGAGCCCATCTTAACGGCTATAAAGAAAGAACTTCTTGGGAGATAACCCATGTGTTATTTTGCTACAGTACTTTGTTTTATATTTGTGTCTTGGAAGTTGTTTACTACTGTAGCAACCTCTCCTTATCTTAGTTTTGAGTTTTGTTGTGACAAGTAAAGTCTTTGATAGAAAAGTAAGTACTAGATTTGGATTACTGCGCAGTTCCAGATTTCTTTGCTGTCACGAATCTGGGTCTATCTCCCTGTAGGTAGCTCAGAAAATTACGCCAATTTACGAGCATGATCCTCAGATATGTACGCAACTTTCATTCAATTTGAGCATTTTCGTTTGAGCAAGTCTGGTGGCCTAATAAAATCCATCTTTACGGACTGTTCTGTTTTGACAGATTCTGTCTTTTATTTCGCATTGTCCTCTTTTGCTATGTTGGATGAATTTTTTGATCCATTAATGTCCAGTAGCTTTATGCAATGTCCAGAAGTGTTAAGAATGATTGTGTCACCTCTGAACATGTGAATTTATTATGCACTAACCCTCTAATGAGTTGTTTGAGTTTGGTGTGGAGGAAGTTTTCAAGGATCAAGAGAGGAGTATGATGCAATATGATCAAGGAGAGTGAAGCTCTAAGCTTGGGGATGCCCGGTGGTTCACCCCTGCATATATTAAGAAGACTCAAGCGTCTAAGCTTGGGGATGCCCAAGGCATCCCCTTCTTCATCGACAAATTATCAGGTTCCTCCCCTGAAACTATATTTTTATTCGGCCACATCTTATGTACTTTACTTGGAGCGTCGGTTTGTTTTGTTTTTTGTTTTGTTTGAATAAAATGGATCCTAGCATTCACTTTATGGGAGAGAGACACGCTCCGCTGTTGCATATGGACAAATATGTCTTAGGCTCTACTCATAGTATTCATGGCGAGTTCTTCTTCGTTAAATTGTTATATGGTTGGAATTGGAAAATGATACATGTAGTAACTCTAAAATGTTTTGGATAATTTGATACTTGGCAATTGTTGTGCTCATGTTTAAGCTCTTGCATCATATACTTTGCACCCATTAATGAAGAAACACTTAGAGCTTGCTAATTTGGTTTGCATATTTGGTTTCTCTAGAGTCTAGATAACATCTAGTATTGAGTTTTGAACAACAAGGAAGACGGTATGGAGTCTTATAATGTTTACCATATGTCTTTTATGTGAGTTTTGCTGTACCGTTCATCCTTGTGTTTGTTTCAAATAACCTTGCTAGCCTAAACCTTGTATCGAGAGGGAATACTTCTCATGCATCCCAAATACTTGAGCCAACCACTATGCCATTTGTGTCCACCATACCTACCTACTACATGGTATTTATCCGCCATTCCAAAGTAAATTGCTTGAGTGCTACCTTTAAAATTCCATCATTCACCTTTGCAATATATAGCTCATGGAACAAATAGCTTAAAAACTATTGTATTGAATATGTACTTATGCACTTTATCTCTTATTAAGTTGCTTGTTGTGCGATAACCATGTTTCTGGGGACACCATCAACTATTCTTTGTTGGATATCATGTGAGTTGCTATGCATGTCCGTCTTGTCTGAAGTAAGAGAGATCTACCACCTTTATGGTTGGAGCATGCATATTGTTAGAGAAGAACTTTGGCCGCTAACTAAAGCCATGATTCATGGTGGAAGTTTCAGTTTTGGACACATATCCTCAATCTCATATGAGAATAATAATTGTTGCCACATGCTTATGCATTAAAGAGGAGTCCATTATCTGTTGTCCATGTTGTCCCGGTATGGATGTCTAAGTTGAGAATAATCAAAAGCGAGAAATCCAAAATGCGAGCTTTCTCCTTGACCTTTGTACAGGCGGCATGGAGGTACCCCATTGTGACACTTGGTCAAAACATGTGCATTGCAAAGATCCGGTAGTCCAAGCTAATTAGGACAAGGTGCGGGCACTATTAGTATACTATGCATGAGACTTGCAACTTGTAAGATATAATGTACATAACTCATATGCTTTATTACTACCGTTGACAAAATTGTTTCATGTTTTCAAAATAAAAGCACTAGCACAAATATAGCAATCGATGCTTTCCTCTTTGAAGGACCATTCTCTTTACTTTTATGTTGAGTCGGTTCACCTATCTCTCTCCGCCTCAAGAAGCAAACACTTGTGTGAACTGTGCATTGATTCTTACGTGCTTGCATATTGTACTTGTTATATTACTCTATATTGACAATTATCCATGAGATATACACGTTACAAGTTGAAAGCAACCGCTGAAACTTAATCTTCCTTTGTGTTGCTTCAATACCTTTACTTTGATTTATTGCTTTATGAGTTAACTCTTATGCAAGACTTATTAATACTTGTCTTGAAGTACTATTCATGAAAAGTCTTTGCTATATGATTCACCTGTTTACTCATGTCATTACCATTGTTTTGATCGCTGCATCCACTACATATGTTTACAAATAGTATGATCAAGGTTATGATGGCATATCACTTCAGAAATTATCTTTGTTATCGTTTTACCTGCTCGGGACGAGCAGAACTAAGCTTGGGGATGCTGATACGTCTCCGACGTATCGATAATTTCTTATGTTCTATGCCACATTATTGATGTTATCTACATGTTTTATGCACACTTTATGTCATATTCGTGCATTTTCCGGAACTAACCTATTAACAAGATGCCGAAGTGGTTGTTTCTGCTGTTTTTGGTTTCAGAAATCCTAGTAAGGAAATATTCTCGGAATTGGACGAAATCAAAGCCCAGGGGCCTATTTTTCACGAAGCTTCCAGAAGTCCGAAGGAGAGACGAAGAGGGGCCACGAGGCCACACCATAGGCGGCGCGGCCCCCTTGGCCGCGGCCCGTGGTGTGGGGCCCCGTGCCGCCTCTGACCTGCCCTTCCGCCTATAAAAGTCTCCGTGACGAAACCCCCAGTACCGAGAGCCACGATACGAAAACCTTACCGAGACGCCGCCGCCGCCGATCCCATCTCGGGGGATCCAGGAGATCGCCTCCGGCACCCTGCCGGAGAGGGGAATCATCTCCGGAGGACTCTACCGCCATGGTCGCCTCCGGAGTGATGAGTGAGTAGTTCACCCCTGGACTATGGGTCCATAGCAGTAGCTAGATGGTTGTCTTCTCCTCATTGTGCTTCATTGTTGGATCTTGTGAGCTGCCTAACATGATCAAGATCATCTATCTAATTCTATATGTTGTGTTTGTCGGGATCCGATGGATAGAGAATACCATGTCATGTTAATTATCAAGTTATTATACATGTGTTGTTTATGATCTTGCATGCTCTCCGTTTCTAGTAGAGGCTCTGGCCAAGTTTTTACTTTTAACTCCAAGAGGGAGTATTTATGCTCGATAGTGGGTTCATGTCTCCGTGAATCTGGGGAGTGACAGCAACCCCTAAGGTTATGGATGTGCTGTTGCCACTAGGGATAAAACATTGGCGCTATGTCCGAGGATGTAGTTGTTGATTACATTACGCACCATACTTAATGCAATTGTCTGTTGTTAGCAACTTAATACTGGAGGGGTTGGACGATAACCTGAAGGTGGACTTTTTAGGCATAGATGCGGTTGGATGGCGGTCTATGTACTTTGTCGTAATGCCCAATTAAATCTCACTATACTTATCATGTCATGTATGTGCATTGTTGCCCTCTCTATTTGTCAATTGCCCGACTGTAATTTGTTCACCCAACATGCTTTTATGGGAGAGACACCTCTAGTGAACTGTGGACCCCAGTCCATTCTTTAATACTGAAATACAAATCTACTGCAATACTTGTTTTTACTATTTTCTGCAAACAATCATCTTCCACACAATACGGTTAATCCTTTGTTACAGCAAGCCGGTGAGATTGACAACCTCATTGTTTCGTTGCAAAGTACTTTGGTTGTGTTGTGCAGGTTCCACGTGGCGCCGGAATCTCTGGTGTTGCGCCGCACTACATCCCGCCGCCATCAACCTTCAACGTGCTTCTTGGCTCCTCCTGGTTCGATAAACCTTGGTTTCTTTCTGAGGGAAAACTTGTGCGCATCATACCTTCCTCTTGGGGTTGCCCAACGAACGTGTGAAATACACGCCATCAGCGCCTCAGTAAGGTTTTCCGTATCGTGGCTCTCGGTACTGGGGGTTTCGCGACGAAGACTGTTTGTAGGCGGAAGGGCAGGTCAAGAGGCGACGCGAGGGGCCCACACGACAGGGCCGCGCGGCCAGGGCCCAGGCCGCGCCGCCCTGGCGTGTCGCCGCCTCGTCGCCCCACTTACATGTCTTCGGTCTTCGGAAGCTTCGTGGCAAAATAGGCCCCTCGCGTTGATTTCGTCCAATTCCGAGAATATTTCCTTACTAGGATTTCTGAAACCAAAAACAGCAGAAACAAAACTGGCTCTTCGGCATCTCGTTAATAGGTTAGTGCCGGAAAATGCATAAATACGACATATAATGTGTATAAAACATGTAGATATCATCAATAATGTGGCATGGAACATAAGAAATTATCGATACGTCGGACGTATCGGCATCCCAAGCTTAGTTTGCTCTCCGAGCAGGCAAACGATAACAAAGATAATTTCTGGAGTGACATGCCATCATAACCTTGATCATACTATTGTAAGCATATGTAATGAATGCAGCGATCAAAACAATGGTAATGACATGAGTAAACAAATGAATCATAAAGCAAAGACTTTTCATGAATAGTACTTCAAGACAAGCATCAATAAGTCTTGCATAAGAGTTAACTCATAAAGCAATAAATCAAAGTAAAGGTATTGAAGCAACACAAAGGAAGATTAAGTTTCAACGGTTGCTTTCAACTTATAACATGTATATCTCATGGATAGTGTCAATGTAAAGTAATATAACAAGTGCAATATGCAAGTATGTAGGAATCAATGCACACCACACAAGTGTTTGCTTCTTGAGGTGGAGAGAAATAGGTGACTCAACATAAAAGTAAAAGAAAGGTCCTTCAAAGAGGAAAGCATCGATTGCTATATTTGTGCTAGAGCTTTTATTTTGAAAACATGAAACAATTTTGTCAACGGTAGTAATAAAGCATATGTATCATGTAAATTATATCTTACAAGTTGCAAGCCTCATGCATAGTATACTAATAGTGCCCGCACCTTGTCCTAATTAGCTCGGATTACCTGGATTATCATCGCAATGCACATGTTTTAACCAAGTGTCACAAAGGTACCTCTATGCCGCCTGTACAAAGGTCTAAGGAGAAAGCTCGCATTTGGATTTCTCGCTTTTGATTATTCTCAACTTAGACATCCATACCGGGACAACACAGACAACAGATAGTGGACTCCTCTTTAATGCATAAGCATGTAACAACAATTAATATTCTCATATGAGATTGAGGATATATGTCCAAAACTGAAACTTCCACCATGATTCATGGCTTTAGTTAGCGCCCAATGTTCTTCTCTAACATTATGCATGCTCTAACCATTAAATGAGTGGTAAATCTCCCTTACTTCAGACAAGACGAACATGCATAGAAACTCACATGATATTCAACAAAGAGTTGATGGCGGCCCCAGGAGCATGGTTATCGCACAACAAGCAACTTAATAAGAGATAAAGTGCATAAGTACATATTCAATACCACAATAGTTTTTAAGGCTATTTTGTCCCATGAGCTATATATTGCAAAGGCAAATGATGGAAATTTAAAGGTAGCACTCAAGCAATTTACTTTGGAATGGCGGAGAAATACCATGTAGTAGGTAGGTATGGTGGACACGAATGGCATAGTGGTTGGCTCAAGGATTTTGGATGCATGAGAAGTATTCCCTCTCGATACAAGGTTTAGGCTAGCAAGGTTATTTGAAACAAACACAAGGATGAACCGGTGCAGCAAAACTCACATAAAAGACATATTGTAAACATTATAAGACTCTACACCCTTCCTTGTTGTTCAAAACTCAATACTAGAAATTATCTAGACTTTAGAGAGACCAATTATGTAAACCAAATTTTAGCAAGCTCTATGTATTTCTTCATTAATAGGTGCAAAGTATATGATGCAAGAGCTTAAACATGAGCACAACAATTGCCAAGTATCAAATTATTCAAGACATTTTAGAATTACTACATGTAGCATTTCTCGATTCCAACCATATAACAATTTAACGAAGAAGATTCAACCTTCGCCATGAATACTATGAGTAAAGCCTAAGGACATATTTGTCCATATGCAACAGCGGAGCGTGTCTCTCTCCCACACAATGAATGCTAGGATCCATTTTATTCAAACAAAACAAAAACAAAAACAAACCGACGCTCCAAGCAAAGTACATAAGATGTGATGGAATAAAAATATAGTTTCGGGAGGAACCTGATAGTGTTGTCGATGAAGAAGGGATGCCTTGGGCATCCCCAAGCTTAGACGCTTGAGTCTTCTTAGAATATGCAGGGGTGAACCACGGGGCATCCCCAAGCTTGAGCTTTCACTCTCCTTGATCATATTGCATCATTTCCCTCTCTTGATCCTTGAAAACTTCCTCCACACCAAACTCGAAACAACTCATTAGAGGGTTAGTGCACAATAAAAATTTACATGTTCAGAGGTGACATAATCATTCTTAACACTTCTGGACATTGCACAAAGCTACTGGACATTAATGGATCAAAGAAATTCATCCAACATAGCAAAAGAGGCAATGCGAAATAAAAGGCAGAATCTGTCAAAACAGAACAGTTCGTAAAGACGAATTTTAAAGTGGCACCAGACTTGCTCAAATAAAAATGCCCAAATTGAATGAAAGTTGCGTACATATCTGAGGATCACGCACGTAAATTGGCATATTTTCTGAGCTACCTACAGAGAGACAGGTCGCAATTCGTGACAGCAAAGAAATCTGTTTCTGCTCAGTAATCCAAATCTAGTATGAACCTTACTATCAAGACTTTACTTGGCACAACAATGCATAAAACTAAGATAAGGAGAGGTTGCTACAGTAGTAAACAACTTCCAAGACTCAAATATAAAATAAAGGTACTGTAGTAAAAACATGGGTTGTCTCCCATAAGCGCTTTTCTTTAACGCCTTTCAGCTAGGCGCAGAAAGTGTTTATCAAGTGTTATCAAAAGATGCAGCATCAACATCATTACCAGGGGTGTTGGGAGTTTTCTCAACCATGCATAGTATGTTGGATACATAAGTTTCAGCGGCTCCCTTTTCATTAGTCTTGGGCTTGCTACTCTCATCAAACAAATTTTCAGGAACAAGCCAAGCATAATTATCATCTAGAGCTTCATGCATCGCTAGGAGCTTACATGGTATTGGTGCTTTAATCTCCCCACCATTATCAACACTATTAGTGTACTTAATTCTATCCATATCCATTTTTTCAAGTGTTCTTTTAAAATCGGTGATTGTACCAAGCCTCTCATGCTTACTAAAAACTTTTCTAGCTTCTTTAGCTATATCTGCAAATTCTCGCACTAAGACTTTTAGAACAAAATCTCTCTTCTCTCCCCGCTCCATATCAGAAAGTGTAAGAAACATGTGTTGTATCATGGGGTTGAGACTAATAAATCTAGCTTCCATCATGCGTACCAAACAAACAGAGGCATCTTCATAAGTAGGGACAGCTTTTGCAAGGGGTATATCTTTAAGATCTTCATGCATACTAACATGGGTGAAAAATTCTTCTATATTATCTCTTCCAATTATAGACCCTTGTCCCACAGGTATATCTTTTACAGTAAAATTAAAAGGAAACATGTTGAAATAAACTAAAGGAAAATAAAGTAAATGCAAGTAACTAATTTTTGTGTGTTTTAGATATAGAGTGCAAGACAGTAAATAGAGTAAAGCTAGCAACTAATTTTTTTGTGTTTTGATATAATGCAGCAAACAAGAAAGTAAATAAAATAAAGCAAGACAAAAACAAAGTAAAGAGATTGGATTGTGGAGACCCCTTGCAGCGTGTCTTGATCTCCCGGCAACGGCGCCAGAAATTTAGCTTGATGGCGTGTAACACACACGTTCGTTGGGAACCCCAAGAGGAAGGTATGTTGCACAGTAGCAAGTTTTCCCTCAGAAAGAAACCAAGGTTTATCGAACCAGGAGGAGCCAAGAAGCACGTTGAAGGTTGATGGCGGCGGGATGTAGTGCGGCGCAACACGGGATTCCGGCGCCAACGTGGAACTGCACAACACAACCAAAGTACTTTGCCCCAACGAAACAATGAGGTTGTCAATCTCACCAGCTTGTTGTAACAAAGGATTAGATGTATAGTGTGGATGATGATTGTTTGCAGAAAAGTAGAACAAGTATTGCAGTAGATTGTATTTAATGTAAAAGAATAGGACCGGGTCCACAGTTCACTAGAGGTGTCTCTCCCATAAGATAAATAGCATGTTGGGTGAACAAATTACAGTCGAGCAATTGACAAATAGAGAGGGCATGACAATGCACATACATGATATGATAAGTATAGTGAGATTTAATTGGGCATTACGACAAAGTACATAGACCGCTATCCAACATGCATCTATGCCTAAAAAGTCCACCTTCAGGTTATCATCCGAACCCCTTCCAGTATTAAGTTGTAAACAACAGACAATTGCATTAAGTATGGTGCGTAATGTAATCAATAACTACATCCTTGGACATAGCATCAATGTTTTATCCCTAGTGGCAACAACACATCCACAACCTTAGAACTTTCTGTCACTGTCCCAGATTTAATGGAGGCATGAACCCACTATCGAGCATAAATACTCCCTCTTGGAGTTAAGAGTAAAAACTTGGCCAGAGCCTCTACTAATAACGGAGAGCATGCAAGATCATAAACAACACAAAGGTAATAGATTGATAATCAACATAACATAGTATTCTCTATCCATCGGATCCCACAAACACAACATATAGCATTACGATAGATGATCTTGATCATGTTAGGCAGCTCACAAGATCCAACAATGAGAAGCACAGTGAGGAGAAGACAACCATCTAGTTATCATATGGACCCGTAGTCCAGATGGGTGAACTACTCACCATCACTCCGTGAGGCGACCTTGGGCCCTGCAGGCAGGCGCAGGCCGGGAACCGCGGGCCGCGCCGCCCTGGCGCGCCGCCCAGCCTCGTCGCCCCACTTCGTTACGTCTTCGGTCTTCTGGAAGCTTCGTGGCAAAATAGGCCCCTGGGCGTTGATTTCGTCCAATTCCGAGAATATTTCCTTACTAGGATTTCTGAAACCAAAAACAGCAGAAAACATCAGCTGGCTCTTCGGCATCTCGTTAATAGGTTAGTGCGGAAAATGCATAAATACGACATATAATGTGTATAAAACATGTAGATATCATCAATAATGTGGCATGGAACATAAGAAATTATCGATACGTCGGAGACGTATCAAGCGACGATGGAGATTCCGGGAGCGAGATTAGGCACACGACGTACCCAGCTTCGGGTCCCCTCGGTGGAGGATCCCTACGTGCTGCTAGCAATCTAGTATATGATCATAGATGTGTTTACAGGGATGCCGCCGTAGGCGGAGCTATATTGTCTATATTCTGTCTATCTGTTCGCCACCACTCTATCGGGTGCCCTGGCTGGCTTTATATATGCAACCAGCCTAGGGTTTTACAAAGTCCTAGTCGACTACTTCTTCGGGTTGCCTTGTTGGGCCTTCTCCATATTGGGCCGAGCCAAACCAGTTATACTAATAATGGGTACCCGAAGGGTATACTCATGTCACCAGCCCCAAAAAATCAAAGTTGACCGGTGCCAACACTCCAGCCCCTTGTGATGGACCTCCTCGTCGTCGGTGATACGTCTCCGACGTATCGATAATTTCTTATGTTCCATGCCACATTATTGATGATATCTACATGTTTTATACACATTATATGTCATATTTATGCGTTCCGGAACTAACCTATTGACGAGATGCGAAGTGCCAGTTCCTCTGTTGTTTTTGGTTTCCGAAATCCTAGTAAGGAAATATTCTCAGAATTGGACGAAATCAACGCCCAGGTTCCTATTTTTCCACGAAGCTTCCAGAAGTCCGAAGGGGAAACGAAGTGGGGCCACGAGGTGGGGACACAGTAGGCGGCGCGGCCCAAGCCCTGGCCGCGCCGGCCCTAGTGTGTGGCCCCACCAGGACTCCACCGACCTTGCCCTTCCGCCTACTTAAAGTCTCCGTCGCGAAAACCCTACCACGTTCGACGAAACCAGAGAAAACCTTCCAGAGCCGCCGCCATCGAAGCCAAGATGCGGGGACAGGAGTCTCTCCGTTCGCCCGCCGGGGAAGGAAGTGCCCGGAAGGCTTCTCCATCGACACCACCGCCATCTTCATCAACGCTGTTGTCTCCCATGAGGAGGGTAGTTCTCCATCGAGGCTCGGGGCTGTACCGGTAGCTATGTGGTTCATCTCTCTCCTATGTACTTCAATACAATAATCTCATGAGCTGCCTTACATGATTGAGATTCATATGATGATGCTTGTAATCTAGATGTCATTATGCTAGTCAAGTGGATTTTACTTATGTGATCTCCGGAGACTCCTTGTCCCACGTGTGTAAAGGTGACAGTGTGTGCACCGTGTGGGTCTCTTAGGCTATATTTCACAGAATACTTATTCACTGTTATGAATGGCATAGTGAAGTGCTTATTTATATCCCTTTATGATTGCAATGTGTTTTGTATCACAATTTATCTATGTGCTACTCTAGTGATGTTATTAAAGTAGTTTATTCCTCCTGCACGGTGTAATGGTGACAGTGTGTGCATCGTGTAGTACTTGGCGTAGGCTATGATTGTGATCTCTTGTAGATTATGAAGTTAACTATTGCTATGATAGTATTGATGTGATCTATTCCTCCTTTCGTAGTGTGAAGGTGACAGTGTGCATGCTATGTTAGTACTTGGTTTGGTTATGTTGATCTGTCATGCACTCTAAGGTTATTTAAATATGAACATTGAATATTGTGGAGCTTGTTAACTCCGGCATTGAGGGTTCGTGTAATCCTACATAGTTAGTGGTGTTCATCATCCAACAAGAGGGTGTAGAGTCTAGCATCTATTTATTTATTCTGTTATGTGATCAATGTTGAGAGTGTCCACTAGTGAAAGTATGATCCCTAGGCCTTGTTCCTAAATACTGCTATCGCTGCTTGTTTCTTTGTTTCTGCATCTTTACTTCCTACAATATTACTACCATCATCTGCACGCCAGCAAGCACTTTCTGGCGCCGTTACTACTGCTCATATTCATTCATACCACTTGTATTTCACTATCTCTTCGCCGAACTAGTGCACCTATTAGGTGTGTTGGGGATACAAGAGACTTCTTGCTTTGTGGTTGCAGGGTTGCATGAGAGGGATATCTTTGACCTCTTCCTCCCGAGTTCGATAAACCTTGGGTGATCCACTTAAGGGAAACTTGCTGCTGTTCTACAAACCTCTGCTCTTGGAGGCCCAACACTGTCTACAAGAATAGAAGCACCCGTAGACATCAAGCTATTTTCTGGCGCCGTTGCCGGGGAGGAAAGGTAAAAGGCTCTCATACTCCGGTCCCAGGTAAAGTACTTTTCTTTCCGTTGTGTGTGTGCTCGAAGCTATTTCCTTTAGATCCTGCAATTGCATCTATTTGTTTCTTGTTTACACTAGTTAGGCATAATGGACAACAATGAGCTTCTTATTCTATTTCCTGATTTAAGACATGGATGGTTTGATGCGAAAATTAAAAAACCTATGGAACATATTAGTATGAACGCTTTGAACACCATTGTTGCTAATGATATGGAAAATTCTAAGCTTGGGGAAGCTGGCTTTGGTGAGCATGATATTTTTAGTCCCCAAGCATTGAGGAGAAAATTTACTTTGATGATACTTTGCCTCCTATTTATGATGATTATAATGATAGTGGTCTTTTGGTGCCACCTACTATGGAGAGTAAATTTTATTATGATTATACTATGCCTCCTACACTTGATGAGAATAATAATGATAGCTACTTTGTTGAATTTGCTCCACTACAACTAATAAAATTGATTATGCCTATGTGGAGAGTAATAATTTTATGCATGAGACTCATGGTAAGAATGCTTTATGTGATAGTTATATTGTTGAGTTTGCTCATGATGCCACTGAAAGTTATTATGAGAGAGGAAAATATGGTTTTAGAAATTTTCATGTTACTAAAGCACCTCTCTATATGCTGAAATTTTTGAAGTTACACTTGTTCTATCTTCCTATGCTTGTTACTTTGCTCTTCATGAACTTGTTTATTTACAAAACTCCTATGCATAGGAAGCATGTTAGACTTAAATTTGTTTTGAATTTGCCTCTTGATGCTCTCTTTTGCTTCAACTACTATTTCTTGCGAGTGCATCATTAAAACTGCTGAGCCCATCTTAATGGCTATAAAGAAAGAACTTCTTGGGAGATAACCCATGTCTTTATTTTACTACAGCAATTTTGTTTTATATTTGAGTCTTGGAAGTTGTTACTACTGTAGCAACCTCTCCTTATCTTATTTTATTGCATTGTTGTGCCAAGTAAAGTCTTTGATAGAAAGGTTGATACTAGATTTGGATTACTGCGCAGAAACAGATTTCTTGCTGTCACGAATCTGGGCCTAATTCTCTGTAGGTAACTCAGAAAATTATGCTAATTTACGTGAGTGATCTTCAGATATGTACGCAACTTTCATTCAATTTGGGCATTTTCATCTGAGCAAGTCTGGTGCCATTTTAAAATTCGTCTTTACGGACTGTTCTGTTTTGACAGATTCTGCCTTTTATTTCGCATTACTGTATCTCTTTACGAAGAATATTTTCTTCCACAAACCAAAGTGAGGCTTGATGCCCAAAAATGCTTCACAAAGGGTGATGAACACAACAACGTGGAGGATTGAGTTAGGAGGGAGTTGCCACAGTTGGATTTCGTAAGTCCGCAGAAGGCGATGGAGGAACTCGTGAGCAGGGAGCGAAAGACCCCGGTACAAGAACGATAGGAACATCACGATAAAACCAGCAGGAGGATTGGGCCGAGAGACCGCACCTGGGAGAATCACATCCTCCTCGTCGGAGGAGATTAGCCCGAGGCTTCGAGCCCTCTTCTCATCACGCTTTGTGATGGAGGATGCTAGCCAATCTCCAGGTTTGGGCGCGGCCACCGAACTTGGCGGGGCCAACGGCGTCGGAGCTGGAGGAGGAGCATCTGGTGCGCTTCTTTTCGGAAGATTCGAGGAGGCCTTGGCGGCAGTGCCACCGCTCGTGGAGCTGGCGGCGGCGCCGAGGTTCTTCTTCTTCACCATCGCAAGATCTGGACAAGATCTGAAAACGGTGGCGGCGGCGCAGCGGTTGAGAAAGGAAGAAGAAGGGCAGAGGATGCAACGATGAATATGAGAGAATGCTAAGGATTTTTTTCCTAGGAGATTTTAAGAAGAGGAAAACTTGAGGATTGTGTGGGCATGTGTCATTGCTGCCAGTTCATTAAGAGGACCTGTTCTCCATCATTGATCGCGGGAATCAAGGAGGCACCTTGGTAACTGTACGAGGAAGGCAAATATTGCTTAAAACAGAGCTATGCAGAGGTAGGATGGGCCCAGCGGGTCGTGTCTTGTCAGTCAAAATCAAAGTAACAATAACGTCATCAGTGACATCGTAAAGAACGCACGGAGCATTCGAAGAAATGTAAAAGGTATCGGATGATAATCTTGAGTCTATGTACGGATCGTGAACATCCGCACCTAGACTCGGGGGCTACTCCCATCGGGAGCGCTGGACGCGCACCCGATAAAGTGAGCATTCGAAGATATTTTTACGAAGAAATGTTTGGAGAAAAGGATGGAAAGCTCAGCTCGAGTCTGCACCCAGATACAAGCACCCGTGTCCGGACTCGGGGCTACTCCCATCGGGAGGACGCGACCCGACACGAAGTTTTTGCATTCCAGGATCATGCCCGGGGACTTGATTCTGTGTAGGGTGACGTTGTTTTGCCATCGGCAGTTAACCAACAAAAGTTGGGCATGTTACTTATTATCCCTTACGCATGGAAATTTATCGGGTAAAAAAAAGCCTTGGTACAAATGTATCGGATGATCCATGAAGACTTGCAGCAAAACTTCGACAGAGGAAAGTGTTCGAGTGGTACAACTTGAGTCTACGCACGGATTACAAGCATCCGTACCTAGACTCGGGGGCTACTCCCATCGGGAGCGCTTGACGCGCACTGATACGTCTCCGACGTATCGATAATTTCTTATGTTCTATGCCATATTATTGATGATACCTACATGTTTTATGCACACTTTATGTCATATTCGTGCATTTTCTGAACTAACCTATTAACAAGATGCCGAAGTGCGGTTCCTGTTTTCTGCTTTTTGGTTTCAGAAATCCTAGTAACGAAATATTCTCGGAATTGGACGAAACGAAGACCCAGGGCCCTATTTTTCCACGGAGCTTCTAGAAGACCGAAGAACACACGAAGTGGGGCCACGAGGTGGCCAGCTATGGGCGGCGCAGCTAAGCCCTGGCCGCGCCGACCTATAGTGTGGGCCCCTCGTGACGCCCTTGACCTGCCCTTCCGCCTACTTAAAGCCTCCGTCGAAACCCGATGCGAAAAACCACGATACGGAAAACCCTTGCGAGACGCCGTCGCCCGATCCCATCTCGGGGGATTACGGAGATCTCCTCCGGCACCTGCCGGGAGGGGATTCATCTCCCGGAGGACTCTACACCGCCATGGTCGCCTCCGGAGTGATGAGTGAGTAGTTCACCCCTGGACTATGGGTCCATAGCAGTAGCTAGATGGTTGTCTTCTCCTCATTGTGCTTCATTGTTGGATCTTCTGAGCTGCCTAACATGATCAAGATCATCTATCTGTAATTCTATATGTTGTGTTTGTCGGGATCCGATGGATAGAGAATACCATGTCATGTTAATTATCAAGTTATTACACATGTGTTGTTTATGATCTTGCATGCTCTCCGTTTCTAGTAGAGGCTCTGGCCAAGTTTTTACTTTTAACTCCAAGAGGGAGTACTTATGCTCGATAGTGGGTTCATGCCTTCATTGACACCTGGGACAGTGACAGAAAGTTCTAAGGTTGTGTTGTGTTGTTGCCACTAGGGATAAAACATTGGCGCTATGTCCGAGGATGTAGTTGTTGATTACATTACGCACCATACTTAATGCAATTGTCTGTTGTTAGCAACTTAATACTGGAGGGTTCGGACGATAACCTGAAGGTGGACTTTTTAGGCATAGATGCGGTTGGATGGCGGTCTATGTACTTTGTCGTAATGCCCAATTAAATCTCACTATACTTATCATGTCATGTATGTGCATTGTTATGCCCTCTCTATTTGTCAATTGCCCGACTGTAATTTGTTCACCCAACATGCTTTTATCTTATGGGAGAGACACCTCTAGTGAACTGTGGACCCCGGTCCATTCTTTAATACTGAAATACAAATCTGCTGCAATACTTGTTTTACTATTTTCTCTGCAAACAATCATCTTCCACACAATACGGTTAATCCTTTGTTACAGCAAGCCGGTGAGATTGACAACCTCTTTGTTTCGTTGGGGCAAAGTACTTTGGTTGTGTTGTGCGGGTTCACGTTGGCGCCGGAATCTCGGTGTTGCGCCGCACTACATCCCGCCGCCATCAACCTTCAACGTGCTTCTTGGCTCCTCCTGGTTCGATAAACCTTGGTTTCTTTCTGAGGGAAAACTTTGCTGTGCGCATCATACCTTCCTCTTGGGGTTGCCCAACGAACGTGTGAAATACACGCCATCAA
Source organism: Lolium multiflorum (assembly GCA_030979885.1). NCBI lineage: Eukaryota > Viridiplantae > Streptophyta > Magnoliopsida > Poales > Poaceae > Lolium > Lolium multiflorum. The sequence goes on from CM061753.1 coordinate 322,357,618, forward strand.
GCTCTTTTGGCGCCGTTGCCGGGGAGATCAAGACACGCTGCAAGGGGAGTCTCCACTTCTCAATCTCTTTACTTTGTTTTTGTCTTGCTTTATTTTATTTACTACTTTGTTTGCTGCACTTATATCAAAACACAAAAAAATTAGTTGCTAGCTTTACTTTATTTGCTATCTTGTTTGCTATATCAAAAACACAAAAAATTAGTTTACTTGCATTTACTTTATCTAGTTTGCTTTATTTACTACTGTTAAAATGGCTACCCCTGAAAATACTAAGTTGTGTGACTTCACTAGCACAAATAATAATGATTTCTTATGCACACCTATTGCTCCACCTGCTACTACAGCGGAATTCTTTGAAATTAAACCTGTTTTACTTAATCTTGTCATGCGAGAGCAATTTTCTGGTGTTAGTTGATGATGCTGCTGCCCATCTCAATAATTTTGTTGAACTATGTGAAATGCAAAAATATAAAGATGTAGATGGTGACATTATAAAATTAAAATTGTTCCCTTTCTCATTAAGAGGAAGAGCTAAAGATTGGTTGCTATCTCTGCCTAAGAATAGTATTGATTCCTGGACTAAATGCAAGGATGCTTTTATTGGTAGATATTATCCCCCTGCTAAAATTATATCTTTGAGGAGTAGCATAATGAATTTTAAACAATTGGATAATGAACATGTTGCTCAAGCTTGGGAAAGAATGAAATCTCTGGTTAAAAATTGCCCAACCCATGGACTGACTACTTGGATGATCATCCAAACCTTCTATGCAGGACTAAATTTTTCTTCGCGGAAATTTATTGGATTCAGCTGCTAGAGGTACCTTTATGTCCATCACTCTTGGTGAAGCAACAAAGCTCCTTGATAATATGATGGTTAATTACTCTGAATGGCACACGGAAAGAGCTCCACAAGGTAAGAAGGTAAATTCTATTGAAGAATCCTCTTCCTTGAATGATAAAGTTGATGCTATTATGTCTATGCTTGCGAATGATAGGACTAATGTTGATCCTAATAATGTTCCATTAGCTTCATTGGTTGCTCAAGAAGAACATGTTGATGTGAACTTCATTAAAAATAATAATTTCAACAACAATGCTTATCGGAACAATTCTAGTAATAACTATAGGCCATATCCTTATAATAATGGTAACGGTTATGCTAATTCTTATGGGAATTCTTACAACAATAATAGGAATACACCCCCTGGACTTGAAGCCATGCTTAAAGAATTTATTAGTACACAAACTGCCTTTAACAAATCTGTTGAGGAAAAGCTCAATAAAATTGATATTCTTGTTTCTAGAGTTGATAGTCTTGCCTCTGATGTTGATCTTTTGAAATCGAAAGTTATGCCTAATAGGGATATTGAAAATAAAATTGTTACTACAGCAAATGCCATCCAAGTTAGAATTAATGAGAATATAAGATTAATGGCTGAACTGCGTGCTAGGTGGGATAGAGAAGAAAATGAAAAACTAGCTAAAAAGGAAAATGTAGCTAAAGTTTGGACTATTACCACCACTAGCAATGCTAATGATTCATATGTTGCTGCACCTCCTACTATCCATGATAAAATAATTGGTGTTGGCAATGCTTCTACTCCTAGTGCAAAGCGCGCAAAATTACCTGAAACTGCTAAAACTGAAACTTTGTGATAAAACTGCTGAAATTTTTTCCAACCTTGGGGATGATAATCCCATTGCTTTAGATTATAATGATTTAGATTTTGATGATTGCCACATCTCTGAAGTTATAAAGTTCTTGCAAAAACTTGCTAAAAGTCCCAATGCTAGTGCTATAAATTTGGCTTTCACAAAACATATTACAAATGCTCTCATAAAAGCTAGAGAAGAGAAACTAAAACTTGAAACTTCTATTCCTAGAAAGCTAGAGGATGGTTGGGAGCCCATCATTAAAATGAGAGTCAAAGATTTTGATTGTAATGCTTTATGTGATCTTGGTGCAAGTATTTCTGTTATGCCTAAAAAGTCTATGATATGCTTGACTTGCCACCATTGAAAAATTGTTATTTGGATGTTAATCTCGCTGATAATGCTAAAAAGAAACCTTTGGGGAAAGTTGATAATGTTCATATTATGGTTAACAATAACCTTGTCCCCGTTGATTTTGTTGTCTTGGATATTGAATGCAATGCATCTTGCCCCATTATATTGGGAAGACCTTTTCTTCGAACCGTTGGTGCTACTATTGATATGAAGGAAGGTAATATTAAATATCAATTTCCTCTCAAGAAAGGTATGGAACACTTCCCTAGAAAGAGAATGAAGTTACCTTATGATTCTATCATTAGAACAAATTATGATGTTGATGCTTCATCTCTCGATGTTACTTGAGATACACTTTCTGCGCCTAGCTGAAAGGCGTTAAAGAAAAGCGCTTATGGGAGACAACCCATGTTTTTACTCCAGTATTTTTGTTTTATATTTTTGTCTTGGAAGTTGTTTACTACTGTAGCAACCTCTCCTTATCTTAGTTTTATGTTTTGTTGTGCCAAGTAAAGTCTTTGATAGAAAAGTAAGTACTAGATTTGGATTACTGCGCAGTTCAGATTTCTTTGTCACGAATCTGGGTCTATCTCCCTGTAGGTAGCTCAGAAAATTACGCTAATTTACGAGCATGATCCTCAGATATGTACGCAACTTCCATTCAATTTGAGCATTTTCGTTTTAGCAATTCTGGTGGCCTAATAAAATCCATCTTTACGGACTTGTTTTGACAGATTCTGTCTTTTATTTCGCATTGCCTCTTTTGCTATGTTGGATGAATTTCTTTGATCCATTAATGCCTGTAGCTTTATGCAATGTCCAGAAGTGTTAAGAATGATTGTGTCACCTCTGAACATGTGAATTTTTATTATGCACTAACCCTCTAATGAGTTGTTTCGAGTTTGGTGTGGAGGAAGTTTTCAAGGATCAAGAGAGGAGTATGATGCAATATGATCAAGGAGAGTGAAAGCTCTAAGCTTGGGGATGCCCGGTGGTTCACCCCTGCATATATTAAGAAGACTCAAGCGTCTAAGCTTGGGGATGCCCAAGGCATCCCCTTCTTCATCGACAACATTATCAGGTTCCTCCCCTGAAACTATATTTTTATTCGGCCACATCTTATGTACTTTGCTTGGAGCGTCGGTTTGTTTTTGTTTTTTGTTTTGTTTGAATAAAATGGATCCTAGCATTCACTTTATGGGAGAGAGACACGCTCCGCTGTTGCATATGGACAAATATGTCCTTAGGCTCTACTCATAGTATTCAAGGCGAAGTTTCTTCGTTAAATTGTTATATGGTTGGAATTGGAAAATGATACATGTAGTAAATTGCTATAATGTCTTGGATAATTTGATACTTGGCAATTGTTGTGCTCATGTTTAAGCTCTTGCATCATATACTTTTCACCCATTAATGAAGAAATACTTAGAGCTTGCTAATTTGGTTTGCATATTTGGTTTCTCTAGAGTCTAGATAACATCTAGTATTGAGTTTTGAACAACAAGGAAGACGGTATGGAGTCTTATAATGTTTACCATATGTCTTTTATGTGAGTTTTGCTGTACCGTTCATCCTTGTGTTTGTTTCAAATAACCTTGCTAGCCTAAACCTTGTATCGAGAGGGAATACTTCTCATGTATCCAAAATCCTTGAGCCAACCACTATGCCATTTGTGTCCACCATACCTACCTACTACATGGTATTTATCCGCCATTCCAAAGTAAATTGCTTGAGTGCTACCTTTAAAATTCCATCATTCACCTTTGCAATATATAGCTCATGGGACAAATAGCTTAAAAACTATTGTGGTATTGAATATGTACTTATGCACTTTATCTCTTATTAAGTTGCTTGTTGAGCGATAACCATGTTTCTGGGGACGCCATCAACTATTCTTTGTTGGATATCATGTGAGTTGCTATGCATGTCCGTCTTGTCTGAAGCAAGAGAGATCTACCACCTTCATGGTTGGAGCATGCATATTGTTAGAGAAGAACTTTGGGCCGCTAACTAAAGCCATGATTCATGGTGGAAGTTTCAGTTTGGACATATATCCTCAATCTCATATGAGAATAATAATTGTTGCCACATGCTTATGCATTAAAGAGGAGTCCATTATCTGTTGTCCATGTTGTCCCGGTATGGATGTCTAAGTTGAGAATAATCAAAAGCGAGAAATCCAAAATGCGAGCTTTCTCCTTAGACCTTTGTACAGGCGGCATGGAGGTACCCCATTGTGACACTTGGTCAAAACATGTGCATTGCAAAGATCCGGTAGTCCAAGTTAATTAGGACAAGGTGCGGGCACTATTAGTATACTATGCATGAGACTTGCAACTTGTAAGATATAACTTTCATAACTCATATGCTTTATTACTACCGTTGACAAAATTGTTTCATGTTTTCAAAATAAAAGCTCTAGCACAAATATAGCAATCGATGCTTTCCTCTTTGAAGGACCATTCTCTTTACTTTTATGTTGAGTCAGTTCACCTATTTCTCTCCACCTCAAGAAGCAAACACTTGTGTGAACCGTGCATTGATTCCTACATACTTGCATATTGTACTTGTTATATTACTCTATGTTGACTATTATCCATGAGATATACATGTTACAAGTTGAAAGCAACCGCTGAAACTTAATCTTCCTTTGTGTTGCTTCAATACCTTTACTTTGATTTATTGCTTTATGAGTTAACTCTTATGCAAGACTTATTAATACTTGTCTTGAAGTACTATTCATGAAAAGTCTTTGCTATATGATTCACCTGTTTACTCATGTCATCACCATTGTTTTGATCGCTGCATCCACTACATATGTTTACAAATAGTATGATCAAGGTTATGATGGCATATCACTTCAGAAATTATCTTTGTTATCGTTTTACCTGCTCGGGACGAGCAGAACTAAGCTTGGGGATGCTTGATACGTCTCGACGTATCGATAATTTCTTATGTTCTATGCCATATTATTGATGATACCTACATGTTTTATGCACACTTTATGTCATATTCGTGCATTTTAGAACTAACCTATTAACAAGATGCCGAAGTGCCGTTCCTGTTTTGCTGTTTTTGGTTTCAGAAATCCTAGTAACGAAATATTCTCGGAATTGGACGAAACGAAGACCCAGGGCCCTATTTTTCCACGGAGCTTCCAGAAGACCGAAGAACACACGAAGTGGGGCCACGAGGTGGCCAGGCTATAGGGCGGCGCGGCCCGGCCGCGCCGACCTATAGTGTGGGCCCCTCGTGACGCCCCTTGACCTGCCCTTCCGCCTACTTAAAGCCTCCGTCGCGAAACCCCTGATGCGAAAAACCACGATACGGAAAACCTTACTGAGACGCCGTCGCCGCCGATCCCATCTCGGGGGATTCTGGAGATCTCCTCCGGCACCCTGCCGGAGAGGGGATTCATCTCCCGGAGGACTCTACACCGCCATGGTCGCCTCCGGAGTGATGAGTGAGTAGTTCACCCCTGGACTATGGGTCCATAGCAGTAGCTAGATGGTTGTCTTCTCCTCATTGTGCTTCATTGTTGGATCTTGTGAGCTGCCTAACATGATCAAGATCATCTATCTGTAATTCTATATGTTGTGTTTGTCGGGATCCGATGGATAGAGAATACCATGTCATGTTAATTATCAAGTTATTACACATGTGTTGTTTATGATCTTGCATTCTCTCCGTTTCTAGTAGAGGCTCTGGCCAAGTTTTTACTTTTAAGGGAGTACTTATGCTCGATAGTGGGTTCATGCCTGCATTGACACCTGGGACAGTGACAGAAAGTTCTAAGGTTGTGTTGTGCTGTTGCCACTAGGGATAAAACATTGGCGCTATGTCCGAGGATGTAGTTGTTGATTACATTACGCACCATACTTAATGCAATTGTCTGTTGCTAGCAACTTAATACTGGAGGGGTTCGGACGATAACCTGAAGGTGGACTTTTTAGGCATAGATGCAGTTGGATGGCGGTCTATGTACTTTGTCGTAATGCCCAATTAAATCTCACTATACTTATCATGTCATGTATGTGCATTGTTATGCCCTCTCTATTTGTCAATTGCCCGACTGTAATTTGTTCACCCAACATGCTTTTATCTTATGGGAGAGACACCTCTCTGTGGACCCCGGTCCATTCTTTAATACTGAAATACAAATCTGCTGCAATACTTGTTTTACTATTTTCTCTGCAAACAATCATCTTCCACACAATACGGTTAATCCTTTGTTACAGCAAGCCGGTGAGATTGACAACCTCACTGTTTCATTGGGGCAAAGTACTTTGGTTGTGTTGTGCAGGTTCCACGTTGGCGCCGGAATCTCTGGTGTTGCGCCGCACTACATCCCGCCGCCATCAACCTTCAACGTGCTTCTTGGCTCCTCCTGGTTCGATAAACCTTGGTTTCTTTCTGAGGGAAAACTTGCTGCTGTGCGCATCATACCTTCCTCTTGGGGTTGCCCAACGAACGTGTGAAATACACGCCATCACGCACCCGATAAAAGAAGATGATGCTGATATAAGATGGACAAAAACAATCAAGGAGAAGAACATCAGGTGGAGGCATGCTTTAGTCTCTACCCGAACTATCTTCGGCTAGACACTCGGGGGCTACTGACGTGGGCATAACCCTTCGGGTAACCGACATTGCCCTACCCTATACGATCTAGCTGGAGGCCCATGAAGGTATTCGATGACAAGGCGGGCCAGTTGGATAGTGATACGTCTCCGACGCATCGATAATTTCTTATGTTCCATGCCACATTATTGATGATATCTACATGTTTTATACACATTATATGTCACTAGTTGAATACCCGTGCGTTGCCACGGTTTATTTTTATAATCCTGCATACAAAAAATATGTGTAGCTAAATATCCATTCATTGCTCTGAAATAATAATGCAACTTGCATATTTTTTTAAAGGTGTCGTCCTATTTCCACGAGTGAATTCATCTTTCTTACAACGAGTTTTTAAGCTTGCCTTTGGCCTGCTCATTTCCATAGCCGTTTCTTTTTCTTCATCGTTTGTTCTTTTGTTTCTCTGGTGTGATGTATGTCTTTTCTCTATATTCAACGGATATGTACTGTTCTTCTTTGGCAATTGCACGCAATTAAAAAATCTGAAGTTACATTGCTTCTCTACCACGATCTTGACTTATGGTTTAGGCGATTTCAAATGTCAGATGCAGGTGGTGTGTTTGTCTCAAATTCTCTCAATAACTTGATAATATAATTTTTTAATGACAAACTTGAAAACCCCAGGTTTTTGTTTAACATCGTGGAACCATTTTTATGTCTAGGAAAAATATACAAGACATAATCTGCAACGCATTATTCTGTAGCTATAGCTTCTTCTACATCCGCGCATATGGCAGCCATGGTGGATGTGGATGTGAAACTGCGAGCTCCTCTCTGTTAACGGATGGCGGACGCGAGCCTCCACGACGAGTAGGGAGTGGATGGAGACCTCCTTTCACAGGCAAGTGCAAGAACTGCCTCCTTACTGTTGAGATCATCAGTGCAGATTTTAAGTTTCACTTCAAAAGACGTTAGTACATGCTCTTCAGCAAAGGTAGCAAACACAGTACATGAAGCCAAATCAACATTTGGAAGCTGCCAAGGAAGTCCATGATTCTCCAACAAGGTTTAGGTACAGGGTAAATTAGCACTCTGTATATATTAGGCTTAGACTATTTCATGTATATATAAATGGATAAACAAGCTAAGCTTCAGTGTATCCCACAAATAACTTATCACAAACAAAAATTGTCAAGCAACTTTAAACCATGGGCATTACTACTAATAATCATTCAAGCATGCATTACTACAAATAATCATGCAAGAATTGCCGTATTAACAAATACATGAATTCGACAACAAACTTAAACGTAATTAGGTAAATGACAAGTATAATGACTACAATTCTATTTTACGAAGGTCCATGTATCATTTAGCTCTGTCTCTAAATTTTTCATGGTGTACTCATGGTTGAGATGATATATGTTCGGCAAAAAAAAGTCCCAACACCAAGAGTAACCCTTAAAGAAGCACATGAGAGAAAGCTTAGTAGATACATGTGAACATCAAATGCACACATTAGAAATTCCTGAATAATGAATCAAGTTCTTTTAATCCGCCGAAGCAAGAGTGCTGCCAACCATAATAATACACAATTTGCAGAGACACCTCAAATTCAATTAGTGCAAACTGGTGGATATTTAACTCTCCCCTTGTCCATTCCTTGGCGGCCACGTCCTCTTCAACGGACACTTGGTAAGTCAGCTCCATCCTAGTCAAGGTCAGTTGGTGGCATGACCTGATCAACAGGTACCAGTGGCTGGAAACTAAAAATTCAAAGCTATGTTAAATATACGTCTTGAAGAGAAGAATCTGCAAAGATCAACACTATGACAAGCGAGGAGTTTTTTTCTAAAAAGCAAGTGTTGTTGGAGCATTTTTTTCAGTTTTACTTCTGGGAAATCCCAACAGCAGCATGATCATTGTGCTTCTTTAGAGGCAATGTTCAGCAACTTTTTTTTCTCTGCATTCTGTTGATCGGTGTTTTTTCCAAGGATCAGAGGCCTTCTGCAAGCTTTAAATTCTGAAGCGTTGGATATTCCTTTTGTCAACCAAAAGCTTTGGATATGCTAACAGTTTTATGAATCTTTTTCAATAAAGCAACACTTGAATAATGATGCTCAATGCAAACATACTTAGCACTACTTACTATAAGTGGTACACATATATGACCTTCGCCTTTTTGCAACATATAGTACTACACTAAGCTGTGAAAATGGAAACAATACCAAGCACACACTGCAAATAAAATGACAAATTAATCATGAGTTTAAACCCAACCTGGATAATCTGACCAAGCATCCAATTCAAAATTGTTCTTGGACAATGATCACAGGAATGCCTCTATGCCCTTACCTTGTCCCTGCGAAATCACAGATGAAGCACGTGATGATCAGAGAGCAATGAGGCAAACCACTTAACAAAGAGCAAAGGGGAAAAAATGAATGAAATGAAACACCATTAAATATACAGAACCATAGATAAACTCAGGTTTTTACTATGTATTGCAGGACATCCAGTAGTGAGAGTGTTAAAATCTTGAACGCAGGAGGTACTTAAGGGAAGGATGAGGGGCGAGCAAATGCAGCCTTGACTGAATATGGCCTAAGCCTGCTACAGCTCATAATTTCACATTTGCTAGCACACATAATCTAGTATATGATGGGTCTAATACTGGGTTAGGTGCACTTGAGGAAATCTGGTCAATGTTCCTCACATTTGAGGCAATTGAGGATTGTTGGTCCTGAGACTATTTACGGATGCAGCAATATGGACTAAACAACAGTCTTTACAGATGCAGCTATATGGACTAAACAACAGGTTTTTCTTTGCTGGTCATATATTGCAGTTGGCTAGTTATACACATCCTCCAAACGTTACCAGTTCAAAATGCAAATTCCATAAAAAATGGAGAAGATACTCATAAGTTCCCTCCTGAATTATCGCCATCTTCTCCAAGCTCTCAACAGTTTTATTCTTTTCTTGAGAAGGTTGAACAAGTATTGTGCAGACAGCAAACCCACCAAAATCTGGTCAACGTGGGAGAAATATTCAACGTGATATGTAACAGAAATGACTGGTCCTGAAGAGACGCCATGATGCATTCATCCAAAAACAAAGTTACTGTCACATCCATGAAACAAGCATTCCATAATTAAGCTACAACCGTTGAATTAATAAGAATGAGAAGGATCCTAACAGTGAAAAGGGCTGCAGCGGTATACGGTAGATATTTGTGTCGATGTAGACAGTCGTTGCAACCTGAATCATGTAGTTCTGGCCTCCGCTCATGTTGACGCCTCTCTGCCTGATCTCCATCAATTCGTCATGTCCTCGCTGTTCATCGACTCGCCACCATGCCGCTCTGGATCCACAACGTATACGGAACATCGACTGAGCCAGACACCACCACCTAAATGAGGAACACAGATGGCAGAGAATATCAGTTTCATCAGGACCATGATCGATCAGTTCCTCATTCGATTAAATCTTGCACAGACGTGAAGTCTTTTCACACAGCATTGTATTGATCCAAACATTCTCTGTTCAAGCTGAACACCATAGGATTGTGGGTGGTGATCGCGAATTAAAGAACACAACAAAAAATGCGGAAGTATATTTTACCTAGAGCAAGGTGTCGCCGCAGCCTGCTCGGCTGCTTCCTCTCCTCGCTCTTGATTCCCGCGGCACTGGCATATTCCATGACCATCCTCTGCTCTTCCCCTCCAACTGTCTTCTTGGTGACCTGGGCGGAAGAACGTGCAAGCAAACCCGAGCGGCATGTGAGGCCCAGCGCCACATGAACAATCTAGAAACGCGTCGAGCGACACGAGAGCCGCGACACGGGTACCTTGGTCAGGCGAGGTGGCGTCTTGAAGGGACTCAACGGCGGTGGTGGAGACTTCGAGGTCGAGGGCATCGGCGGCATCGTCCACCCTGGCGCTAGAGATATCATCTTCTAGGGGTATTCCTAGGCCCGGTTACGTCCGGGGCCCCTGATTTCGGCGGCAGCCCGCCGAGGCCATCAATTTCTGCTGCCGCTGCCTGCAGGTCCGGACCATCGCCGCGTGAGACCCCTCGATTTGGGGTGCCTCCACCCAGGTCGGGAGGGGAACGCCATGAGGTCGTGGAGAACTGCGGTTGCTACGCGCTCGTGTTTGAAGGGGGAGGTGGGGAAATGAGGGCAACGAACACGAAACTGATGAGTCGTGCGGGCGTGGCCGCTGCTATTTTATTTGTTTTCACTTTTGTTTTCTCCGCGCGGGATTAGCAGTGGCAAACGACGTACCAACCAACCATCCTACCACCTCTAGCCATTTAATATAGTAGAGATATTTATGCGTTTTAGGAACTAACTTGTGAGATGCGAAGTGATTGCTGTTCTGTTTTTGGTTAGAAATCCTAGTAAGGAAATATTCTCGAATTGGACGCAACGCCCAGAGTCTTATAATTGGACGAAGCTTCCAGAACACCCGAGCCGCCAGAGGGGAGCACTGGGGGCCCCACACCCTGGCGCGGCGGGGGGCCACGCCCCCTAGTGTGTGGGCCCACCAGGCCCCCTCCGAGGCTGCCCTTCCGCCTACTTAAGGTCTCCGTCGCGAAAACCCTACGACGTTCGACGAAACCAGAGAAAACCTTCCAGAGCCGCCGCCATCGCGAAGCCAAGATCTAGGGGACAGGAGTCTCTGTTCCGGCACGCCGCCGGGACGGGGAAGTGCCCCCGGAAGGCTTCTCCATCGACACCACCGCCATCTTCATCAACGCTGCTGTCTCCCATGAGGAGGAGTAGTTCTCCATCGAGGCTCGGGGCTGTACCGGTAGCTATGTGGTTAATCTCTCTCCTATGTACTTCAATACAATAATCTCATGAGCTGCCTTACATGATTGAGATTCATATGATGATGCTTGTAATCTAGATGTCATTATGCTAGTCAAGTGGATTTTACTTATGTGATCTCCGGAGACTCCTTGTCCCACGTGTGTAAAGGTGACAGTGTGTGCACCGTGTGGGTCTCTTAGGCTATATTTCACAGAATACTTATTCACTGAGTTATGATTTGATTTGGATGTCTCTATGAAATTGTGGTGTGTTAGTACCTCCTGTGAATGCTCAAAGTGACAGCGTGGGGTGTTCATTAGTACTTGGGAATGCATCTTTAAGGTTTGCCTACATGATGAATTAGTGTTCGTTATCTTGCCAGAGAGTAATTCAGAGTAGCATAGTGAAGTGCTTATTTATATCTCTTTATGATTGCAATGTGTTTTGTATCACAATTTATCTGTGTGCTACTCTAGTGATGTTATTAAAGTAGTTTATTCCTCCTGCACGGTGTAATGGTGACAGTGTGTGCATCGTGTAGTACTTGGCGTAGGCTATGATTGTGATCTCTTGTAGATTATGAAGTTAACTATTGCTATGATGGTATTGATGTGATCTATGCCTCCTTTCGTAGTGTGAAGGTGACAGTGTGCATGCTATGTTAGTACTTGGTTTGGTTATGTTGATCTGTTATGCACTCTAAGGTTATTTAAATATGAACATTGAATATTGTGGAGCTTGTTAACTCCGGCATTGAGGGTTCGTGTAATCCTACACAATTAGTGGTGTTCATCATCCAACAAGAGGGTGTAGAGTCTAGCATCTATCTATTTATTCTGTTATGTGATCAATGTTGAGAGTGTCCACTAGTGAAAGTATGATCCCTAGGCCTTGTTCCTAAATCTGCTATCGCTGCTTGTTTACTTTCTGCATTTATACTGCCTGCAATATTACTACCATCAAGCACGCCAGCAAGCACTTTTCTGGCGCCGTACTACTGCTCATATTCATTCATACCACTTGTATTTCACTATCTCTTCGCCGAACTAGTGCACCTATTAGGTGTGTTGGGGACACAAGAGACTTCTTGCTTTGTGGTTGCAGGGTTGCATGAGAGGGATATCTTTGACCTCTTCCTCCCTGAGTTCGATAAACCTTGGGTGATCCACTTAAGGGAAACTTGCTGTTGTTCTACAAACCTCTGCTCTTGGAGGCCCAACACTGTCTACAAGAATAGAAGCACCCATAGACATCAGATAGCGAAACGGAAGATTCCTTGACAGGCAAGGCAAGGAAGGAGCCGAACAAGGAAGGTTTAGAGATAGAACTATTGTAAACCTAGTCGTACTCGGTTAGACCTCTTGAGACCTGGCCTCCTATATAAAGGCCAGGAGAGGGGCTGCCGAGGGACACGTACAATCTTAGCAATCTTAGCCACCAGAAGTCTAGAGCTAGGTCGCCGCAGCACTTAGCCTCTCGACGAGATCTCAGCCGAACCCTTCGGCACCCCATTGTAACCCAATATTCTCATAATCAAGATCAGACATGCAGGACGTAAGGGTTTTACCTCATCGAGGGCCCCGAACCTGGGTAAATCGCTCTCCCCGCTTGTCTGTGAACCGATGTCTCGTGTCAGCTTACAGGATTCCATCAACCCTAAGCCCCTATCGGAGGGCATTGCCGAGGAGCACCCTCGACACATGGCCTTATTGATGAAGTGATGCTCTTACATATCTTTACTCGCCCTTCCTCCGAGATGTCCGTGCTTGGGAAATGTTGGGGTGTTTGTATTGATGTGTCCATCCGTGATTCTGAGTAATTCTCATTGCTTTGGAATCCAAGGACATTTGTGTCATTCTTAGCGTGATTAATTAATCGATCACTATGCCAAGTTTGGCTATGTTCCCTAGACTGTTATCTAGGCACACCTTCTTCGGTCAAAGAGTAAGGTTCATGCCGAAGCTCTCAAGACCACAACGGTTTTCTTATAAATCAAGCTTCCCTCTCGAACAAAGTGACATATCGGTGGTTCATGGTATTTTGGATGTCTTCTAGAAGTATCGCCATGTTGTCACACGACCGTGTTGTCAGGTTCGTGAGTACGTTGATTCTCTGAATCACTACTTCTTTAAGAAACCATACTGGATATCCTGGACTCGTTGGTTGAGCTTAAACAACAACTTGGAGAGTTGAAGGACAAAAACTCTATCCGACTTGTTCCTTCTTAAAGGGATGTCTAGTTTTGTTTGCGTTGAAGTTAGAAAGTATCTCCTTTATGGATATGCTATCTTCCCCATATTTGATTTGAGCTTGGGATACCGTCAAATCAAATTCAGTTCCGAGGACTATCTTGATGATGTTTTTACCAATGGTGTTTCTCCTAAGTACAACTTCATGCCCTTTGGTCTGACCAATAATTTTGCCTTGTTCGTGCAACATATGAGTCTCTCATTGGAGTATCTTGATAAGTTTGTTGTTGAGCCCATCGATGACATTCTTATTTTCTCCATGTCTAAAGAGGTTCATATTGAACAGTTGGCACTAATGTTGGAAACTTTTAAGAACCATCTTTGTGTTATCACGAAGTATGTGTTCTGGATGCTGGAAGTGACCTTCTCTGGTCCTTGTGCATTTGCTGAAAGATGTCGCGTGGATCCGAGTAGAGTTTCCTTTATTTCCCTCGGGAATCATCGCAAGTCGGTCATGCACTACTAGGAAAAAGGCAATCAGTGGCGCACCACTTATACCCATCAGTGGCGCACTAGTGGTGCGCCACTGATATCACGCCACTGCAAACTCCTAGTAGTGGCGCACTAGGGGTGCGCCACTACTAGCCTGGATACCAGTGGCGCACTGCAGTGCGCCATTAGCATGTCCAGCGGTGCGCCACTATTACTCCAACGTGGTGCGCCACTGTTGGTCGGATAGTGCGCCACCACTGTCTAGACGAATGCGCCACTGCTACTTTTGGTGCGCCACTGTTTCAGCGAGGTGGTGCGCCACTGCTGCGTGTGGACGTGCGCCACTTGTCTCCAGGACGTGCGCCATTGCTGAGGTGCCTGGTGCGCCACTGCTAGACTCAGAGGGGATCACAGGCAGTGCGCCACTGGATCCAGAGCAGTGCGCCACTGCTACAATTTCGAAATATTTTTTTGTATCCTGGCAGGTATTTATATAGGTTGTATATCACAGTACAATAGCACAATACAGGATATATAACACCATATAAACAACAGCACAGCTTATCCATACATAGTTCTTCACATTAGCCCCACATGATTCACAAGATTTCACATTAGAGAAGTTACGAGGTTACAATGCAAGTTACGGGGTTACAAATTCACAAATGAGCTAGTGGTTACACAAGATCGATCATCTAAAGTACCATCACATAGAAGAGAGCTAGAGTCACTACTAGCACCATCCCGATGATAGTGGTCTTCATCCGGTTCCTCCTCCGCTCCCTCCTCTCTCCCGCCAAATAGCGTGCGTATCTATCTTCGGCCTCCGCTCTAGTGGTGTACCCTTTGTAGCTGTTACCGCTAAAACGGTGAACCTGTCTCCGACACTCCTCCCAGTCGTTGTAGACTCCGGGAACCTTGCCCTTGTACACGACATACCACGTCATATCTGCATATATATGCACAAGCCAATGAAACATTAGTGCACGCTCATAGATGTTTGCAACGAATAAGAGCAAACTCAAAAACGATCCAAGTAGTATGAACTAAAAGGTGTGCCTCATACATTGTTGGTCGGAACAAATATCAACATTCCGGGAAGGCGTTAGTGAGACCAAGTAAGATGCACAAGAGATTGATATTTGTGTCATCGCACCAAGCTCACTAACGCATCCCCGGAGTGTAGTGATCGACCGAACATTCTAATCATCGGCATTTTGAGATACCAAAGCAAATGGAATGACAAGGGCCTCATACATTGTTGGTCGGAACAAATATTAACATTTAGGGAAGGGGTCAGTGAAACCAAGTAGGATGCACAAGAGATTGATACTTGTGTCATCGCACCAGGTTCACTAGCCCCTCCCCCAAGTGTACAGGTGACCAAACATTCTAATCATCGGCATTTTGAAATACCAAAGCAAATGGAATGACAAGGGCCTCATACATTGTTGGTCCAAACAAATATTAACATTTAGGGAAGGCGTTAGCGAGGCCAAGTAGGATGCACAAGAGATTGATATTTGTGCCATCGCACCAGGCTCGCTAGCGCCTCCCCCAAGTGTAGTGACCACAAAATTTAATCATCGGCACTAAAATGGAAGAAAGGCCAATGCAATTAAGAAGTGCAAACTCAAATAAGAGATAAGTAGCTAGTTGATGCGTGCAGTTGACACACGTCCGTTGGGAACCCCAAGAGGAAGGTGTGATGCGTGATAGCAAGTTTTCCCTCAGAAAGAAACCAAGGTTTATCGAACCAGGAGGAGCCAAGAAGCACGTTGAAGGTTGATGGCGGAGGGATGTAGTGCGGCGCAACACCAGGGATTCCGGCGCCAACGTGGAACCTGCACAACACAACCAAAGTACTTTGCCCCAACGAAACAGTGAGGTTGTCAATCTCACCGGCTTGCTGTAACAAAGGATTAACCGTATTGTGTGGAAGATGATTGTTTGCAGAAAATAGTAAAGAACAATTGCAGTAGATTCTATGCGATGTAAACAATAGGACCACAGTTCACTAGAGGTGTCTCTCCCATAAGATAAATAGCATGTTGGGTGAACAAATTACAGTCGGGCAATTGACAAATAGAGAGGGCATGACAATGCACATACATGATATGATAAATATAGTGAGATTTAATTGGGCATTACGACAAAGTACATAGACCGCTATCCAGCATGCATCTATGCCTAAAAAGTCCACCTTCGGGTTATCATCCGAACCCCTTCCGGTATTAAGTTGCAAACAACAGACAATTGCATTAAGTATGGTGCGTAATGTAATCAACAACTACATCCTTGGACATAGCATCAATGTTTTATCCCTAGTGGCAACAGCACATCCACAACCTTAGAACTTTCTGTCACTGTCCCAGATTTAATGGAGGCATGAACCCACTATCGAGCATAAATACTCCCTCTTGGAGTTAAGAGCAAAAACTTGGCCAGAGCCTCTACTAATAACGGAGAGCATGCAAGATCATAAACAACACATAGGTAATAGATTGATAATTAACATAACATAGTATTCTCTATCCATCGGATCCCGACAAACACAACATATAGCATTACAGATAGATGATCTTGATCATGTTAGGCAGCTCACAAGATCCAACAATGAAGCACATAAGGAGAAGACGACCATCTAGCTACTGCTATGGACCCATAGTCCAGGGGTGAACTACTCACTCATCACTCCGGAGGCGACCATGGCGGTGAAGAGTCCTCCGGGAGATGATTCCCTCTCCGGCAGGGTGCGGAGGCGATCTCCTGAATCCCCGAGATGGGATTGGCGGCGGCGGCGTCTCGAAGGTTTTCCGTATCGTGGCTCTCGGTCGGGGGTTTCGCGACGAAGGCTTTAAGTAGGCGGAAGGGCAACGCGGGGGGCCACACGGGCCCCACACGCTAGGGCCGCGCGGCCAAGACTGGGCCGCGCCGCCTAGTGTGGCGGCGCCTCGTGGCCCCACTTCCTTTCCCCTCGGTCTTCTGGAAGCTTCGTGCAAAAATAGGACCCTGGGCGTTGATTTCGTCCAATTCCGAGAATATTTCGTTACTAGGATTTCTGAAACCAAAAACAGCAGAAACAACTGGCTCTTCGGCATCTTGTTAATAGGTTAGTGCCGGAAAATGCATAAATACGACATATAATGTGTATAAAACATGTAGATATCATCAATAATGTGGCATGGAACATAAGAAATTATAGATACGTTTGAGACGTATCACTAGTATGAACTAAATGGAATGCCTCATACTTTGTTGGTCGAAACAAATATTAACATTCAGGGATGGGGTCAGCGAGGCCAGGTAGGATGCACAAGAGATTGATATTTGTGCCATCACACCAGGCTCACTGGCCCCACCCCCGAGTGTACAAGTGACCAACCATTCTAATCATCGGCCAATGCAATTAAGAAGTGCCAACTCAAATAAGAGACAAGTAGCTAGTATGAACTAAATGGAATGCCTCATACATTGTTGGTCGAAACAAATTTTAACATTCAGGGATGGAGTAAGCGAGGCCAGGTAGGATGCACAAGAGATTGATATTTGTGCCATCACACCAGGCTCGCTTGCTCCACCCCCGAGTGTACAAGTGACCAACCATTCTAATCATCGGCATATGCAAACAAAATTAACGACCAAATCAAGTGCGGAAAACGACAGAGCCATATATATAAGTTCACAAACATAGCCGAACTAGTAATTAATAGCATCGATTACATATAAGTTCAACGACCATCGAAACTAATTAAACAGACATGCAAGTAAAGTGTTGGATAAAGTTTATTACAACACAAGCTCGTCTTTAGTTCACAACTACATAACTAGGCTCGCACATCAAGACTTTCTACTCGGAGCGTGGATAAAACCGCCGCCTTTCTTCAAGCACATCCATGAGCGGTAGTCGTCACCCTGCATTTGGAGCATTGTGTCTATGTCACTGTTTGACGGCTGATAGCCGGCGTAGAACTCCCCCGCGCTTCTAATGACATCTTGATAGATGATTTCACAAAACTCTACTTGGATGCGGAAGAAGTCTTGCTTGATGTCGTCGTCACCTACCCGCGATAATTAGTTGGCCCAGTCTCTGAGATGCTCAGGTAGCGTAAGCTGCTGCTGGTCCCGTATGAACTTATTCATGTGATAGAGGGCGTAGTAGGCATCCTTGTTACTAGAAGGCGGCTTCTTGACGCAGGGAAACTTTGTTTGGTGCTTGAACACATGCTTCCCGTACCTAACATTTGGCCTCTCCATGTGGCCTTTCGCTTTGACGTAGCCATTGAGAGCATCATCAAGTACGGCCTTGACATTCGTGTAGTCCGTGCTTGACTTACCGTCCGCATCGAGGTATGTGGCCATGGAATGTTTCGGGGTTACGGAGATGAGTGTGCAGGTATTGTCTCTGCGTAGAACACATAATGTTTAAGAACAGGACGATTGAAATCTAAAAAAATCACGAGTTAAGACCGGTACGGTGAGGGGTGACTTACTCGGGAAATACAGGCAGGAGGAGGTTACACTTCTTCTGGTTCGCTAGAAAGAAGCCTTTGAGGTATTCACTCGCGACTGCCCGGTCTCCGGCGGTGGCCAAGTGGACGGCACGCATGTAGAAGGGGTCGGCTATCGCGATGCCCGGGGTGTTGTCTCTAATGATCCGCATCGCCTTGCTGAGCGAGTATAGGCGAATGAAGGTGTAGTGCAGCGGATAACTGTTCAACATGGCGAAGATGTCATCATACCGCAGGAAGATCTTCTCCGCGAAGCCACTATCGACAAAGCCATGGCCCGAGGGCACCTTGGCAATATACACCGGGTATCCATTATCTTTCTCCCTGATACGCCGCTCCTCCATAAACTGAATACCGTCAACCAGAGATCGCATAGGACCGGGTGCAGCATCGTACAATCTTTTAATTAGCATCCGCTCACCCGACACATGCACCCTCGACTCGATATTCTTGGGCACTGGTGGCCCGTCCTGAGCACGGATAGGTGCCGGCTGGCTGGCAGACTTGTCGTCCTTCTTCTTTCTTTTCCGTCCCTTCGGCTTCGTATTTACTGGGACTGCATTCTCCTCTTCGCAAGCCTTCTTCAGTGTGTTAGGACTGATAACACTTCTCACCTCGGCTATCGGCTGAGTCTCGGTGAAGTCGGCAGCTGGAGGCGTCTCCTGAGAACAGAATAGGCGCCGCTTGTTGCAATAGGTTTTCCCCTCGGCGGCAGCTTGAGAGGGTTGGCTACTGAGATCATAGTCCATCGCAAAATCGAAGTTGCAGTCAAGGTTGGCAAACGTACTGTCCTCGTCCGGACCATCGTTCGGATCCTGTGCCATCTGCATGTCCTCGTCGGCTGATGGCGGCACCGTTGGGGTGGTCTTGCCATGGCTTGGCGCCGGCACGGCTGGGGGTGCTGTCTGTGGGGTGGTGTCCCTCGCCCCCAAACGAATCTGGCTCTTTGGCCAAACCATGGACCAATTGAAGCATTGGTGGAGGGTAAGGACCTCATCTTCGTCGGCACCATGGGGTTGAAAGGGAGGTAGCACATCATCGTAGCCACTAAGCACCCGAACCAGTTGAATCCTATACACGTCGGGTGCCATGGGTACACCGTGTAACTGGCGGTTGCTCGGTTGAACGATTTTGGCCTTGGCAACATCGATCAACTCGCCGTTCACAAAATGCAGGAGAGTGCATGGGACGTCGGCGGCGGCACCCTGCGGAAAACATGTAGGGCGTTAGGGATGGCTAGCTAGTCAAAGGCAAGGATATGGAAGTCATCGGCCGAGGGTTGGTTACCGTGATGGCGTCCAGCTCGGCTAAGGTCGAGGCACCGCCGGCGGCGGGCGTGCAACTGATGGAGTGGCCGCTTGTTGGCGCGGTGCCGGGCGGCGTATTATCCGCAGCGACGGGTGCATTGAGCTGAAGTAATGGCGCCGCGGGAGAAACCAAGGTTGGCGCCGCGGGAGACACCAACGTTGGCGCCGCCGGAGCCACCACGGTTGGCACCGCCGGAGCCACCACGGTTGGCGCCGCCGAAGCCACCAATGTTGGCGCCGCCGGAGACACCATTGTTGCCGCCTGCGGACTCACCGATGGCTCCACGTTGTGCGAGTTGCTGCCCGTGAAACTGGGAACCGGGGGAGGCCCCTTTTTTCCTCCCCTATACCACGCGTCCAGACCGGCAACCAAGGTAGGGATGATGGAGCTAAGCGTCGTGCCCACTTGGTCCTCCACTTGCTGTCGTTGCGTCCTCTGTTGGGTCTCCACGATATGTTGCACTTGTTGCCGCACTTGCTCCTCGACCAATGTCGGGATCTGCGCAACTTGTGCCTTGAGATGTGCGACCTCCTTCTCATCGATGGTGGCCTTTTTCTCCTTTTTCCCCGACTTATAGTAATCCGAGCCTAGGGGAGGAACATGCATGAACCATTTAGAAATTTGGATTCATCAATAAGAATGCAACCATAAAGGAGCTAATTAAGCGGGTGCATTCCTTACCAGAAGAGCCTCAAACTGCTTCACCTCCGGAGTGGTGGTGAGCTCCTTTGTTTTCGGGTCAATACGGTACCGGGCCAGGAGAAAGTTCCTGGTTTGCTTGTTTTTGTATTGCGAGAAGAGGGGCTCGAGGCCGTTCTTCACACGCTCCTCATCCGCGGCGTCCCATTTCGGTTGCGCCACCCTAAAACCGCCAGGACCAAGTTTGTGGGTGCCTAAGTTCAGTTTTCGCATGTCCTTCCCCCACTGACTAGAATCCGACGTTGACTCGCTCTCGCACTTGATCTTGAAATCAGCGTAGTCTTGCTCGGTGATCGAAGGATTTGACTCCTTGATCTTCTCGTAACTCTCACCATTATTAATCATTTTCTTCCCTCGGTCCTCCAACTAGCGAGGGCGGTGCTCATCTTCGTGAGGGCGGCATTGTGCACTTTGTTCCGCATGAGACGTTTTTCTGAGCAGTCCACCGGGAACTCGTATCGTTCGTGCAGCTTCGTGAAGAGGAGGGAGCGCAAATTCGCTCGGTCAGGATGCCTGAGGTTCTCGGTGTTGATCGAGACCGTGCTCCGGAGGATGCACCCGAGTTGGGCTGCGTACCCTTTGACTAAATCAGGGGGCGCCGTTGGATGCCCACTGGCGTTCACTTCGGTGAATGCCTGCTTCACGGTGCTGAGCACATTCGGGCGACGCTCCCTCCGTTGCTTCTTCGGTTCGCCGGCGTCAGCTTCTTCGGTGCGCCGGTGTCATCCTCGGCGGCACCATCCGTGGTGTCATCCTCGGCGGCACCATCAGTGGTGTCATCCTCGGCGGCATCATCCGCTCGGTACTCTGGATCGGTGCCATCATCCTCGCCGTCGTCGCGGCGAGGTTGTGACTCCATCACCTCCATTTCATCGGTTAGCATCCAGAATGGCTTGCTGCCGCTGCCGCCGGCCTCTTCGTTGTTGGCCATGTTCGAACTAAGTAGGAAAAAATGCATAAAGTTAGCGCAAGATTTCACGGAAAAATTGGGCATGACCTATGCTAATTTATGGACATAGGAGTGCCCCATTTTCGCCGAAACGGAAATGAATCAACATTTCGGCGATAATGGGCAACTCTGTCGATCCCTGCACAAGAATATGACACAAATACACCAGGAAAACAATCCACCAGCTGAGCACCATGGCACATATACAATTGTTCCTCCATATACACCATGGCACATATACAATTGATCCTCCACCAGCTGAGCACTCAACAGCATGCATCAGCTAGCTATGCATGCATCAGCTAGCAAGCAGCAGCAGCAGCAAGCAGTTAGCAGCTAGCAAGCAGTAGCAAGCAAGCAGCAGCTAGCAAGCAGCAAGAAGCAGCTAGCAAGCAGCAGCAGCTAGCAGCAGCAGCTAGCAAGCAGCAGCTAACAAGCAGCAAGCAGCAAGCAGCAGCAGCAAGCTAGCAGCAATAGCAAGCAGCAGCAGCAAGCACCATCAGCATCGAGGGCTACCTTGGAGGATGCGGCGGCGGTCTTCTGCAGCGGCGTTAGCAGTCGAGGGCGACGCGGTGTGCTTCTCCTGCTCCTGCTCCAAGTCTCAGCCTTGCAAATGTTCAAAATAAAAAGTCAGTAAGCTTTGAACTCTAAAAATAAAAGAGCTACAACAGCCTAGCAGCCTTGCAAATGTTGCAAATGTTGCCAGAGTTAACCTGATGGTGAATTAATGGCATTCTCATTAACAGCAGGAACTACATGTACATCTACTATATGTAGCAGCAGCACCTATCACTAATATGCTAGCAGAAGCACCTACCAGCCAACCAACAGCAGCCACAAGCAGATATCTTTTGACATATAAAATGGCTGTCAGCATCATTGTTGAGATAACCAATTACAACATCATTTTGCAAAGACATGGAGCAAATGAATCAATTACAGTGTTAAAACACTTTTGTAGCAGCAGCCTAGGTAGCACCAGCAAGCAGCATCAATAGAGGAGGAGGAGGGGCATCGGGGGCTACCTGTCTGCAAGTGCGGTGGCGGTCTTCTGCGGCGGCTTCAGCGGTCGAGGGCGGCACAACGTGCTTCTCCAGCTGCTGCTCCAAGGTGCGCGTGACGATGGACGTCGCTGCGGCAATCTCTGCACCACCACCACACACACACTCAAACCAATCAAACAACTAACAAATGAACCCCAGAGAACAACATTTGGATGCTTTGATGAATGATGGTACCTAGCTATGCACAACAATATTAAAAATCCATCATATTTTCTACTGATGCACAGTTTTATAGTCAGGTATGGCGCCTAATTATGGCTTATTTGCAGCTAATTTTCAGTAGCTTAAAATCACTAATATAACGCAGCAAGCAAGCAAGCAAGCCGGCAAAGCAATAGGAGGAGGCATCAGGGGCACCGGCGGCGCGGCAGGGCGGATGTCAGCGCGTGGTGAGCAGGGGGCATCACGGCAGAGGAGAGGCAGAGCCGGTGGGAGGAGGGGAATCGAGGGGATCTGGCCGCCGGAGATCAAGATCGAGGGGGCGTCGGTGATGATGCAGAGGAGGGCGTCGCCGGGGTGGCGAGGAGAGGAGGGCGTCGCCGGGGTGGTGAGGGCGTCGGAGAGGTGGCGAGGAGAGGAGGGCGTCGCCGGGGTCGCTCGCGTCGCTCAGGGGAGGTGGCGTCGTCGTCGGAGAGGAGAGGAGGCAGTGGTGCAGGGATCTGGTCGGGACGGGGAAGAAGGGGAAATTTCACTAAGTCCCCTGACGCCTTAGCAATAGCGCACCTCTCGGGGTGCGCCACTATGAGGCTTAGCAATGGCGCACCTCTAGGGGTGCGCCACTCTTTATGTCTGGGTCAAAAGATAACGCGGGGGGGATTGACATATCCCGCTTAGTACCGCACTGGCTCTGTCCCTGGTTGGTTTGTGCCAAACCCCTGCCGGCCAGGTTCGAACCCTGGCGGCCCCAATTTTTTTCCTTTTTTTTTAAATTGATTTAACACTATAATAAATATCCAAAATAGCATAATACACCAAAATAAAAAATATAAATTATATGTCTATTTTGATCGGTACAATGTGTAGATTAACAATATGACATCCATTATTCATACAAGAAAATGATACATAATTATCTTTTCACAATCTTCTTGCCCTTCTTTCTCGCGGTTGAATAATTTAGCCCCGGAACTCCTAGACTTCTTCTCTTGAATGGACGGCCTTTAGGTAGGGTGGTCCTGCTTCTTCTTGTTGTGTATGGTTCTTCATCATCGTCGTCATCATCTTCCATCTTCGGATCGCCGTACTGGTCAAAGTCTAGCTCGTTGGCGGCTCCATCCATTCCGATGATGCTCCTTTTGCCTCTCCTCACGACAACACGGCTGGGCTTTTGCGGGTCGGTAATGAAGAAGCATTGGTCCACTTGGGAAGCTAGTACCCATGGCTCATATTTTGCGGTGACCTTTGCGCCCGCTGTCTTGGATTTGGCTTCGGGTATAACCATGGTGGTGAAATGCCGGTCTTCTTTTACGACGTTCTTGGCCCACCTGACACGGAACATCGGCACATTCTCTCCGGCGTAGCTCAGCTCCCCGGAGTTCTAATCGCTCTTCATGTCCTTTTCCTCGGTGTAGAATGTGTAGCCGTTGATATCGTACGCCTGAAATGTCATCAGGTTGTGTTCGGCGCCCTGTGACAAGGCGAATATGAGTTTTTCTTCCGCAGAAGAATCCTCGTCTATAGGGTACGTCAGCATCTTGTCCTTGAACCACCGCGTGAAGGTTGAGTTGTGCTCTTTGATTATATCTCCGTCCATCCTCTGTTGGCCCTGATCATTGTACGTCTTTGCGATGAAGGTTTTGTGCTCTACCACCCAAGGATCGACCACGTCTATGTGTTGTAGCGCGACTAGGTTTGCTCTTTCAAAGTCGGCGATTCGACCCTTGAAGTCGACATGCATTTCGCGGCTACCCTCGCGGTGACCCCATCCAGCGAGCTTCCCGAGATGCCTGTTTACGGGCAGGCCAACGGGGTTCTCGATTTCTAGATAACTCGTGCAGAAGGAGATGCACTCTTCGGTCAGAAAGCCCTTGGCTATGCTTCCGTCTGGACGTGCCCTGTTGCGAACGTACCCTTTGATGACACCATTCATCCTTTCGAACGGCATCATGTTGTGCAGGAACGTCGGCCCCAGTTGGATGATATCCTCCACGATATGTACCAGCAGATGCACCATAACATCGAAGAATGCGGGCGGGAAGTACATCTCAAGCTCGCACAGTATCACCACGATCTCTTCCTGTAGCCTTCTAAGTTGCCTCACGCCAACAGACTTCCGAGAGATGACGTCGAAAAAGTTGCATAGGCCAAAAAGCGTTTCACGGACGTGCGCGTCCATGATCCCACGGATTGCAACCGGAAGTATCTGCGTCATCAGCACGTGACAGTCGTGAGACTTCATCCCGCTGAACCTCTGCTTCGCTTTGTCTAGGTACCTGCTTATCTTCCCCGCGTAACCGTAAGGAAGTTTTACTCCTAGGAGACAGTCGAAAAACTGCTCGATCTCCTTCTGACTTAGAGTGAAGCACGCGGGGGGCAGTAATATTCGATCTTCTTGGCCTTTTTGCCCTTGCGACGACTTTGCGTGTCCTCCGCCTCATCATCGTCATCGTCATCATCATCATCATCATTAGGGCGTCCCGCGTGAAGCTCCTCCCTGATCCCAATTGATAGCAAGTCGTACCTTGCTTTCGGCCCATCTTTGGTCCTCTCTGGCATGTTGAGGAGGGTACCAAGAAGACTCTCGCACACGTTCTTCGTGATGTGCATGACATCAAGGCTGTGAGGCACACGTAAGATCTTCCAGTACGGCAAGTCCCAGAAAACAGACCTCGTCTTCCATACCTTAAGCAGCGGCTCCGGCGCCTTTCGCTTCTTTCCCGGCGGTGGGCACTCTTTCCAATTTTTCAATAGCTCGTCTATTTGCTCGCCGCTTCTCGTACGTGGCCGTCTTCGGGGTTCGTCTTGACCATCGAACAGATCCTTGCGTTTCCTCCATGGGTCTTCGTCGCGAAGCCACCTTCGATGTCCCATGAACACCGTTTTCGAGGACCCGGGATCTCTATCTAGCTGGCGGTACGTTGTGTCATCCATGCACCTGACGCATGCATTGAATCCGTGGACCACCTGCCCCGCGACATATCCGTAACCGAGAAAGTCGTGCACCGTCGTGAGCAACGCGGCTCTCATAGGGAAATATTCTTCCGCGGCGGCGTCCCACGTATTGGCAGGCGCGTCCCATAGCGTGGCTAGCTCCTCTTTCAGAAGCCCCATATACAGATTGATGTCGTTCCCTGGTTGTTTCGGCCCTTCAATTAGCATACTCATTTGAATGTACTTCCTCTTCATGCACAACCAGGGGGGAGGTTGTACATCCACACAAACACGGGCCAGGTGCTATGCGTGCTGCTCTGGCTGCCAAACGGATTGACTCCATCGGTGCTCGCGCCCAGCCTTATGTTCCTAGGATCGTCCCCAAATTCTGGGTACTCGAGGTTCAACGCATTCCACTGGCTAGCATCCGAAGGGTGTCTCAACATCCTGTCCTTTTTCTTTTTCTTCGGATCATCTGCGTCATCTTCTCCCTTCCTCATCTCCGCGTGCCAGCGCATTAGCTTTGCTTGCTTAGGATCCGTGAAATACCGCTGCAGACGAGGAGTGATCGGAAAGTACCACACCACCTTCCGAGGAGCTTTCTTCCCCTTCTTGTACCGACTGACGCCGCACTCCGGACATATGGTACACTCCGCGTGCTCGTTCCGATAAATGATGCAATCGTTCAAGCACACATGGTATTTCACATGCGGTAAATCCAGAGGACACACGATTTTCTTGGCCTCCTCGATACTAGTCGGACACGTGTTACCTTTGGGAAGACGTTCGTGCCAGAATGACATGTTGTCGTTGAAGGATGTGTCGGTCATTTTGTGCTTTACCTTCATCTCCAGAGCCATGAGCGTTACTTTCAGGCGGGTATCCTCCGGCCTGCATCCTTCATACAATGGAGTAACCGCGTCTACCTCCAGTTGATCCATCTTGGCTTTCTCTCGGGCGGCAGCTCTTGCGTTACTCGTCTGCTTGAGAAGCAGCTCTTGAAGATAAGGGTCCTGCACCCAGTCCATCGACGATGGTCCATCGTCTTCATCTTCATGATCGTCATGATGACCTTGATACGTCCAAAACGTATCTACTTTCCCGAACACTTTTGCTATTGTTTGGCCTCTAATTTGTGTATTTTGGATGCAACTAACACGGACTAACGCTGTTTTCAGCAGAACTGCTCTGGTGTCTCGTTTTTGTGCAGAAATCCAACTTTCTGGAAAAACCTCGGAATTTATGCAGAAGGCCCTATTTTCCCAGGAAACTAACGGAGCCAGAAGGGCAATTGAAGTGGAGGCCCGAGGGCCCCACACCATAGGGCGGCGCGGCCAGGGGCCCGCGCGGCCTGTGGTGTGGCCCCCTCGGCCGGCCTCCGACGCCCTCCTTCGGACTACTTATTCGCCTCGACCTAAAAACGCTAAAAGAAGTCGAAGTCGCCGAAACCTTCAGAACGCCGCCACATCGCGAAACTCCGTCGCGGGAGCGAGAAGTCTCCGTTCGGCACTCCGCGGGACGGGGAATTGGAGGAGATCATCACCGCCATCACCGCCAACGCCTCTACATCAACCAGCCATGTTTCCCCATCCATGTGTGAGTAATTCCCCGCTGTAGGCTGAAGGGGATGGTAGGGATTGGATGAGATTGGTCATGTAATAGCATAAGATTGTTAGGGCATAGTGCCTAGTGTCCGTAATTGGTACTTTGATGATATTGTTGCAACTTGTTATGCTTAATGCTTGTCACTAGGGCCCGAGTGCCATGATCTCAGATCTGAACATGTTATTGTTTCATCATGATATTCATTGTTTATGGTCTTACCTATAAGTTGTATACACATGTCGCTGTCCGGAACCGATGGCCCCGAAGTGACAGAAATCGGGACAACCGGAGGGAATGGTAGTGATGTGAGGATCACATGTGTTCACGGAGTGTTAATGCTTTGCTCCGGTACTCTATTAAAAGGAGTATCTTAATATCCAGTAGTTTCCCTTGAGGCCCGGCTGCCACCGGCTGGTAGGACAAAAGATGTTGTGCAAGTTTCTCATTGCGAGCACGCACGACTATAATTGGAACACATGCCTATTGATTGATTAGTACTTGGACACCATTTTATTATTATCTGCAAATGCCCTGCTATGATTGTTACATGAGTTTCTCTCATCCATGCAACGCCCGTCATCCGTCCCCGTGCCTACAGTATTTTAATCCTGCTGTTTACTATAATCACCACTGCTGTCTTTGTTACTCTGCTGCGTTATTTCACTACTGTTATAAAACTGTTACTCTGATAAACTCTTGCGAGCAAGTCTGTTTCCAGGTGCAACTGAATTGACAACTCCGTTGTTAAGGCTTCCAAGTGTTCTTTGTCTCCCTTGTGTCGAATCAATAAATTGGGTAATACTTCCCTCGAAGACTGTTGCGATCCCCTATACTTGTGGGTCATCAAGACTATTTTCTGGCGCCGTTGCCGGGGAGCATAGCTTTATTTGGAAGTTCACTTGGATTAATATTGTTCGCTGCAAATTCTCCATCATGGGTAAACCTCGCGATACTAAGATCGCCATATTACCATCCACTACAAGAAAAGGTACAATTCTGAGTACCTCCGCTACACTTGATTCACCATCTGTGATTGATAAACTTGTTTCACCGCCACATGCTTCGCATGCGGGTACATCTGCTGAATCTGAACACTCTCATAATATTGATAATGTTTCTGCTGTGCTTGATGATAGTGGTTCATTGGGATCTTTTCTAGATGCTACAATTGCTAAATCTAGACAAATTGAAAATACTGAAACTCCTAATGCTACTACACCTGTTAGTTCACCTGAACTTGATTATTTTAGTGATGATCTTGAGGAAGATTATGTGGAGCTTGATGATGATTTTATTGAAAAATGCAATGCTACTACTGATGCAAGAAAAATTAAAAAGTTGCTTGCAGAACATGCTGTTAGATATAAACTGTCTCCTGATCCTAAATTTGCCACATCTCCTATAAACATTAGGGATAAAGATTATGATTTTTCTCTTGATCTATCTCATATAGCTATTGTTGAGAAAACACCTTTTTGTGGTACTGAAAAAGAAAGTGCTGTTGAACACATGACTGAGTTATCTACTTTGAGTAGCTTGTTTTCTGATGATGTTAAGAAGCGTACTTACTTTGTTGCTAAAATCTTTCCATTCTCATTAAAGGATGACGCTAAAACTTGGTATAATAGTTTGCCACCTAGTTCTATTAAAAGTCCGAAAGAATTGCTTGATGTTTTCTTCCGCAAATACTTTCCTGCTAGTGCTCAACATGCTGCTTTGCAGAGAGTTTATAATTTTGATCAGGGAGATGAGGAGAAATTGCCTGAGGCTTGGGCGAGATTTTGCTCTCTTATTAGAGCTTTGCCTGACCATGATTTAGAAAAGCATGATTTACTTGATATATTTTATAGTGGACTAACCATTGAGTCTAGGGCATACCTGGATAGTTGTGCTGGTTGTGTTTTCAGGAAAAGAAAGACGACGCTGAAGAATTATTGGCTAAAATAGGCCGGAATTATGATGATTGGAATACGCCTGAACCAACTCCAACACCAATAGTGAAGAAGAGGGGTTTAATTAAATTGAATGATGAAGATATGAGGGAAGCCAAGAAGTCTCTCAAGGAGAAAGGTATTAAATCTGAAGATGTGAAGAATCTACCTCCTATAGAAGATATATGTGAGATAATTCCCCCTTCATCCATGATTGAGGTAAACTCCCTTCAACGCTTTACTAGGGAAGATATTCCGTATTCGAAACCTCCTGCACAATGCTTAGATGAGTTTGATAATTATATTGTTAAGCAAGAAAATTTTAATATGAGAGTAGAGAATCATTTAATGGAAAATTCTCAAGCTATTAGTCAATTGCATGATATTGTGGAGAGAACCTCCAATGATGTTAAGATGCTTGTCAAACATTTTCAAATGATTCAGACTCAAATTGATCAACTCACTAAAGTGCAAAATGACTTGTTAGGGAATAATTCTAAAGAGAAACATGCTTATGAAGTAACAACTAGAGGTGGTGTCTCTACCCAGGATCCTCTATATCCTGAAGGGCATCCCAAAAGAATTGAACAAGATTCTCAACGCATTGAACCTAGTGCTCATTCTAAGAAGAAAAAGAAAAAGAAACATAAAAATGTTGTAGAATCCTCTGAACCTGTTAATGATCCTAATAGTATTTCTATTTCTGATGCTGAAACCGAAAGTGGTAATGAACATGATAATGATAAAGATAATGATAAGAATGATACTCCTGATAAAGAAGAGGTTGAAGAAGAACCTGAAAAGCATGCTAAAAATAAAAAGTATACTAAAGAAGATTTTATTACTGAGAAACATGGTAATGAAAGAGAACCTTGGGTGCAAAAGCCAATGCCTTTTCCTGCTAAGAAACTAAAATCAAAGGAAGAAGAACACTATAATAAATTCTGCGATTGGATGAAACCTTTATTCTTGCAAATCCCTTTGACTGATGCTATTAAATTGCCTCCTTATTCAAAGTATATGAAAGATATTGTTACTAACAAAAGGAAAATCCCCAATGAGGAAATTTATACTATGCTTGCTAATTACTCTTTCAATGGCAAAATTCCAAAGAAGTTGGGCGACCCAGGTATACCTACTATTCCTTGTTCTATTAAGAATAATTATGTTAAAACTGCTCTATGTGACTTGGGAGCCGGTGTTAGTGTTATGCCTTTTTCTCTTTATAAGAGACTTTACTTAGATAAGTTGATACCTACTGATATATCTTTGCAAATGGCTGATAAATCTACTGCTATTCCTGTTGGTATATGTGAGAATGTTCCTGTTCAAGTTACTACTAACTGCTTGATATTAACTGATTTTGTTGTATTGGAAATGCCTGAAGATGATAATATGTCTATTATTCTTGGGAGACCTTTTCTTAACACCGCAGGGGCTGTTATTGATTGCAACAAAGGAAAGGTTACTTTCAATGTTGATGATAGGGAACATACCGTTTATTTCCCCAAGAGGATTGAGAAAGCGTGTGGAGTTAATACTATTTCTAATGTGAGAACTATCAAAGTGGGAACCATCGATTGTCCTATATATGAGCCTAAAGAAGAATATCAAACTCTTGTTATTGGATCCATATCAATACAATTCAAGGTAACATGATTGATTTGAGGTTTATTTCTTCATATGTTATGTAAAATTTATTTGGTGGCAAGACTTGATCAACCTTGTTAACAAATACTTTTTATATGCATAGAGGAGGTAAACAACATATCTTTCTTCCTCCACTTGCTCTAGTTGCTGTAGCACTTTTAATTTGCAAAGTTCTTTGGTTATTTGAAGATTTCAGAAATTTTCCTGGCCAGTAATAATAAACTTAATACCCAGAAAATGTGCGTTTTTCAAAGTTTTCAAAAATTCACAAAAATTATACCGTTGGTCCTATTTTTCGACGAGGCACCTGGGAGCACCAGAGGATGACCTGTGGGGCACCGAGGGCGCCACACCACTGGCCGGCGCGGCCAAGGAGGTGGCCGCGCCACCATGTGGTGTGGGCTCCCCTCTGCCCCACTTTGTCATCTCTTTCTCCCAGCACCTTCTCTCTCCCGAAAAAACTCGTACCAAGTTCATCTCTCTCGCGTTTTTGCTCCAGAGCTCCAGATTTCTCGATCTCTTTGCTCAGCCCAGATTTCTGTCTGAAATTTGGCACATTTGCTCTTCGGTATGTGACTCCTCCACCCATCCAAGTAGAATTTCGTTTGGTTGAGTATATCTTGAATATTTTGCTGCTGTAGGTAACATGTTTAGTGAGCTAGCATGCTTGTTCTAAGTGATAGAAACTAGTTTTGATGCATGATTAGTACTCTAGCAAGTTCCTATGGTAGTTTCCCTCAATTATATGTCACCAAATCAAATTTTTATGTCATTTGTTGAAAATTTCAGAGAAGCTATGAAGAAGTTTAGCTTTGGAGAGTTGTTCAAGAAGGGGACAACCAGCACCGGGAGGCCTTCTAGGGCCGCCACCCGGATTAGGCAATCATACAATGAAGACATCCTCGCGCCTAGCTTCGCGCCTGAAGAGGACAACGGTCCTCCTAATGCTTCTACTTTTCCATGTTATGATTTTCTAAGGAATGCAGGGATACTGGAGGATTTCTTAACCCTTGTCAACAGGGCAGGGTTAACCACTTATATGGGCGATGAAAGGGAGCAATACTACTTGCTCACCAAAATCTTCGTCGAGAGTTTCCAGTTCAACAACAAACACTATGAGCCAACGGTTGCATTCAGGATTTATGGTAATACTGTGACTATGCCATTGAAGGATTTTTGTTGTGCCTTGGATATTGCCCCTGTAGGTACAGCAAGTAGGATTGATGACAACCCCCGGGACTTGCTGGAGCTCTACCGAGGGATCACCGATGATGATTGTCGCACCATTCAGCGGGGCAAGATAAGGAACATCCAACTTCCCGCCATTAAGTATTTTGCATACTACATTGCTACTAGCATTCTTGGTAGGGAGAACACTAGTAATATCTCTAGCTACCATCTTGCTTTTCTGAATATTGCACTTACTGGTCAAACCTCCTATCACCTCGGTGCTCTTATTGCTCGCCGCCTGACTACCAGGGGGCCTATTTTTGGAGGAACCATTGCACTGCGTGTTTTAACATTTCTTAATCTTCCTATTGATCCTAATGATGTGCCATTGGCCCCTAGGAGACTCGATATTACTGCTATGAAGAGTCATCATTTTGTTACAACTGACTCTACTTTAGATAATATGGTTTATAGAATGTTGTTTTCTGACGGGGAGGAGAAGGAAATCCCTCTTCCCCAACCAGGTTTGCTCAGTATTGACAGGCAATCATGGTCGTGCACTAAGGAGGAGGTGGATGAACATATGAAGATACAAGAGTTCCACCAGCAACATGACTCCGAGGACGTCGGGACCTCCTACGACCACACCGTCACATATCCGGGTGCTTCTTCTAGCACATACCCGGAATACGACCCATCTTCATATTACGGAGATACTACTTCATGGGATCGATGGGATTGAACTCCACTTAGGCCAAAAGCCTAAGCTTGGGGGGAGGTATACCGGCATCACTCATTCTTTGCATATTATGGTTGCTGGATACTTGCACATACTTGCTTTGTTCGTTTGAGTGGTTTTCTAATGAGAGGAAGATGATATTTGGGGAAGTGCTGCCTGAAAACAGATTCTGGAACGTTACCGTAAAAATTCTCAAAAATAGCCAGAGCGTCATTTTGAGCTGCAAATTTTTGTGCAGGTTCCCCAGGTTGTTATCTAACTTTCATTAGTTGAACACTTTTTGAACTGAGCAACGTAAGATTTTTGTAAAAATCTATTTCTGTACTGCTGTCAGGTTTTGGCAGATTTCTGCCATCTCGCTTTTCTGTGTTTCTTTTAGTTTGCTATTTCTTGTTTTTGCTTTGTTCCTTTCCAAAACACAAAAAGACCAAAAATATTTCTGTTGTTTCTCTTCACCATTTGTTTGCCTTGGTTTCTTGCATTTGTTTCGCTTTATTTGCTATTGCTAGTTTGCTATAAGAAAACCCAAAAAGATTTTGCTTTGTTTGCTTGTTTCCTCTTGTTCTTATTTGCAATTTGAAAACACCAAAAATATTTGCTGTTCTTCTTTGGTTTGTAAAGTTCTTTATGAGTTCAATGGTCTTCGGTGGCTGGAGCGTGGTTTTCATTTCATATTATCCAAGCTACACAAGTGAAAAGGCAATAATGACGATCTACGACAATCTGATTGTGGTGAGAGGCTGGTATGAACTCTATTTGTTTTCATTTTTGTACATATACTCATCCATGTGAGCATGCTTAGTTGGTTCATGTGAGGTATATGTTATTTGAGAAAGTCTAGTAGTTTATGATCTCTCATGTTTAGCTCCAATCTATTAATATGAGTAGCATGTCATGGATGTTTGCTTGCATTGTTTTATTCATAAGTGAGTATGGCATTGTGGTATCCTCCTCTGAATAATTCATTTATATCGACTTGGCACATGCTCACGCATGCATATGACTGAACAAAAAGTCAATTAAGCCTCGATGATCTATATTGCTTCAGAGTTCTTGTATCACTTTTATGCCTCGGTTAATTTATTTTGCCGCAAGCATGATTATGACAGTTACTGCTCTCTTGATTTGTCGCTCCCTAGTCTATTGCTAGCCTACACTTGTACTGAGCGGGAACGCTGCTCGTGCCTCCAAACACATGAAAACCAAGTCATTCCAGAGTGTCCACCATAAATACCTATGCATGGCATTTCAAACCATTCCAAGTAAATTCTCATGCGCTACCTTTAAAATCTTCAAAATGCTTCTTAATTTGTGTTAATGTTTCATAGCTCATGAGGAAGTATGTGGTGTTTAGCTTTCAACCTTGTCATTTACTTTTGACGGACTCTCATATGGAATAGTGGCACATCCGCTTATCCAATAATTTTGCAAAAAGAGCTGGCAATGGGATTCCCAGTCCCGAATTAATTAAACTTAAATAGACACTCCTCCATGGTTTGTGATTGTTGGACGGCACCCGAAGGATTCGGTTAGCCATGGCTTGTGTAAGCAAAGGTTGGGGGAGTGTCATCATCATAATAAAACTAAAATAAAAAGGCACTCCTTCATGGTATGAGATTGTTGGCAGGCACCCGAGGATTCGGTTAGCCATGGTTTGTGCAAGAAAGGTTGGAAGGAGTGCCAAATAAATATGCAATAATTCATGGGAGCCGCTCTTGAAAGTCCGGTTGGCGAGGTAGTTAGTGTACCCATTACCATTCGTTGACAACAACAAACACCTCTCAAAATAATTTTACTCCTGATTTATAAAAATGAAAAGCTCTAGCGCATGTTAATCCCTGCTTCCCTCTGCGAAGGGTCAATCTTTTACTTTTATGTTGTGTCTCCATTATTTCTTTGAGTACTATCTTGAGAGCACAACTGTCATTCTTAGTACAATATGCTTGTCTCAAAATATGATTGATTGTGGTATAACTTTGATGCATTTATCTTTTGACAATCACTACTTCTAGTCTTTCTATGAACTCCAGAGGTGCCCGGGCATTTATGTTTTGCCAATCAAATACAGGCAAGCGAGATACCACTTTATCATACTCTCTTATGAACATTGCAATCTTGCTTATGTACATGATTCTTGATGCTTATTATTAATTGTTGGTACCTCTCCATGATTGACATAGCTGTTAGATGATCTTATTTGCATGTATCTCATTATGAACTGCTTAAGTATTAGCCATAACATGAGAATATATACATCATATGAGCAAATGTGTTCGTGAAAGTTCTTTTATCGCTCAGTTGTTAACTGAATTGCTTGAGGACAAGCAATAAGCTAAGCTTGGGGGAGTTGATACGTCCAAAACGTATCTACTTTCCGAACACTTTTGCTATTGTTTGGCCTCTAATTTGTGTATTTTGGATGCAACTAACACGGACTAACGCTGTTTTCAGCAGACTCTGGTGTCTCGTTTTTGTGCAGAAATCCAACTTTCGGGAAAAACCTCGGAATTTATGCAGAAGGCCCTATTTTCCAGGAAACTAACGGAGCCAGAAGGGCAATTGAAGTGGAGGCCCGAGGGCCCCACACCATAGGGCGGCGCGGCCCGGGGGGGCCCGCGCGGCCTGTGGTGTGGCCCCCTCGGCCGGCCTCCGACGCCCTCCTTCGGACTACTTATTCGCCTCGACCTAAAAACGCCGAAAAGAAGTCGAAGTCGCCGAAACCTTCCGAACGCCGCCACATCGCGAAACTCCGTCGCGGGAGCCAGAAGTCTCCGTTCTGGCACTCCGCCGGGACGGGGAATTGGAGGAGATCATCACCGCCATCACCGCCAACGCCTCTACATCAACCAGCCATGTTTCCCCCATCCATGTGTGAGTAATTCCCCCGCTGTAGGCGAAGGGGATGGTAGGGATTGGATGAGATTGGTCATGTAATAGCATAAGATTGTTAGGGCATAGTGCCTAGTGTCCGTAATTGGTACTTTGATGATATTGTTGCAACTTGTTATGCTTAATGCTTGTCACTAGGGCCCGAGTGCCATGATCTCAGATCTGAACATGTTATTGTTTCATCATGATATTCATTGTTTATGGTCTTACCTATAAGTTGTATACACATGTCGCTGTCCGGAACCGATGGCCCCGAAGTGATAGAAATCGGGACAACCGGAGGGAATGGTAGTGATGTGAGGATCACATGTGTTCACGGAGTGTTAATGCTTTGCTCCGGTACTCTATTAAAAGGAGTATCTTAATATCCAGTAGTTTCCCTTGAGGCCCGGCTGCCACCGGCTGGTAGGACAAAAGATGTTGTGCAAGTTTCTCATTGCGAGCACGCACGACTATAATTGGAACACATGCCTATTGATTGATTAGTACTTGGACACCGTTTTATTATTATCTGCAAATGCCCTGCTATGATTGTTACATGAGTTTCTCTCATCCATGCAACGCCCGTCATCCGTCCCCGTGCCTACAGTATTTTAATCCTGCTGTTTACTATAATCACCACTGCTGTCTTTGTTACTCTGCTGCTGTTATTTCACTACTGCTACTGTTATAAAACTGTTACTACTGATAAACTCTTGCGAGCAAGTCTGTTTCCAGGTGCAACTGAATTGACAACTCCGTTGTTAAGGCTTCCAAGTGTTCTTTGTCTCCCCTTGTGTCGAATCAATAAATTGGGTAATACTTCCCTCGAAGACTGTTGCGATCCCCTATACTTGTGGGTCATCAGACCTCCATCTTGATCTTCCTCATCATCAGGTCCAGGATCTCCTAGATTGTGATCATGATCATCTCCGGGATCTTCTACATCCTGATCATGTCCGGGATCTTCTACATCCTGATCATGTACGGGATCTTCTACATGGTGCTCACGTCCTCCTTATTTCTTGTTGAAATCCCATGGAAAAATTCATAATCATCTTCGTCGCCTTCCCACCGATAGCCATCCATGAAACCACGCACGAGAAGGTGGTCCCGCACCATATCGGCTTTAGGGTCCATAAGGCTCGTCAGCTTGCATCTTCGACACGGACATCTTATCTCCTTTTGGTTATTTCTAATCATCTCGGCCGTCGCGGCTTTCAAAAACCTAGCCACAACGCCTTCGCTCATCATGCGGACCATGGTCGCCTGCGGGTATAGAGAAAATGGATATCTTAGTATACCAAAAGAAAATTTTGGCATGACCTTCCCTAAAAATAGGACATATGTATATGCGTAGTATGCCCATTATTCGCCGAAACGGAAATGAATCAACGTTTCGGCAAAATATTGGCAACTCCATCGCATTTCAAATCCCTGCAAACAAAAACATGCAACACATGTGTGGAGGCTTCGCATATACAACACATGTGGAGGCTTCGCATACAACACACATGCACGTGACGCTTCGCGCATGCACAACACATGTGGAGCTTCGCATAAC
This sequence comes from Lolium multiflorum, assembly GCA_030979885.1. Lineage (NCBI taxonomy): Eukaryota > Viridiplantae > Streptophyta > Magnoliopsida > Poales > Poaceae > Lolium > Lolium multiflorum. The sequence continues at coordinate 322,394,860 of CM061753.1, forward strand.
ACATATATGCACACACACGTGTGCAAGACGATCGTAACCGGTCACACACAAAGCATAAAACCAACAAAGTTACCGATACGGCGAGACCGAGAGTGTTGGATGAGGAAAAAAGTTGAGATTGAGTATGGTATTGAGCTATAGAAAGCTTCACCCTTTCTTACCTATCAAGAAAATTAAGTTTACCACTTAATTTGGGTGAATGAAGAGGTGAAAATGAGGTGGGAAGGAGGGGCAACACGACCAGATCCAGATTTGGTGGGAGGTGGTGGTGGAAGAGTGTTTGGGGAAAGTGGGTGGCACATGTGAGTGGAGGGGAAAAGCAGGAAATGGTCCCAGGTTAGCGGTGGCGCACCACCGCCGTGCGCCACTGCTAGGGTGACATAGCAATGGCGCCTTTAAGTGGTGCGCCACGCTCAGTGCACACCCCCTGCCCAACTTAGCAGTGGCGCACGTTGTTGGTCGTGCGCCATAGCTAGGTGGCGCACGGCAGTGCGCCATTGGAAGGCCCTCATCTCTAAAGGGCCCTGCCACCTCCTATCGTGGCGCACCACTATGCGTGCGCCATAGGTAAGCAAAGTAGCAGTGGCGCACCTTCGACGTGCGCCACTATTAGGTTGGGTAGGAGCTGGCCTGCCAGGATTTAGTAATGGCGCACCACAAACAAGGTGCGCCACTACTACATTTGTAACAGTGGCCCAACGTTTTGTGGTGCGCCACTACTAAGTAGTAGTGGCTCACGGCCATCATGGTGCACCACTGATGTCAATCTTACGGCTAGGCCTTTTCCTAGTAGTGATGCATGTGCGGAATATTCTTGAGATGGCAGGTTGTTACCTCCATTTGCTTGAAAAGTTCCTTTGTGCACACTAAGCCAATGACTGGTTTGTTCAAAGAGAAGAAGCTTAATAACTTCATTATCTTCTTTGATATCCCCACCAGGACTCAGTTGTGTTACATTGCAAGTTCATGTGCAGTCGCAACCACATGTATTACGCAATCTAGCTCAAATCTTTTGGAGCTTGACATTGTAGTCTATAACTTGAGAATCTAGCGACTTTACCTTTGTGGTAACTATCACAAATTTCTATTTGGACATGCTAAGTCTGAAATATCTTTACACCTAACATAAGCTGAATCTCAAGTAGCAATGATGGTTAGTGTTTATCAAGGATTCATGACATAGGTCTCTTTGTAAATCCGGCAAGATTGATGTCGTGGTTAACATAATTAGTCGGAAGGTCTAAGGCCATAATCTCATAAGGATCTTATGCGACTTATTCGAGGAGCTGCCCTTATGATGTCTTTTCAATCCTAAAGTCCGACCTTCACTTGATGATCTATTGAAGGCTAGTCAGAAGCCTGATATTGGTGTCTAGAACGTCAAGGAGAACATTAGAAGCAGAGTTGCTAAATGTTTCTCAGTCAATCCCTCAAATGCATATCTCTTGTGACAACCACTCCGTTAGGAGAAATTTCACTCCCCAGGTGATCCTTCGCACTTCACTAGCCAGTGCTCTTTCCCTTCTTTTGGGTTGTCCCTAAAGTTCTAATCAATTCACATGTTGTGTGAATTCGTCAGTCATCTAGGCCTATCCTTTTGAGTACACTTCAATCATTTCATGTACCCATACCAAAGAGTTACTAAGTTTTTTTTTAAATCCAAAGTTTCTTTGGTTGGATAATCATTTGTGTTTCTACGAGTCACCCTCTCTAAGAGTGCCTCGTCATGGTATCAAAGGCAACTTAACTCCTCGTTACCTTGTCCCTTCGTAATCTTGTAAAGAGTGGAGCAATTGTCTACCAAAATTTGAAACTTCTTCTGTCTCCTCCGTTACCTTGACATGTTTCATGTTTGTTAACTCAAGAGTTATTTTTCAACACTCATTCCATGAGATGACCATGTGATACTCGATCTTCGTGAAGATCCATCACTCCAGAGTTATTCCCTCTTTCCTTTAGAGTGAAGAAAGCAAAATGAAGAGCTCTTCATAGTGTTAAAGATCAATTTCTTCATGGTGTTGTGGATCAATTTCTTCATGATGTCGTGGATCAACCTCTTCAAGAAGGAAGATTGTCGTGGTATCGACAAGATCGTTGAAGACCGGTGTAGTCCTTGTTACTTTCTCTATTCCTACCTTGGAATCTCGGGATGAGATTCTTTTAAGGGGGATAGATCTGTAACATCCCTGTTTTAATAAAACCTTATTAGGGTTGATTGTGCATCATTTGCATCATATTATTTTCCTAAGACAATTTGCATCAATGAATTGATTTGAAAACCCTAATGTTGGTTTGAATCTCCCTCTCTTTTAAATGCTCAAAATGTTTCAACCTTTCCAACTAAAGTTTGTGGCCCATTTGCATTATGTCAAGAAGGCCATGATTATTTTGGAAGTTCCAAAAGTTTGCATTTTCAAACAGATTTCAAGTTGGAAAAGAGTTTGAAAAACAAAAATCCAGAATTTTTGAAAAAGGGAGAAAACTCTCTCTCTCCCCTGGGCCGCAGCCCAGCTCCTTTCTCCTTCTCTCCTCCCTGGCGCAGCCCACCTCGGCCCAGCAGCAGCCCACGCAGTCCAGAACTTTCCCCAGGGGGGTTTTCGCAAAATGGTCATCTCCCCCGCGCATCCAAGCTGCTCGCCTGGCAGCTCGCCGGCCGCTCGATCTCCGGCCGCGCGGAGATGCCCGCCGCCGCCCCCGGCGGCCTACAAGTAGCTCCGCTGCCGCCGCCCCTAACCCTAACCCCTATTTCCCCCTCTTCCCAGTCTCCCCCAATAACCCTAACCCTAACCTACTGCCGGCCGGAATCACGTCGATTCGCCGCCGGTGAGCGTCCCCGGCCATCTCCGACCCCTCCATCTCACTCGTGGTGAGCCCCTCTCTCTCCCGGTGTCCTCGCCTCGCCCCCTAACCCTCTCTGGAGCCACCTCTGCTTGGTCACCGGCGGGCAGCCACCGTGGTTGACCACCGTGGTCGACTGCCGTGGGACCCGCCCCTGTTTTCTCTTTTTATTTTTATTATTTTCTGTAAAAGAAAAATCCCTGACATGTGGGCCCCTCTGTCAGGTTTTTAATAATTTCGGAAATAATTAGGAAAAAGAATAAAACCCCGACATGTGGGTCAGTGCATGATTTTAATTATTTTCCAGAATTTTCAGAAATGATTTAAAATGAATAAATCTTGTAAAATTCATAAGTAATTAATTTTAAATCAGAAAAATTTGTATAATATATCAAAATTTTCTGAAAAATGAGATCTACAATTTGGGTACACAATCATGCATTGTTAAACAACTTGAACTCTGCTTATATTAGAAGAACTAAATGAACCCCTATGGAGTGTTCGGAACTGCTAACCCTAGTTTGTTCCATTTAAATTGATGATGTCTTAGGGTTATTTCAGTACCTTTAACATGTCATGTCATCATACTTGTATGCGCATTGCATTATGCCATGTGTTGATTGTTGTTTTACCTTTCCGGTATTTGCTTCTTCGCGATCGATAGAGCAAGTGTGTGAGACGATGAAGATCGACAACGACGCAACTCAATAATTGTCCATCGACGAACAAGTCAAGCATGGGATCCCCGAAGATCCATATTGGTTTGTCAGGGACAAAGGCAAGCCCTAGCCTGGTTCATATTATGATTTCAAAATGCTTTTACATCTGGTTTCTACATATTGCATTCATTTCCAATATGTTTTATCGGCGGGTATAGTTATCCTATGTGTTGCATTTACCATCCTTGTAGCCTAAAATACTCTGATCCACTGCTCCCAGCAAGACTAGGTTTGAGCTCGTGTGCATCGCTAGAGCCGTTGTATCGAATATGCTTAGCCATGCTTAGTTGACGAATTCTGATCCATCCGGTTGATGAATCAGAGCTGCGAATGAACCTAGTATGGCAGGATGACGTGGTAAGATCAGTGATGATAATAAACATGCTTAAAGGCTTGGATGGGCCGCTGACGAGGGAACACCTCGCCAATGCCTACGTATTGTAGACTTGGGTTTCGGGAGAGAGCGACGATGGAGATTCTGGGAACGAGATTAGGCACATGACGTACCCAGCTTCAGGTCCCCTCGGTGGAGGATCCCTACATGCTGCTAGCAATCTACTATATGATCATAAATATGTTTACAGGGTGCCGCCATAGCGGAGCTATGGTGTCTATCTGTTGGCCTCTCTCTATCGGGTGCCCTGGCTGGCTTTATATATGCAACCAGCCTAGGGTTTTACAAGAGTCCTAGTCGACTACTTCTTCGGGTTGCCTTGTTGGGCCTTCTCCATATTGGGCCGAGCCAAACCAGGTATACTAATAATGGGTACCCGAAGGGTATACCCATGTCAGTAGCCCCCGAGTGTCTAGGGAAGTCGAAGACTTGCGTAGAGACTCCAAGCATAATCATCTCCAAAGGCGAGGTCCATGTCGTAGATCATGTGTAGCGTAGATGATGTCGACGATTCTTGAAATTATTTTTCTATCGGGTGCGCGGCAGCGCTCCCGATGGGAGTAGCCCCCGAGTCTATGGGTAAGTGCTTGCACTTAGGCATAGACTCAAGTTGTACTACTCGATGAAGAACTTAACTATATTTCTGGAGGACTTGATGAAATCCATGTGCTCCCGATGGGAGTAGGCTCCACTCGAGTCGTAGAATCGAGTTGAGTCTACAAACCTTGATTGTCATAGATGTTGTCGAAGTTATTTTTCTATCGGGTGCGCGGCCAGCGCTCCCGATGGGAGTAGCCCCCGAGGCTACAGCCAAGTGTTTGCACTTGGGTGTAGGCTCAACTTGCTTTTAATCGACACCACAATTTTTCCTCTTTCTTGTATCTTATCGGGAGGGTGAACAATACTCTCGATAAGAGTAGCCCCGAGCCTATGGGCAGGTGCTTGCACCTGGACATAGACTCAAGTTGTACTATTCGATAAAGAACTTGACTATATTTCTGGGCGCAGCCCCTCGTTTTATTGACTCCAGGCCGTTGCTATCTATGTTGTTCAGGGATAATGGTAAATGGGGCTGGTTCATCTGACGGATCAGGTACCAGTTAACTGCTCTTGTGGCAATCCCGCAAGAACCTACTTCAAGATCACGTCCCTGGACATGATCTCGGGATACTGGTTAATTCGACATGTGCCGCTTAAGGTCTTACCATCTGTCGAGTCCCAGTCGTGTTTTATCGGGTACCTAACGCGTCCGTTAGGATTTTTTTTCGTATCTGTTGATACGGAAAAAAGTAGCAAACCGACTGTTATCACCAGATTTTGGCCAAATCAGGAGATAGGCCGTAAGTGAGATGGGCTTAAAGGATCTACGCGTGGAGGATCTCTGAAGCGGCCTTGCACGAGAATTTGGGCTAAATTGCCCGTGTATCTGTATTATAGTAGATCGCATCTTAGTTTGGAAGTTAGAGTTTAACCCGTGCACGGTTCGGTGCACGCCTGAATTAGAAAGTCCCCAGGACTATAAATATGTATCTAGGGTTTATGAAATAAACAACAATCATCGTTCACAACAAACACAAACCAGGCGCATCGCCACCCCTTCTTCGAGGGTTTCCTTCCGGGTAAGCATCATGCTGCCTAGATCGCATCTTGCGATCTAGGCAGTACGCGTTTATTCGTCTACCTTGTGCTACTCGTGCTGAAGCGTTGTTGATGGCGAGTAGCACTACTTATCTTAGGTGTTTTGGGGCTTGCATTGATGCTTTTCTTATGCATATCTGCTTAGCAATGCCGTCCCTTGACACCTAGCTGCCCTTACGCCTATCTGGGCGTAAGGGCAGCATCTTGCTTGTTCGGTACTTAGTAGATCCGATCTGTTATAGTTGCTCCTTGTTCTGCAAGGATTAGTTTAATATCTGCATGATTAGGCCTTATGCTGGGGTTGGAGGATCCGGTAGTGCGTTAGGTGCTGTTTACCGTTCCTATAAGGGATGTTCCGGGAATTAATGTAATGTTGGTTTTTAGGCCTCTTCTAGGGATAGTTTGCATCATCTTTCGTATCTGCTAGGCCCAACTACGCGTAGGATGTTCCGGTTATGCGGTGAAAACCCTAAACTGTCGTAGATTGGTTTAGCTTTGTTTTGATCAAGCAGGATCCCCATGTCATTGCAAATCCAGCGTGAACCATGGGGCGATCGGCTCTTTGAGCCGATCCACAGGGCAACCTGAGAGCCGATAGGGCTCGTATTTAATGTTTACGTGTCTACCATGCAGGAACAATCGAAGCAATCTAACACCTTCCTGATCGGGTCTAGGTCAGGTGGCACGCCCTTGCAGGAAACTTGCGGGACGACGCGAGGTGCCAGGGTCCACTAAGCGGCCTTGGGAGCCTCCCGGCTCTTCGTGTTGCTTAACCACTGCTCGCCGGTGAGTTTTGGCAGGCAACACATTCTGGCACGCCCGGTGGGACAATCTTCGACAACATCCACGTCAACACCTGCGTCCGAGATGGCGGACGAACCGATCAAGTACGAGGATCTCCCTGCGGAGCACAAGAAGAAATACGATGAGCTGAAGGCCATCTGTGAAGCCGAACTCATCGGCTCCTTTGAGAAGACCCGGTCGCACGGCATCAGGTTTAAAGGATTCACTCCCCATGGCGTTCTTGACGGTTTGGATCTGTCTCTCCCTTCGGAGGAACGTACCAGAGCCCTGCGTCAGGAAATCAACTACGTTGTGGCTCATTCGCTGCATCGGCATTCCGAGAGCCTGGTGAATACTTTGGAGCGCGTCGCGCTTCATGTGGTCCAAGAAATCATGAAGCATCGGTACTCCCCTCAGGACCTGTGCTAGGGACTCACCAGGGAGAGATGCAACTCCACACCAGGCCACCATTGCCGTACGCGATGGCAGCTCCACAACAACAAGGTTCACCGGCATACGTTGTCTACAAGGTTGGAGGTGATCCTGGCGACTATCAATTCCTATATGAGCCGCCCAAGGAGATCCCACATGGATACGTGTGCACATACGTGCCGGACTGCAACACTGGACGCAAGCGATCCAGACTCCAACAGAGGGATTGCCGGGCAGGAGCAATTGTTGGCAGGAGGGATGGCGGCAGCAGAGGGAGTTTGGGAGCGGATGCTGAGAAACAAGCGTGGCTAGCTAAATACGCCACTGCACCAAGTCATGAAAGCTCAAGCTGCTACAGCTTCCACCGTGGATCAGATCGTGCGGTCTTGAGAGACCAGTTCGGCACCTGCCGAAGAAGAAAATAATCGGCTACTCCAAGCCGTACCCAACGAGTTTGACCTGATCCCGCTGCCACCTAAGTATCGGCTCCCTGACTTCACAAAATTCAGTGGATCAGAAGGATCTAGCTCCATCGAGCATGTGAGCCGATACTTGGCCCAACTAGGCATGGTTTCAGCATCGGATCAGTTGCGTGTGAGGTTTTTCGCGCAATCTCTCACCGGTCCAGCTTTTGGGTGGTACACCTCGTTGCAGCCAAATTCAGTTCGATCTTGGAAGCAACTAGAAGAGCAGTTTCACACACAATATCATTCAGAAGCTACTGAAGCTGGCATTGCCGATCTGACCCAGGTTCGGCAAAGGCGAGGAGAGACAGTATCTGAATACATTCAACGTTTCAGAACTGTCAAGAACCGATGTTATTCGGTTCATTTGTCTGAGAAAGAAGCAGTCGAGCTGGCCGTGGCAGGCCTCGCAGCGCCACTCAAGGATCTGACGTTCCAAGTGGAGTACAATTCGTTGGCGCACATGGTCCAGAGACTAACTTTGTATGAACAGCGCCACCCAGAACTGTACCAAGACAAGTACAAGCGCACGATAGGCCTGGTCGATGCTGATGAGGATGAAGATTCTGCGGAAGATCAGGAAGTCGCGGTGGCTGAATGGACTCGGACAGCAGTACCTGTGTCCTGCAAATGGGTGAATCAACCAGGGCCGCCAAGAGGGTTTGACTTTGACTTGAGCAAAGCTGAGCAGATTTTTGATTTGCTGCTGAAGGAGAAACAGTTGAAGTTACCCGAAGGCCACAAAATCCCCACGTCACAGGAGATGAACGGTAGGCCATACTGCAAATGGCATCACACGTTCACTCATGCCACCAACGACTGCAAAGTATTGCGCGCACAGATTCAAATGGCGATAGAATCAGGCCGATTAACTTTCGGACAATTTGCTATGAAGGTTGACACACGTCCGTTCCCTGGCGTCAACATGGTGGATCTTAGCCACTCCATAGGGCGAAGCCAGAGTTCTCTTTTGATGTCAACATGGCAGGGCTTGTGAATCGCCATGGCAAAGATAAAGCAGAAAGCAGCCACTCCCATGGCAAGGATAAAGAGGAGGCCGATCCACGCGACCGGCCCCATGATGATGATAGACGGTACCTGACCGAGGAGGAAGTGAGAAGCGTGCGGTATCAACGTCCACTCTCCGCGCATCTCCTTAACAAATATGAACAGCAGTATGACCGACGTCGGCACTACGACGTAGATGATGAGAGACATCGTCGGTCTGATGAAGAGGTCAGGAGGTATCGTTGATACGTCTCCGACGTATCGATAATTTCTTATGTTCCATGCCATATTATTGATGATACCTACATGTTTTATGCACACTTTATGTCATATTCGTGCATTTTCCGGAACTAACCTATTAACAAGATGCCGAAGAGCCAGTTCTGTTTCTGCTGTTTTTGGTTTCAGAAATCCTAGTAAAGAAATATTCTCGGAATTGGACGAAATCAAGACCCAGGTCCCTATTTTTCCGGAACCATCCAGACACCCGAGAGCCGCGGAGGAAGCCCTGGGGCCCCACCACCACGGCGCGCGAGGGGGGCCGCGCCGCCCTATGGTGTGGTGGCCCCAGGCCCCCTCCGAGGCTGCCCTTCCGCCTATTTAAAGCCTCCGTCGAGAAAACCCTGATGCGAAAAACCACGATACGGAAAACCTTCCAGCCGCCGCCATCGCGAAGCCAAGATGGGGGACAGAGTCTCTGTTCGGCACCCTGCGGGACGGGGAAGTGCCCCCGGAAGGCTCCTCCATCGACACCACCACCATCTCCATCAACGCTGCTGTCTCCCATGAGGAGGGAGTAGTTCTCCATCGAGGCTCGGGGCTGTACCGGTAGCTATGTGGTTCATCTCTCTCCTATGTACTTCAATACAATAATCTCATGAGCTGCCTTACATGATTGAGATTCATATGATGATGCTTGTAATCTAGATGTCACTATGCTAGTCAAGTGAGTTTTACTTATGTGATCTCCGGAGACTCCTTGTCCCACGTGTGTAAAGGTGACAGTGTGTGCACCGTGTGGGTCTCTTAGGCTATATTTCACAGAATACTTACTCACTGTTATGAATGGCGTAGTGAAGTGCTTATTTATATCTCTTTATGATTGCAATGTGTTTTGTATCACAATTTATCTATGTGCTACTCTAGTGATGTTATTAAAGTAGTTTATTCCTCCTGCACGGTGTAATGGTGACAGTGTGTGCATCCGTGTTAGTACTTGGCATATGCTATGATCATGATCTCTTGTAGATTGTGGAGTTAATTATCATTATGATAGTATTGATGTGATCTATTCCTCCTACATAGTGTGAAGGTGACAGTGTGCATGCTGTGTTAGTACTTGGTTTAGTCGTGTTGATCTTTCTTGCACTCTAAGGTTATTTAAATATGAACATTGAATTGTGGAGCTTGTTAACTCCGGCATTGAGGGTTCGTGTAATCCTACGCAATGTGTTCATCATCCAACAAGAGAGTGTAGAGTATGCATTTATCTATTCTGTTATGTGATCAATGTTGAGAGTGTCCACTAGTGAAAGTGTAATCCCTAGGCCTTGTTCCTAAATACTGCTATCGCTGCTTGTTTCTGTTTTACTGCGTTACTACTGCTGCGTTACTCTTTGCTTTTCCTGTCCTGGGCAAAGCACTTTTCTGGTGCCGTTGCTACTTCTTATTTATACCACCTGTATTTCACTATCTCTTCGCCGAACTAGTGCACCTATTAGGTGTGTTGGGGACACAAGAGACTTCTTGCTTTGTGGTTGCAGGGTTGCATGAGAGGGATATCTTTGACCTCTTCCTCCCTGAGATCGATAAACCTTGGGTGATCCACTTAAGGGAAACTGCTGTTCTACAAACCTCTGCTCTTGGAGGCCCAACACTGTCTACAAGAATAGAAGCTCCCGTAGACATCAAGCACTTTTCAGGCGCCGTTGGGGAGGAAAGGTAAAAGGTACTCACACTCCGGATCTCGGCTACTAAGCTATTTTCGCCATTGTAAGTACTCGAAGCTATTTCCTTTAGATCCTGCAATTGCATCTTTTTGTTTCTTGTTTTTATTTTCACTAGTTAGGCATAATGGAAAACAACAAAAAATTTGGTGAGCTTTTTAATCTTTTTCCTGATTTAGAATTGTTTGATGCGAAAATTAAAAAACCTATGGAACCTTATTTGCATGCTAGTAGCGATGTTATTAGTATGAATGCAATTACTGCTAATGCTATGGAGAAGTCTAAGCTTGGGGAAGCTAGTTTTTGTGATCTTTTTAGCTTCCCATCTTTAGGGGAGAAAATTTGCTCTGATAATACTTTATCTCCCATATGCGATAACTCTAATGATGCTTGTGATATTTTAAATGCACCTACTGAAAGTATTCCATATAAAATACCTATGAAAATTATTGAACGTGTTATGGATAACCGCTATGAAGGGGATGGAACTGTCCATCCTGGAGATCATTTACTGTTTTTGCATGAATTATGCGGGTTATTCAAGTGTGCAGGTATCTCTATGGATGAAGTGAAGAAGAAATTATTCTCTATGTCGTTGTCTGGTGAAGCGGCGCATTGGTATAAACTGCTGAAGGATGAGCATCCTCTTGATTGGAAGGATATTGTGCCTCTATTTTATTCTAAATTCTATCCTCCAAGTGAAATTCACAAAGACCGAAACCGAATATATAATTTCTGGCCTCATGATGGAGAGAGTATTGCCCAAGCATGGGAGAGATTGAAGTCTTTAATGCTCAAATGCCCCAATCATGAGCTTCCAGGTAATATCATCATTGATAATTTCTATGCAAGACTTTCTTTTCAAGATAAGACCTTGCTGGATACTACTTGTTCTGGATCATTCACGCGCAACAAAGAAGAGTTTAAAAGGGACCTTCTTGATCGGATTAAGGAGAACGCTGAAGATTGGGAGAACGACAAAGGTAAAGAGTCAGGTATAAATTATGATTATGAATGCATTGAAGCTTTTATGGATACCGATAAATTTCGAAATATGAGTGCTACTTATGGTCTTGACTCTCAAGTTGCTGCAAATCTTTATAAAGCCTTTGCTTCTCATTTTGAATTGCCTAAAAAGAATTTTGATAAGTATCATGAACCTTTTAAAGAGGCTTGCATGAAGAATGAAATTGTTGTTAATTATTGCAATAAGCATGCTCAAACTCCTAAGAATGCTATTTCCTATAAGCATGTTAATTTTTGTGGAATACATAGACCTTGTGGAATTAATCAAATCAAAGATGAATATTGTATCCATCATGCTAATGAAAAAACTAGAAAGTGGCTTAGGGCTCTAGATGATCTTGGTAAAAAGTTTGTGCCCTCTATCCTTTTATTTGTGAAGTTTGCCATGAAGTGGGTCATTTTAATTTTCAATGCTCCTCCAATGATAATTTGAACCCAATGAGTGCTGCAAATTTGTATTGTGATGATGAAATTACTCCTAATCAGCATGATGAACTTACTTTATTTTTGGGGTGTGAAGAACTGTCGAGAAAAATCTCTTTGTTACATATGAGTGATCTTGATATTGATGATGTCCTGCATGGGTGTTTTTCTTATTGCATTGATAATAGCCATACAAATACTTACATACAAAATATTTTAGAAGATGACACCTTGCCAAAATATGATAGGACCGCTGTGTGTTTTCAACTAATTAATGAAAAGGAGGGATCCTCCCAAGTTTCTTCTATTGTTTCTGTAAATCAGGTTATGCGGACAAGCCACCCTTCAAGCCTCTTCCTCCTAAAGAAGGGAACGAGGAGAAGGAAGAGAAGAAGAAGAAGAAGAAGAAGAAGGAACGAAGAAGAAGAAGAAGAAGAAGAAGAAGAAGAAGGAGAATAAAAAGAAAGAGGTAACGGCGTATCCCCGCGTGAATGAGATAACGCTAGGTAACCGTAAGTATGTTGCTCCTAATGATTATTGTGATAATGAATCTGAATACGATGATCTTCCTATGCCCTTTACATACATTAGCAATCATGATTTGAATGAGCACACTACTTTTGATATTACAAATCTCTGGGAAACTAATTCTGAAAATGATGATAATAATTGCCATAGTGTCAGTGCTATCCATGCTTCCCCCCATAATGATATAGAAAGCTCTAAGCTTGGGGAAGAGGTGTTTGAAAATCCTTTTGCTACTGATCATTATGTGTTTGATACATCTCCTTCTAATAACAATGATGGTATGGACACAGATAAACCGACTGTGAAAGATAACTATTCTATTTCTTATGATGACACTGTGCCTCCGACCTTTGATGATTATTATAAAGAATGCTATGATATAGGTTATAACTATCCTTATGAAACTTGTCATAGTTATGATTGGATTACCAAAAACAATTCCCTTAGTATGCAACTTGTTTACCATGTTCAAATTCTTGATAATAATCTTGCTCCAATTATTATTAATGAGAATAACTCTTCTTATGCCAAAATTAATGATACTTCTATGCATATGAACCATGATAAGAATGTTTTAAGTGATGGGTATATTGTGGATTTCATCAATGATGCTACTGAAAGTTATTATGAGAGAGGGAAATATGGTTATATGCATCTTAATAATATTAAGTTTCCCCTCTTTATGTTGAGAATCTTGAAGTTACTCGTGTTTTATCCTCTTATGCTTGTCACTTTGTTCTTCATGAATTCATTTGTGTACAAGATTCCTCTTCATAGGAAGCATGTTAGACTTAAATGTGTTTTGGATTTGCTTCTTGATGCTCTCTTTTTGCTCCAAATACTATTTCTTGCGAGTGCAACATTAAAACTGCTGAGCCCATCTTAATGGCTATAAAGAAAGAACTTCTTGGGAGATAACCCATGTGTTATTTTGCTACAGTACTTTGTTTTATATTTGTGTCTTGGAAGTTGTTTACTACTGTAGCAACCTCTTCTTATCTTAGTTTTGTGTTTTGTTGTGCCAAGTAAAATCTTTGATAGTAAAGTAAGTACTAGATTTGGATTACTGCGCAGTTCCAGATTTCTTTGCTGTCACGAATCTGGGTCTACCTCCCTGTAGGTAGCTCAGAAAATTAAGCCAATTTACGTGCATGATCCTCAGATATGTACGCAACTTTCATTCAATTTGAGCATTTTCATTTGAGCAAGTCTGGTGGCCTAATAAAATCCATCTTTACGGACTGTTCTGTTTTGACAGATTCTGCCTTTTATTTCGCATTGCCTCTTTTGCTATGTTGGATGAATTTCTTTGATCCATTAATGTCCAGTAGCTTTATGCAATGTCCAGAAGTGTTAAGAATGATTGTGTCACCTCTGAACATGTTAATTTTTATTGTGCACTAACCCTCTAATGAGTTGTTTCGAGTTTGGTGTGGATGAAGTTTTCAAGGATCAAGAGAGGAGTATGATACAATATGATCAAGGAGAGTGAAAGCTCTAAGCTTGGGGATGCCCCGGTGGTTCACCCCTGCATATTCTAAGAAGACTCAAGCGTCTAAGCTTGGGGATGCCCAAGGCATCCCCTTCTTCATCGACAACATTATCAGGTTCCTAGTGAAACTATATTTTTATTCCGTCACATCTTATGCACTTTGCTTGGAGCGTCGGTTTGTTTTTGTTTTTTGTTTTGTTTGAATAAAATGGATCCTAGCATTCACTTTGTGGGAGAGAGACACGCTCCGCTGTAGCATATGGACAAGTATGTCCTTAGGCTCTACTCATAGTATTCATGGCGAAGTTTCTTCTTCGTTAAATTGTTATATGGTTGGAATTGGAAAATACTACATGTAGTAACTCTAAAATGTCTTGAATAATTTGATACTTGGCAATTGTTGTGCTCATGTTTAAGCTCTTGCATCATATACTTTGCACCCATTAATGAAGAAACACTTAGAGCTTGCTAATTTGGTTTGCATATTTGGTTTCTCTAGAGTCTAGATAACATCTAGTATTGAGTTTTGAACAACAAGGAAGACGGTGTAGAATCTTATAATGTTTACAATATGTCTTTTATGTGAGTTTTGCTGCACCGTTCATCCTTGTGTTTGTTTCAAATAACCTTGCTAGCCTAAACCTTGTATCGAGAGGGAATACTTCTCATGCATCCAAAATACTTGAGCCAACCACTATGCCATTTGTGTCCACCATACCTACCTACTACATGGTATTTATCCGCCATTCCAAAGTAAATTGCTTGAGTGCTACCTTTAAAATTCCATCATTCACCTTTGCAATATATAGCTCATGGGACAAATAGCTTAAAAACTATTGTGGTATTGAATATGTACTTATGCACTTTATCTCTTATTAAGTTGCTTGTTGTGCGATAACCATGTTTCTGGGGACGCCATCAACTATACTTTGTTGAATATCATGTGAGTTGCTATGCATGTCCATCTTGTCTGAAGTAAGAGAGATCTACCACCTTAATGGTTGGAGCATGCATATTGTTAGAGAAGAACATTGGGCCGCTAACTAAAGCCATGATTCATGGTGGAAGTTTCAGTTTTGGACACACATCCTCAATCTCATATGAGAATAATAATTGTTGCCACATGCTTATGCATTAAAGAGGAGTCCATTATCTGTTGTCCATGTTGTCCCGGTATGGATGTCTAAGTTGAGAATAATCAAAAGCGAGAAATCCAAAATGCGAGCTTTCTCCTTAGACCTTTGTACAGGCGGCATGGAGGTACCCCATTGTGACACTTGGTTAAAACATGTGCATTGCAAAGATCCGGTAGTCCAAGCTAATTAGGACAAGGTGCGGGCACTATTAGTATACTATGCATGAGGCTTGCAACTTGTAAGATATAATTTACATAACTCATATGCTTTATTACTACCGTTGACAAAATTGTTTCATGTTTTCAAAATAAAAGCTCTAGCACAAATATAGCAATCGATGCTTTCCTCTTTGAAGGACCATTCTTTTTACTTTTATGTTGAGTCAGTTCACCTATCTCTCTCCACCTCAAGAAGCAAACACTTGTGTGAACTGTGCATTGATTCCTACATACTTGCATATTGTACTTGTTATATTACTCTATGTTGACAATTATCCATGAGATATACATGTTACAAGTTGAAAGCAACCGCTGAAACTTAATCTTCCTTTGTGTTGCTTCAACACCTTTACTTTGATTTATTGCTTTATGAGTTAACTCTTATGCAAGACTTATTGATGCTTGTCTTGAAGTACTATTCATGAAAAGTCTTTGCTTTATGATTCACTTGTTTACTCATGTCATTACCATTGTTTTGATCGCTGCATCCACTACATATGTTTACAAATAGTATGATCAAGTTTATGATGGCATGTCACTTCAGAAATTATCTTTGTTATCGTTTTACCTGCTCGGGACGAGAGAACTAAGCTTGGGGATGCTTGATACGTCTCCGACGTATCGATAATTTCTTATGTTCCATGCCATATTATTGATGATACCTATATGTTTTATGCACACTTTATGTCATATTCGTGCATTTTCTGGAACTAACCTATTAACAAGATGCCGAAGAGCCAGTTTCTGTTTTCTGCTGTTTTTGGTTCAGAAATCCTAGTAAAGAAATATTCTCGGAATTGGACGAAATCAAGACCCAGGTCCCTATTTTTCCCGGAACCATCCGAACACCCAGAGCCGCGGGGCACAGGGCCCCACCACGGCGCGGCCGGAGGGCGCGCGCCCTATGGTGTGGTGGCCCAGGCCCTCCGAGGCTGCCCTTCCGCCTATTTAAAGCCTCCGTCGAGAAAACCTGATGCGAAAAACCACGATACGGAAAACCTTCCAGCCGCCGCCATCGCGAAGCCAAGATCTGGGGGACAGGAGTCTCTCCGGCACCCTGCCGGAGCGGGGAAGTGCCCCGGAAGGCTCCTCCATCGACACCACCGCCATCTCCATCAACGCTGCTGTCTCCCATGAGGAGGGAGTAGTTCTCCATCGAGGCTCGGGGCTGTACCGGTAGCTATGTGGTTCATCTCTCTCCTATGTACTTCAATACAATAATCTCATGAGCTGCCTTACATGATTGAGATTCATATGATGATGCTTGTAATCTAGATGTCACTATGCTAGTCAAGTGAGTTTTACTTATGTGATCTCCGGAGACTCCTTGTCCCACGTGTGTAAAGGTGACAGTGTGTGCACCGTGTGGGTCTCTTAGGCTATATTTCACAGAATACTTACTCACTGTTATGAATGGCGTAGTGAAGTGCTTATTTATATCTCTTTATGATTGCAATGTGTTTTGTATCACAATTTATCTATGTGCTACTCTAGTGATGTTATTAAAGTAGTTTATTCCTCCTGCACGGTGTAATGGTGACAGTGTGTGCATCCGTGTTAGTACTTGGCATATGCTATGATCATGATCTCTTGTAGATTGTGGAGTTAATTATCATTATGATAGTATTGATGTGATCTATTCCTCCTACTGACAAGGGATTAACTTGTCAATGCCTAAGGATTGTAGGCTAGGGTTTAGTTAGAAGTAGAGGGCAAGTAGATCTCGAAGGTTTCAGCCGAAAAGTACTCGACGATTATGAAAACTAGGATTTGCAGACAATGATTCGATGATCTCCTCGTCCCTCGACTCCCCCTTTATATAAGAGGCGGAGCCGAGGGTTTCGTTTTGTACAAGTTAGTCCGGGACGGTTTCTAACTCATCCCGCCAGATTTACAAACAACACTTCCTATTACAATTCTACTTTCCTTAATACATCTTGGGCTCTCGAACCTTCTTATTCTTCGGGTAGTGGGCCTTCAGTAAACCCCGGGTACTATCTTTGGCAGGCCCATTTGGGATGCCTATGTCAGTAGCCCCCGAGATTTTGCTTGAATCGTAGAATCAGGGAAAATCTCCACTGCTTATTCTTATTCAACAATTTAAACTTTTCTATATTTCTTTATATAAATTTCTATATTGTACAGGGATATTGGTAGTTGGGGCTAGTTCATCTGACGGATCAGGTACTAGTTAACTGCTCTAGTGGCAATCCGCAAAAACCTACTTCAAGATCACGTCCCTGGACATGATCTCGGGATACGGTGCAAACTTCGACAGGTGCCGCTTAAGGTCTTACCATTCGTCGAGTCCCAGTCAAATTTATCAGTACCTAACGTCCGTTAGGATTTTTCTTCGTATCTGTGATACGGATAAAAGTAGCAGAGCGCAGTCTTCGGCGATGCCACGCCCAGAATGGATCGGGGTCTTACCTTCGCAAATTTGCGGCATTCAGAAATCGCAACTTTGGCGTTCTGAGAATATGTTGTCGAGTGCTTTTCGGCTGTTGGAATGGCACATTTTATCGAGTCAAATATGACTTATATTAATCTCCCGATGGGAGTATATGTAGAGTTAATTATAACTCGAAATATACTCTCTTGCTTTTCTATCTTTCTTTCTTTTTCTTTTTATATTTCATCGGGCACGCGAACAGCGTTCCCGATGGGAGTAGCCCCCGAGGCTACAGCCAAGAACTTGTGCTTGGTTGTAGGCTCCCACAATTTCTATATTTGCCATAGTCGAAATTTTACTTTTGTCGAAGTAGCCCCCGAGCATTTGGGCAAAAACTTGTTTCTGACCAAAGGCTCCCGAAGTATTCAAATAACTTCTCCTGTCGCCATTCTCCTTTTATTTTTCTTGTCGACATATTTTCCTTTGTCAAATTCTCTTCAGCTCTATTAATAGTCGAAATTTTTCTGCCTTGTGGGTCCATTGTTCCCACCACGTTGACACGTCGTGCAAGTGGGGGACACACGTCCTCCGCTTTTCTGGCGCACGTTCGGTAACGCCTGTTCCATTCCATCTCCATAAAAATACCTTTTTACCCTCTTATCTACTGGATCTCTTTTCACCACACGATTTCTTCATCCAACGGTTCATTACTTCTCCCGAAGCCTATATAAACCTTTCTTCAACCTCGGTCCACTCCTTCGCTTGCGCACACTGTCTCCCCTCTGCAAAAACTCCCCTGCGCCCAACTCTTTCTGATCTTCCGCACACGAACATTGCTTCTTCAGTGCCGTTGATGCCACCACGCACGCGCCTCACTCGCCATAGCACTCCAGAATCCACGATGGCTGCTGAAGATCTTGAGTGGGAGAGATCTAAAATCTCCAACCAGGACGTCAACCTGATGAAAAGGCTTGGCCTCATGAAGAAGGAAGACGCCATCCGCTTTCCCAGCGAAGAAAGCTACCCCAACCCTCCAATGGAGTACCGGGTTAGTTTCGTTGATCATCTCATCCGCGGCCTTTCTACCCCAATCCACGATTTCCTCCGCGGTCTTCTCTTTGTCTATGGGATTCAGCTGCCCAATTCCATCCTTCACATTTCTATTTTTATCACGCTTTGCGAATGCTTCCTTGGAGTCGCTCCTAATTGGGCTCTTTGGAAGCGCATTTTGCCTTCGCCGCAATGGCGCTCACAACGCCACCTACAACATAGGTGGTGTAGTTATCTGTGTCCGAACCGATGTCGATTATTTCGACGTCAAATTTCCTGACTCTGTCCAAGGATGGCGCAAAAGGTGGCTCTATATACACGAAGAAAGTGCCAATTCCGTGGAACACAACATAGTTCCTTTCGACGGAAACGCAAAAATTCAACGCCGCTACTCCTGGGACGCTGAAGAAGAGAAGAAGGCGACAGAAGCTCTTATGTCTCGTATTCATCAGCTCCAAAATACTCGAGGCAAAGAGTTATCTGGTGTCCAAATCACTGCCTATTTTCTTAGGATTAGAGTGCAGCCTCTTCAGGCTCGCAAAAATCCCCTTTGGACGTATTCTGGTGCCAATGACGCCAATAGGCTCTCCAGTGATCTTTCTGTGAAGGACTTGGAGAAGCTTATTCGAAGAATCACCTCGCTGAGCAAGAGGGATCCTATTCCTTCCTCTTGTCGCGTGGAGCCATACAGCTCCACCAATCCACTCCCCGAGGTATTTTGTCTTCTCGAATTTTTTATTTTATTCTGAATTTTTTCTGCATCTCATTGTATTGATATTCTTCTATTTTTCCTTTTACCGCTATTTTCCTGCAGAATCATCCTACTATGGCTTCCCTTCCTCCTCTTCCCGAGGATGGAGAAGTCGAAGAAATGGGCATTGTCACTGACGACAATCAAGAAGCTCCATCCTTTGTGAATGATCCCGTGGATTCTCGAAAATCTGCGGGATCTTCCGAGGACACTACGTCGGTCCAATCTCCTCCTCCCGCTGTTTCCCCACAAAGGAAAAGGAAGAGGAACGATGTCGAAGATTCCGGCACATCCAAAGCCGAAGAAGTTGTTCCTTCTCATCCGAAGGCGACTTATGATCCTTATGTTGCATCCCTCGTCAGCTCGTAAGTTACCTTGATTTCCCCTTATTTCTGTAGTCGAAGTTTTTTCTTGTCTTGCTTTTTATGCTATTGATCACTCGCAGTGATGACGAGGAAGAAGTACCAACTCGTGACGTAGCTCCTCGAACGAGCACGTCACATACTTTAGTTATTTCGGAGAAACCCGTTGAAGGAGAAGAATCGTCGCCTCCTCAACAAAATGTTGATACATCTACTCCTCCTTCAAGCCCCCTTGTCCCTTCACCAAAAAGGGCAAGGGTTGAAATGATCATTGAGCCTCCCCCTCAATTGAGCAGCTCTTCGTCGCAACTCTTGGATGATGTAAGTTTGTCGATGTCTATATTTCTTCTATTTTGCTTTTTTAGACCCTTACTTTTTTTTTAATGCCGATGTTTTCCCCTTCGTTCTTCTTCTTTGACAGCCTATGATCAAGGATCTTATCCGCATCGGGTCCCAATTTATTGGGTACCGCGAGTATGCCAGCAGAGCCGAAGGTAATAACTTTTATATTTACTGTTCTTCCTGAATTTTGCTCCTTTTTGTTTGTCGCAATTTTTTGATCTTTCTTTCCCCTTTTTTATCTTGATAGAGAAACTTGCAGAGGCCAACAAGCGTGCCGACGCACTTGCTCACAAACTAGAGCACAGTGAGGCGGCTCGCGAGAAAGCCGAACTTGCCGCTAGCGAAGCTAAAGCTGAGGCTGATGATGCCAAAGCAAAGGCTGCTAGTGTCGAGGAACTGCAGAAGAGGCTCAAAGATGCTGAATCTGCTTTAGACGAGCAGAAAGCTGCACAAGCTGCACGTGAGCAAGGGATCATCAAGCGTTTGAAGTCGCAAAGTCGACGTACTCTGAGTAATATCATCAATCCCTTCTATTTTATTGTACTTCCTGTTTCTTGGTTTTTGACTAATGTTTTGTCTCGTGTGGCAGCCCAAACAAACCAGGATTTTGATCTGGATAATCCCGTCGATGACCCTCTCCTTGACGCACTTTCTCTTCTGGAGTTTCATGGGCGCGAAATTCGTGAAGGCGTGGCCAATGCCAGTGCAGGTTTGTCGGCGTTGTTCCCCTACTTCTTCCCGAAGAAAGAGGAACCTTCGACTTTCCTTGCCCTTGCCAAGCTTTTCAATTCATCGGAAGACCTTGGACTGAAGATGCGTCATGAAAATATGAAGGTGTGTACTGTTGCCCTGGTTGCTGACAGCCAAAAGACTCTTGACTGGATGAAGGTTGGCGACACCGATCAAATAGAACAGTCGAGATGGAAGTCGCTGATTAAGGCGGCCAAGCCCAACACGAAGAAAATCCTGGCATATCTCGGGATCAAGCCATCTTCGACTCCTAGCTCATCGAGGCCGGAGGTCTAGTTGCATGCCTCCTTGTTTTTTCTTTTCTGTTTCTTTTGCTCTTGTCGCCATTTTAGCCTTGGCGACAATTACTCTGTTAGTCCCTCTGGAGAACTTTCTTTTGTAATGTCCATGTAAATTTTCTAGAAAGTAATGAAATTCCTCTTCGTGCTTTTCATTGATCCTGGGCCTTTCTTTTCCAGTTAATATTTGATAATTACTCGACCACTCCTTGCTCTGCCGCTGCTTCACCTGCTTCTCGAAGAAAGTACTAGTCGACCATAATCCTCTCGAAAGTTCGTCGAGCAAACATTTGTCGGAAGATTTGCAAGAACTTCGACAACAACTTCAATCTATGAAGAAACAAACTTTGGCCATGATGGAACAATCTCGGAAAGCATCTGAACGAGAACAACTTGCTCTTCAACAAGCCCAAGAAGCTATGGCTGCTAGGGATGCTGCTGTATTGGAAGCAAAGGAGCCACGACCCGAGAAAATAGTATGCTTGAGCTAATGCTGGAAGCTAGCACAGATATGTTAGGTACGTTTTTGCTTTCTTTTGATGCCTCTTCTTTATTTTGCTGTGCCTTTCTTCCAATTTCTCGCCCTGTCGCTTTTAACAGGCTCAGTTCTTGATTCTGCTGCCGAAGATCAGAGAGTGAATGAGAGAACAAATATTCTTGTCAATCTTTCCCTTAACCATGGCTGTTTGTTCTGGGCTACTCCTGAACGAACCCAACAAATTGTTAGGTTCCAAGATCGTGCTTGCCAAGTGCGCGACTTTCTCAATTTTTGCACGGCGACATTAACCCTTGTCTATAGGAATTTATTTCCTCGAAACGAGGTTCCAAAAACTCTTCCCGAATTATTAGAGGTATTCAGAGATGCTCCCCGCATTCATAACTTTGTGCGGGCTCAACTTTCTGCTGGAGCGAGATTCGCCATGATTATGATAAATATCTGTTATCCGAAGTTAGACCTGACGAAGATTGTTGCTGGTTGCCTGGCCAAGAAAACTCGTCGGAAAAATGATATCGACTCAATCGATGCTATGGTAGCTCCCGTGGCCGAATCAATGATAGATGAACTTCTTCGGATGGACTCTGAGTTTTTTATCAAGGGTTCTTATGCTGAACATAAAACAACCAGAGGCCTGTCCGTAGATAGTATCTTGGGATTTAACTGATTATTTGGACCTTCCCCCTCTTTTTTTATTTCCGAAGGAATTTATTGTATATTGCCGAAGCTTCTATATTGTTGAAGCCCCCGAGCCTAACTGGGCGAAGGTTGTACTATTTTTTCCTCCTTGAAATCTATCTTTCTGTTGTAATAAGACATCCTTGTTTTTCCCTTGGATGGATTGCCAATCTTCGAGTATCTTTGATGTCGAAGTTCTATATTTTTATTGCGAGGTTCTTAGACCAAAGCGGTTTGAGCTTCCCCGAGCGTGTCGAAAATAAGAAGTATATCTCCACTATCTTTATTATATTGCAGCACCACGAGCCCGCCTCATTAAAAACCTTTTCCGGCCCCACTCGGTGCCCCGAAAAAGGAAAAGAGTGCGTCTGAAAACTCGTGGGCGTTTCAGTGCATTGAAGTTTTACAAGGACTATATTTTAATTCTAGGTGTAGAACCGCCTGAGTTGCGCCACGTTCCAGTGGTTTTGCTCCTCCACCCCTGTCTTCTTGTCCTTTATCCTGTATGCTCCTCCTCCAATTACTTCCGTGACGATATAGGGACCAAGCCATGGTGACTCGAGTTTTTCATGACTTTTTTGCGTGAGCCGAAGAACTAAGTCTCCCACTTGAAAAGATCTTGGCCGCAAACGTCGACTGTGGTAATTCTTCAAGTCCTGTTGATATTTGGTGACCCTTGATAATACTTCGTCTCGAGCTTCGTCGAGTGCGTCTACATCGTCTTCCAATGCTGTCCTTGAAGCTTCTTCATCATATGCTGTGACTCTAGGGGAGTCGTGCTCTATTTCTATTGGAAGTACTGCCTCCGCGCCATGGACCAGAAAAAACGGGGTTTCTTGTGTCGCCGTATTTGGTGTTGTTCGGATGCTCCACAACACACTTGGTAGTTCTTCGGGCCAGGTATGTCGAGCTTTTTCTAGTGGTCCCAACAGACGTTTCTTGATGCCATTGCAGATAATGCCATTGGCTTTCTCGACCTGCCCGTTGGTTTGAGGATGTGCAACTGACGCAAAGTGCAGCTTGATACCCACTTCTTTGCAGTAATCTTTAAATTCGTTGGATGTAAAGTTACTACCATTGTCCGTGACGATGCTATGAGGCACTCCAAATCTGAAGACGAGGCCTTTTATGAATTTTACTGCGGATGCTCCATCTGGCGAATTTATCGGCTTCGCTTCTATCCACTTTGTGAATTTGTCGACAGCTACTAGCATGTATTCCTTTCCTCCTGGCCATGATTTGTGTAACTTGCCCACCATATCGAGTCACCATTGTGCAAAGGGCCACGACAAAGGTATTGGTGCTAGTTCGATGCTGGAGAGTGAGGTTTTGCGGCGAACCTTTGACATGCATCGCAAGTTCTTACTATTTCTTTGGCGTCCTCGATTGCTGTCAACCAGTAGAATCCTGCCCGGAAAACCTTGGCTGCGATGGCTCGACTGCTCGCGTGGTGGCCGCATATTCCTTCGTGCACATCCTTCAGAATTACTCTTCCTTCTTCGGGTGTTACACACCTTTGCAGAACACCTGAAATACTTCGCTTGTACAGTTCTCCTTTGATCACCGTGAAAGCTTTAGACCGTCGAATTACTCGCCTTGCTTCAACTGGATCGTCGGGTATTTCTTTCCTGAGGATGTATGATACATATGCTTGCATCCAAGGAACTTGTACCATCATCACAAGCTCTTGTTCGTCTTCATCCTCCGTGGTTTCTGCGAGGGGTGTCGAAGTTTTGTCTTTTTTCTGCACCTTTTTTGGTTTTGTAGATCTCTCCGATATTTCTTCCCAAAACACTCCTGGCGGGACTGGGAGGCACTGCGACCCGATGTTTGCGAGGACGTCGGCTTCATCGTTGCTCAATCTACTGATGTGGTTTACTTCGCATCCATCGAATAACTTCTCGAGTTCATTGTACACCTCCTTGTATGCTACCATGCTATCATTGACTGCATCACATTGGTTCATAACTTGCTGGGCCACCAATTGTGAGTCGCCAAAGATTTTTAGTCTAGTTGCACCGCATGCTTTTGCCATCTTCATCCCGTGTATGAGGGCTTCATATTCTGCTTCATTGTTAGATGTGTTAGGGAACGTCATCCGAAGGATATACTTCAATTTGTCGCCTTCAGGTGATATGAGTATTACTCCTGCACCAGCTCCTTCTACTCTCTTGGACCCGTCAAAATTCATGGTCCAGGTTCTCGACAAGTCTGGGGGTCCTGTGTTCTGCAGCTCCATCCACTCTGCGATGAAGTCCGGCAAAACTTGCGACTTGATTGCTTTTCTTTTTTCATACGTGATGTCCCGAGGGGAAAGTTCTATTCCCCAAAGGGAGACACGACCCGTAGCTTCTGGATTGTTCAGTATATTTGACAAAGGAGCCTCATTGACCACTATGATCGGGTGTGCCGAAAAATAGTGGCGCAATTTTCGTGCTGTTGTGAACACTCCGTATGCTAGCTTCTGGTACCGAGGGTACCTTTGTTTTGACGGCGACAAACTTGACGAAGTAGGCGGCCTCTGTACTCCGTGGAGTTTTCCTTCTTCTTCTCTTTCGACAACCAGCGCCGTGCTCACCACTTGGGGCGTGGCTGCGATATATAACAGGAGAGGTTCTTTTTCCTTCGGTGCCACCAAGATTGGTGGTGTCGAGATTTTGCGCTTCAAATCTTCGAAGGCTCTGTCGGCTTCCTCGTTCCATTGGAATTTGTCTCCTTGTTTTATCAAAGCGTAGAATGGTAACGCTTTTTCTCCTAGCCTGGCGACGAATCTGCTTAAAGCTGCGACTCGCCCAGTTAGCTGTTGTATCTCTTTCAGCTTTGTTGGCTTTCTCATTGTTACGATGGCTTGTATTTTATCGGGATTTGCTTCAATCCCTCTTGCTGAGACTAGAAATCCCAAGAGTTCTCCTGCTGGGACACCAAAGGAACACTTCGTCGGGTTCAACTTCAGACAGAATTTGTTGAGGTTGTCAAACGTTTCCTTGAGGTCCTCTATCAGTGTTGATCCTTCTTTTGATGTTATGACGACGTCGTCGATGTACACTTGCACGTTTTTCCCAATCTGTGTCGCCAAACACTTCTGCATCATCCTCTGATACGTTGCTCCCGCGTTTTTTAGACCAAAGGGCATTGTTCTGTAACAAAACACGCCATAAGGTGTAATGAACGCAGTCTTTACTTCATCTTCTTCTTTTAACCTGATCTGGTTATAACCAGAATACGCGTCCGGGAAGGAAAGACGTTCGCATCCGCCGTGGAGTCGATAATTTGATCGATCCTCGGGAGGGGAAGTGATCCTTTGGACAATGTTTGTTGAGACACGTAAAGTCGACGCACATGCGAAGGACCTTAGTGTTTTTCTTCGGCACCATTACGGGATTTGCTACCCATGTGGCTTCGTGAATATCTCTTTGATAAAACCAGCTTCTTGTAGTCGATTGATTTCCAGCATAGCTTTGCGGTTTGGTTCGAAACGCCGCAAAGGTTGTTTGATTGGTCTCGCTGATGGATCCAAATTTAGGTGGTGCTCGGCAAGTTCCCTGGGTACTCCTGGCATGTCAGCTGGACACCATGCGAAGATTTTCCAGTCTCACGGAGGAACTCGACGAGCGCGCTTTCCTATGCGATATCCATGTTGTTTGCAATAGATGTCGTCTTCTTCGGATCTGTCGGGTGAATCTGCACCTCCTTAGAATTTTTCTCTGTATTGAAAGTTGATTCTTTATTTGGCCTTCCAACGTCTGGCAGTACGTCGTAATCAGTCATACTTTTCGACGCCAAATACTCAGCTTGCATCCCGAAAGTTTCCGATAACCGATGGAAATCCTTGTCGCACTTATCCGCTAAGGCGAAGCTCCCTTTGATGTGATTGGTCCCTTGGGTCCAGGCAATCTCCACAACAGGTATGTATAGTGTGGTACTGCCATAAATCTAGCATATGCTGGTCGTCCCAACAAAGCGTGGTACTGTGATGGAAAATCCACGACTTCAAACTCCAGTTTCTCGATTCTATAATTTTCTCGGGTTCCAAACTGAACGTCGAGGTTGATCTTTCCCAATGGGTAACTTGGTTTCTCCGGTGTGATGCCGTGGAACCTTGTGTCCGTTGGCTTCAGGTTTGCTAAGGATATGTTCATCTTCCTCAATGTATCTGCATACATAAGGTTTAAGCTGCTGCCACCATCTATGAATACTCGAGAAACATCAAAACCCGCAATAACTGCTGGCAGAATAAGTGCTGACTGCCCCGGTCGAGGAACTTGCTGCGGGTGATCCGCTATGGTGAAGCCGATGTCTTGCCCTCGACCAATTGAGGTACTCAACTTGGTGGAGGCATTTTCTCTGCCATGAACACCTGTCTCGAGATTACTTTTTGAGTTCTGTTGGACGGCCTTCCCTTCTGAATCATCGACACCGCTCCGTTTGAGTTAGGATCAACGTAAGGTGGTGGTGGAGGTGCTGCCGCTATTCTGAGCTGATGCCGATTGTCGTCTGTAATCGCGGGAGGTGGCGGTAGGTGAACTTCGCTCCTGGGCTCCCGAGGATTTCTCTGTGCTGCTCGAGCGTGAGCGTTTTCGCATATCTGAACATTGCCTGAAAATTTCGACAGTCTTTGCAGTGCCCTGACTGTCTTTTCCGTTGCTGTCGAGGAAAAGTGCATCCTGCACGGTCCGTTCAGCATTTCTTCGGGGACACAAAAGGTCTTGGAAACCTTGGCCCACTATTTTGTCTTGCGGGAGTCGTCCCTATTATCACTCGCTGCTCATTACTTCTCCGATAATCATCTCTGTTGTTTCCTCCGTGTTTGCTCGAAATCCCCGAAATTTGCCCTGGGCGTCATAATTCGGATACTGCCGAGGAAATCGTCGCCTCGATTGATAATTTCGACCACGGTCCTCCTCTGGCGACCTGTGTCGCTTATTGTGGACGGCGTCTTCTCCGTCTGCCCATCTATTTGCTATCTCCATCAACGCGGATACTGTTTTTGGATTGGTCCTTCCCAAGTCCTCGACAAAATCTCCACGTCTAATTCCTAACGCATCTATTGCTCTCTCGTCCGATATATTTTCTGCCGAGTTTTTTATGATGTTCCACCTTTGGATGTATTTTCTCATTGACTCATCTGGCTTTTGTCGACATGCTCTCAGCTCTTCTAACGACGCAGGTTTTTTGCACGTGGACCTGAAGTTTTTGACGAATACGTCCTCGAAACTTTCCCAGCTGTCGATAGAGGCGGAAGTTTTTGATCCAAGATCGTGCGGCTCCACTTAAGTGCACCTGAATACTTTGCATGGCTGTTGCTCTAGTTCCTCCAGTTAACTTCACCGTCTCGAGGTAATCAATTAGCCAGTCCTCTGGATCTTGCAGGCCGTCGAACTTTTTGAAGTGATCAGGCAACTTAAATCCCGACGGGACTCGAGTTTTTCGTACTCTCCTTGTGAAGCACGGCAGGCCGCACATATCCTCGTCGTTAAGCTCCGGGGATTGCCGATGATCCCTTCTGCTTTGTCTCGCTCTATCGACCCTTGCTTGTGCTCCTGTGTCTCTTGCTCCGCTTGGTCCTTCAGGAACTGCCGCTGCGCGTCGTGGACTATTTTGCCTTGCCGCTCCTTCGGGAGGCGTTGCTACGAACGCTGTCCCCATAGCTCCAACCCCTGCTAACGCCATATTGTATAATGTTTCCCTTGGATCTCCTGGGGGTGGTCGGGATGCAAGGGTGTAAGCTTGTGTCGCCATATACCCAGCCTCTGGTGTCTTAGGGATAATATTTCCTCTTGTATCTATCGACATAAAGGACATGTCGAGGTTTTGAACCAAGTGCTCTCTTTCTGCTTCGGGTATGTGTTGTAACCTTGATCTTCCTCTGTCGAGCCCCATCCCCAAACTCTAGAACTTAGATCTGCCCTTCTCCTGCTGGATGCGAAGCTGCCTCCTTTTCTCCTGTTCAACTCAGCTGTCTGTTTTTCTATTTCTCGGGCAGTACGTGCGAGCCTATATTGATAAGCTTGTAGTTCTTGAGCTGTAGCTGTTGTCGTCATTGGCTCCGAACCATCTAGGGCTTTTGCCGCTTTGTCCCAGGCTGCTTGTGGAAGTTGAACTCTGACACGTGGTGTGGGCCCGACATATTTAGTGCCCATACCTCTCCTTAGATCTGAGGGATCGACAAAAGGATTACCCAAATCGTCGAAAGCCTCTGATGTTTCCTCTTGATTGTCGATAGCATAAATCTGATGATATTTTGTACTCCGATCTATGTTGGGTTTGGTGACATCATTGTTGAGATTGATGAAGACTTTGCCCACCGTAACAGATTTGTCGATGAAGTCGTGACTGTCGACATCGCTTGAGCCATCGCTTATATATGAGTCCGCAGATGACTCAAACGATGTGTTGTGAAGATCTTGGCGAGTTTCTCTCTTGCTCTGATGCTGACGTAACGTGTTGCCGAAGTTTCTTCTTCTGACTCAGTTGAAGATGCATAGCTTGAAAATCAATCGACCGCCGACGATCCCGACGAAATCGGAATTTCGACACGATACGATCCTTCCTTCTCGACGCGAAAGTGAAACCTTCCAAACGTCATCTCCATGGGCTCCCCAGATACGCATATGCATCCAAACGGGAGGGTGGGTGAGGAACAAAATCCAAGACCAGCAGCGATCTGTTTACCTCGATCCATAGTGTTGCTTCCGATTGACGATGTCGAAGATCTTGAACGTGCCATCGAGATCAGATCCTTACGCCTCTAATTCCCACAGACGGCGCCAATTGACAAGGGATTAACTTGTCAATGCCTAAGGATTGTAGGCTAGGGTTTAGTTAGAAGTAGAGGGCAAGTAGATCTCGTTTCAGGCGAAAAGTACTCGACGATTATGAAAACTAGGGTTTGCAGACAATGATTCGATGATCTCTCGTCCCTCGACTCCCCTTTATATAAGAGGCGGAGCCGAGGGTTTCGTTTGTACAAGTTACAGAGTCCGACGGTTTCTAACTCATCCCGCCAGATTTACAAACAACACTTCCTATTACAATTCTACTTTCCTTAATATATCTTGGGCTCTCGAACCTTCTTATTCTTCGGGTAGTGGGCTTTCGCTAAACCCCGGGTACTATCTTTGGCAGGCCCATTTGGGATGCCTATGTCACCTACATAGTGTGAAGGTGACAGTGTGCATGCTGTGTTAGTACTTGGTTTAGTCGTGTTGATCTTTCTTGCACTCTAAGGTTATTTAAATATGAACATTGAATTGTGGAGCTTGTTAACTCCGGCATTGAGGGTTCGTGTAATCCTACGCAATGTGTTCATCATCCAACAAGAGAGTGTAGAGTATGCATTTATCTATTCTGTTATGTGATCAATGTTGAGAGTGTCCACTAGTGAAAGTGTAATCCCTAGGCCTTGTTCCTAAATATCGCTATCGCTGCTTGTTTACTGCTTTCTGCACCTTTACTACCGCTTGTTTATCGTGGGCAAAGCACTTTTCTGGTGCCGTTGCTACTTCTTATTTATACCACCTGTATTTCACTATCTCTTCGCCGAACTAGTGCACCTATTAGGTGTGTTGGGGACACAAGAGACTTCTTGCTTTGTGGTTGCAGGTTGCATGAGAGGGATATCTTTGACCTCTTCCTCCCTGAGATCGATAAACCTTGGGTGATCCACTTAAGGGAAACTTGCTGCTGTTCTACAAACCTCTGCTCTTGGAGGCCCAACACTGTCTACAAGAATAGAAGCTCCCGTAGACATCAATCGTCGACGTGATAGAAACAACAACGGGTACGAGCTTCACGCTAGAGGGAGGTCCAGGGAGCAAGATAACATGGATAGGCATTGGGACTGTCCTTTCTTTAAACATTGCTGGGACTCAGGAATGAGCCGATTGCCAACAATCAAGAACTGCCCAGAATGCAGACAGCGAAGGAAAGGGACAAACAAGGTTTCAGTGTTCGAGCGTCTAGGACCTCTCCCACCTCAGAACAAACGAGCTGAGTCATCTCAAGAAGAAGACTTTGAGGAGTCAGATGGTGAAGAAGATAGGTGTCACCGGCCAAGGTGGTGCCCTGATGGACTCAGCCATGCTCAAGCGTAGGTGTGCGGCTACGAAACCCGGAGGAAGCCGAGGCGCACCCACACGTTGAGGAAAGCGCGGCCCGATCTGGCCGTGAAAATTCAGCAAACGTTGGAGACGGAGACACGCCCGCCGAAGAAAGTGTGGCGCCCTAAACAGACAAAAGCCGATGCAGAGGCATCGGCTGATACAAACATGGTGTTCGTACTCCCGTCAGAGTTTCGCGCTCCAAACGACGAGGAAGTATCGGTGGCTCAACTCGACTGCGGTCCACGGCCAATTATCTTTGAGAAGCCACGGGATAGAAGCTACAGGCATTTGAAGGCCCTATACCTGAGGGGTTATATCAATGGGCAGCCTGTCAGCAAAATGTTGGTTGACACCGGAGCGGCAGTCAACATAATGCCGTATGCCATGCTACGACGTTTGGGACACTCCAATGATGATCTGATCAAGACCAACGTCACATTAAGCGATTTCAACGGCCAAGCATCAGAGGCAAAAGGTGTTCTGAATGTAGATCTTACTGTAGGCCGGAAAACCATACCTACCGTTCTTCATCGTCGACGCAAAAGCAATTACGCTGTCCTGCTAGGAAGGGATTGGATTCACGCTAACTGTTGCATTCCGTCCACAATGCACCAATGCACCATACAGTGGGATGGAGATGAAGTGGAGGTCGTTCAGGCAGATGACTCAATCGAGATATCATTAGCTGCCATGAATATTTGGGAGGCAGTGACCAAGAGCCGCTCTCTGGAATCAGTTTGGAAGGTGAGCGTATCGAAGCTTCTAGAAATGGGGTGAGGCTGGTCTTATCTACCGGCCTGACGGAGTAGCAAGGTCCCAGACAATGGACGTACGTGGCGAGGCCGATCCCAGCGATCGGCCCCAAAAAATGGAAAGCAAAAATTTCATCTCAAGCATGTCACGTAGCTACAGTAAGAGATCAAGACGACTTGAAGAAGGAGGCCGTTTCTAGCAATCGGCCAAAATTATCCTCGACATATGTTTTTGCCTGGGTTCAGCATTGATCTAACAGGGAATGCCTGAAGAGCCGATGCCCTCAATTACTTGAAAGAATCGGCTCGGGGGGCACTTAGGTGGATAAAACACGAGGATGTGAAGTTTGAAGTAGCTTTCAGATGCCCAGCAGCCCAAGATATATTCTTTGATGATGATGGGTATTGAAGTATGGGGGCCGATACATAAATCGGCCGTAAAAAATTCAGAAAATTTTAAGCACAGCCGATGCGCAGACATCGACTTAAGGATAGAAAGCCGATGCATGGCTATCGACTCAAGAGGTGCAGCTGTTACAAGCAGAGGCTCAACGGGACGAATTCCTTCTCAAGGCCTCCAACTCCTTCTGCAGATCTTCGAGTTCAGCAGTGCCAGTATAAGCGTGCAGATCAGAATTAAGTTTGATGTCACTTCCATAGGTCGTTAAGCCGATCTGATCAGCAAGATGCAAGAATTGAACTGGAGAAGCTCGGGGGCAGCTCACACTGAAGGGTCTCTGCTCTGGGGAGCCGATTTTGTTGAAATCGGCTGGCTCTGCATTATGACTTGGAAGCCGATGGTGGCACATTTGGCTGGCTCACTACTTTTCTCGCCTTGACTAAGGCTCGGGGGGCAGCTTGCCCCGAAGGACCCTTTGCTATAGGGAGCCGATTCTGTTGAAATCGGCTGGCTCTGCATCTCAACTTTTTTGAGGGATGGTTGCTGCAAGAAAACAGAGCAGGATTTCAAACATCGCTGTGGACTATCGGAAGAAAATTTGTGGATAAGTGGTGCCTATCCTGCAGAAGTATCAGCTCCAGCCTCCGGGTTGATTCAGCAACGGTCCTAGAGCTCTCCTGAAGGCAAAGGGGATTTGGAAGAGAAGGATTCGGCAGGAGAATGTCTGAAAACCTAAAGTTAATGATGAGACCAGGCATTATTTCAGGGGTTTTGCCGTTAAATCTAACACTGCGCTCAGTAACTGCAGTTTGGACCTGTTCGGTTGGAAGTTTGGGGATCTGAATTTGAGCAAGGTTCGCAGGTTACCGTCTGAGGAGGTGGCTAAATTGGTCTATCTCGAAATTTATCGTAAGAGACCGATGCGATGCCATCGGCTCATTGAGCGTTGATCAAATTAACAATCGGCAAAATCAGTACGAAAGGAAATCGGCAAAATCAAGTTAAGGGAAATTCTTCATTAATCATGGGATTTCTTACAAGGAAAGAGCCGATTGCTCAAGGGAGAAAGGACAAAAGAAGGGTCTGTTTTTTTTTTTTTTTTTTTGACCCTGGACTGTGAGGCAAAAAGCCCCACAGCAATTTTCTCTTTATTTAGAACATAGAAAAAGTTTGCAATATATACAAAAGAAGAAAAGAAGCTAAGAAAAACTCAAAAAGCTAAAAAGCTAAAAGCCTAGGAAAACAGCCTCTAAGGTAGAGACTTAATCCAAGACAGAAGACTATCTCTATGTTTGGCTTTGATCCTATATTGCAGTAAAGTAATATCATGGATGAACTTGCTTCTCCACTTAGTGAAAGAGCTCCTTTCGCTTCTAAAAATCTTCTCATTTCTGATTATCCAAATATTCCAGCATGCCACCATCATAACTTCCATAAAGAAAGGATGCTGAAAACTTCTCCTGGCTTGATCAATCACATCTTGCATCTGATCATGTTGGTGCCAATCTATCTGCAAGTAATTCCAAATTCTGACACTGAAATTACACTCAAAGAATAAGTGTAGTCTATCTTCATAATTTCTCCCTGGACACAGTACACAGTGTGTATCATCCGTAACCTTCCACTTTCTCCTACGCAACAAATCTCTTGTGTTAAGCCTGTCCACTAACAGTAACCATGCAAATACCTTCGTCTTCATAATACAACATGACTTCCACAACCACTTATATATTCTGGGTACTTGTATATGTGAATGTATGTGCTCATAAAAGCTTCTAGACGTATACTTATCACCCCAGCAATACTTCCAAACGTCCCTATCCTCAGTTAAAGGATTATTCTGCATAAGACCTTGCAATTCCAATAATTCCTGATAAGCCTGTGTTGACAATGGAGTATGAAATAGATTCCCCATTTCCTGAGTATGGTACACCTGGGCCACTGAACAACTTTCATTGATGACAAAGGAGTATAATCTTGGGAATCTTCTACACATTGGCCTATAGGAATTCTGTATCACCCAGTTATCAGACCAAAAAAGCAATGTGTCTCCTCTTCCATGATGAACTCTAGCCACCCCTCTGAAATTATCCACTTGCTTTATAACATCTTTCCACCAAAAAGATCCACAAATATTTTCTGCATGTGGAATTTTATCCTGATAATAAGCATCCCAAACTAAATTCACCCAAGGCAAATCTTGCTTATTGTAGAATTTATCAAGAAACTTTATGAGCAGTGCAGCATTTTGCTTCTGGAAATCTACAATCCCCAGACCACCTTTGAGCTTAGGTTTGCACACCATTTCCCAAGCTGCTAGTGACTGCTTTGGTTCTCCTTCCTTGTCTCTCCATAGACATTGTCTCAGGATTCTATCCAATTGCTTAGTTAGCCCCACTGGCAATTGCAAAGTGCAGAGAAAATGAAGAGGCATTGAAGCAAGAGCAGAGTTTATCAACTGTAAGCGAGCACCTTGAGATAAGAAACTAGAGCTAGCTGTCAACTTCCTTTCCAATCGACAAACCAGTGGTGTTAGCTCTGTGATTGTTGGCTTAGTTGTACCCAGGGGTAATCCTAGATAAGTGAAAGGCATTTTACCCACTTGACACCCAAAGGCCTGAGACAAATGCTGTATTCTATCCTCAGACACATTAATGGGCAGCATATAAGATTTCTCATAGTTTATCCTCAAACCAGTAGAAACAGAGAACTTCTGTAATGTTTCCTTAAGGGCCAACAGCTGTTGCTCATCAGCAGGTAAAATTAACAATGTGTCATCTGCATATTGTACAATTGGGAAATCCTCATCATTGGTTTCAATAGGTCTACATAAAGTACCCATCTGCACCATATCATTTACTGCAGACTGAAGCAGATCTGATCCAAAGATGTAGAACAGAGGTGAGATTGGATCACCCTGACGAACCCCACGTTTACACTGAAACTGCTTCCCTGGAATTCCATTCAACAAAATAGAAGAGGTACCAGAGGACATGATAGCTTTAGCCCAATTAATCCATTTTGAATTAAAACCCTTAAACTCCATCACTTTGAGGATAGCTTCATGTTCTATTGTGTCAAAGGCTTTAGCAAAATCCAATTTCAAAATAACAATTGGTCTTCTTGAGAGCTGACAGAGATATAGATATTCAAAGGACCAAGCTAAACAATCCTGGATAGATCTGGACCTGAGAAACCCATATTGATTTTTGTGAATACAACTCAAAATTTTCCCTTGCAAACGATTAGCTGCTAATTTTGTCAAAAATTTGACACACACATTGGTCAAAGAAATAGGACGAAAATCAGTCACCCTTGAAGGCACTGGTTTCTTGGGTACTAAAGTAATGTATGAACCATTGATATTCCCCAATTGAATAGTTTCATCATGGAAATCTGTAGCTAACTTATAAAAGTCATGCTTGACAATGTGCCAACATTTCTTAAGGAATAAACCATTAAAACCATCAGGTCCAGGTGCTCTATCCCCTGGCATTTCCTTAATTACATCATCCATTTCTTGTTGCTCAAAAGGTTTTGTAAGATCCTCCAGGCCATCCACTCTGTGCAAAATTCTGCCCAGGTCAAACTGCATATCAACACTCTCAGAGCACCCCATCCTTCCTTTATATTCTTTCCATAACATCCCTGCCATAGTCTCATGATCATTGATTTCATTCCCCTCCTCATCTATCAACATAGCAATTGTGTTCCTCCTATATCTTTCAGTTGCCATGGCATGAAAGAACTTGGTATTATCTTCCCCTTGCTTGATCCATCTGATAGTGCATCTTTTCCTCCAATAATTGCATTCTGCCAAAAGCAATTCATCCAAATGAAGCTTGACAATATTCCTGAAGTTAAATTCCACTCTGAATAGTGGTCTCCTTTCTTCCAAGGTATCCAAGGCCAAGATCACTTCATTACATTTTGTTATCAAAGCTTTTAATTTGGCCAAGCTGACATGCCATTTCTTCAGTTCATATCTTAGCCTTTTCATCTTATCCGCCACTATAGCTGAACTATAAGCTTTACTAGAATTCTTTTCCCAGGAATTAGAGACACACTCCAAAAACCCTGGCATACTAACCCAATAATTATCAAATCTGAAAATCTTAGCCTTGGGTATATTTGTATCAATATTAACAATGCATGGTACATGATCAGATCCATTTTTGGCTAATGGAATAACCAAAGTGTTAGGGAAAGTAGAGATCCAATTTGCACTAGTAAGAAACCAATCCAACTGCTCAAGAAGAGGATCTTGCTGCATATTTGACCAAGTGTATGCTCTCCCTTTAATTGGAATTTCTAGTAGCCCCAACTGCCCAATGATTTCATTAAACAGAAACATGTCATTGATGTCCCCCCCTGGTTTATTTCTATTATCTTGTGAGCGCATAAAATTGAAATCACCAAGAAATAACCAATTTTCTTCAGAAGGGATTTGCAGATTGTATAACCAAGATACAAAATTATCTCTCTCCACTCCATGACAAGGCCCATATACACACACCAGTGTCCAAGCTTCATTATTATGCATGGAGGTGAATTTAATTATTATGCCATATTTTTCAGTTTGAACTAGAACTCCTGAGAAAATAGCTGAATTCCAGAGCACCAAAATCCCTCCTGATGCACCTACTGAAGGGGCATAGGCAAAGCAATCAAACCTCTTGGGACAAAATTTTCGAATAGTTCGCCAATCAAAGCTCTCACACTTTGTTTCTTGCAAACAAATTATATCACATTCTCCTTCTTCAATTTTTGATCTTACTTGTCTTTGTCTATTATCAGCATTAAGGCCTCGAACATTCCAACAAAGAATTCGCCACTTTCTCTTATGGAATGTACTCATAATTAAACATCATAAAATAAGTAACAGATAAAAACTGACATGCAATGTCAGTCAAAAGCAACAGCCAGCACATAAACCAAGTTCCATCAGAAGTATCACCCACTCCACCCATGACTGACCACCCAGCCATGAGAACACAAAAAGGTAGACAAAAGCTTGCCAGTGCCAGTATGATAATACCACACATCACCCCAGACATAAACTCACACATATCCTGATACTGATTCACACCCCAGAAGACCCTAAAAGCTCTCACATAAACCTTGCTAATTGCACTAATCATTCTTCTCCTCAAGATTGGCCTTCTTCCTGGTCACAGCCTCAAGCTGGTCCTGTGTCAATTTGCTTGGATCAATCCCAAGGGAAAGTCCAACCCTCTGCAATACATGCACAGGAGTGACAGGGTAATCTTCCTCTGCCACTCCCTTTTGCTCATCTTCAGCAGCATTGCATAACTTCTCCTCCTC
This sequence comes from Lolium multiflorum, assembly GCA_030979885.1. NCBI lineage: Eukaryota > Viridiplantae > Streptophyta > Magnoliopsida > Poales > Poaceae > Lolium > Lolium multiflorum. The sequence goes on from CM061753.1 coordinate 322,431,583, forward strand.
ATCTTCTATCCTCTGGATCAATAACTTGGCTCTGGATTTCTTCTTGATCTGTGGTTGGATTGAGAGCACAGGTTTGGGTTTATAACCCTCAGCTAAACAGCTTCTTGTGAATCTTCTTTCTGCAGGTTGCACCAGCTGTGATTTTGACCTTCTAGGGGCTCTTTTCTTCAAGACCAAAGGGGTAACCATGACATCAATTTCTTCTTCAGAACCTTGATGAATTTCACAATTCTTCAGCTGCATCATAGGCTTATTTATTGGATCCTTCTCCAAGAGAGTCACCCTGATCCCTCCTTGCCACTTTTCAATATGCTTGCCCTGTATTCCAGTGAGATTCCAGTGAGATGTCAATTTGTTCAAATTTAGCATAACAAATGCTGAAACCTTCATAGTCTCTGGAATTTTTTTCAGATATAACGCTGGCAGAACCCAATCAGCCACCTTCCTCCACTGCATATCAGGAGGGATAACTGGCCCAAATCTGGTGACCACCATACCAAGATTAATCACATTGAAAGGAGGGTGATCCATCTGAAGCAAAGGCTGAGGTGCTCCATCCTGCATATTAACTGACGAACTAGAATCAGTGGACAGACTTAGAACCATGGATACAGGTTGCTCATTCTCTTCTTCAGCCACCTCCTCCTGCTCTGGATCAATGTGATCGTGCTGCCCATCCTGATTACCCTGTTCTTCTTCAACAGCATCCCACCCAATCTCTGGATATTGGGGATTGACAAAGAGATTATTGTTGGGCATCAAGTGACCAGGTAAAGGGTGCGGATTGCCATCCAACGGCATCTGATCCTCGTCAGCAGGTAACACCTCAGCAAAATCCGCAGACAAAATGAAAACAGGCGCAGTCCAGGACTCTCTCACTCCTCCCACCGTGCCAAATTTCCCAAAGACGACATCACGCGGCACCAGCTGTGGGGAGGGGAACGAGGCATATACCAGTGCCCTTTCCTTGATAGGGTCATGATGATTCCAAGAATGAAACTGCCCAAAGGTTGATACAGCGTTGGCTATGTCGAGACTATTGCGATAATCAGGATGCATACCAAGAAACATGATCCAACCACGACGAAAACCCATAGCAGCACGGTGATTTTGCGGGGCTTCTCCGACATGCAGAAATCTAAGATCTCTATTCTGCAGCTGGTAGTGTCCATGCTGAATCAATGCATTAACCGAGTTTGGTCCGTTTAACTGGAAAAGCCCTACCCCAAATAGACTAGCTTGAATAGAAATCACATTGCGCTGCAGGGGTCCAACCAGGAAATCATGCACCTGTTCCCGCCAAAGCGCCGCAGCCTGAGGAGGTGGAGGCGGATCCAGCACCGCAATGCAGTAATCTTGATGCTCTGACGGCGGATCATGCGCCGGGAAGTAGTAGGACCGCGGCAACCTCGTCGGGCCACCGTCAATCACTTGATGACCCCACGGCAGCCAAGGTATCGGATCAACTTCAAAGACGGCCATCGGAGCAGATGATGCTGGCGAAGTCGGCGGGTCGGGGTTTCTAGGCAGAGGAGCTGCAGGATTTGTTTGGATGTGCGGAGAGGGCGAGTCGGCCGGTAAAGACAAGGACTCTGTTTCTTTATTGGAAGAAGAAACGGCGGATTTAGGAACCCACCTTTTTTTCTGCTTGTTTTGTCCAAAACAGTTACGTTTAATATGTCCATAAGAAAAACAGGCCTTACATCTGATATCATTTTCACAGTCCTTAGTTTCATGGCCCATACTTAAGCAACGCCCGCAGGCCCAAACCTTATAAGCCATATCATCAATCATTCTGTTAAAATCCTCTTGGGCCTCTTCTTCTGAAACGTGAGGTAATTCAACCTCATCAGCCCAACTGGTACTAGCCTTACCTTTGCCAATATTTGAAACAGAATGATCCCGCTCAACTGGGAGAGGGCTCGGATCAGAGACCTTCTCCTGTGTAAACTGAAAATCCTTAGCTGAACCAAATGTAATATGAGGGGAAGCTTCTGTAACAAACATATCCTTAGGTGATTGAACTTTAGACGGCTGTGAATATCCCAGACAGGCTGAATAATTTAAATTATCAGCAAACAATAACTTCCTTTTCTCAAACTGATTTTTTGCAATAGCCGATTTCTTTGGATTGAGCTTAAGAGCTTCTAAACCCTTCTTAGAGACGGAGCGAGATGGGCTGACCAGTGTCCACTCCTCTTCAGTCTCATTTTTCCAATGTGAAAATTCCCACCTCCAATTAGGACCACCACGTCCCCAAAGATGAAAGAAACACTTAAATTGAGCGCAAGTAAACTTTCTAAGCTTCAAGATATGAAAACCAATCTCTTTACTCGCCACACAAAAGGAGAAAACTCTGTCATTCAACCAAGACACTTTGAGCTGGTCACACTGTCCCCCAATCACAGCTTCCAATGCAACACTGACTACACTTTCCTCCATTTTGAAAACTGATCTACCAAAAGAGACCACCATCATGAAATGACCCGAGTCTTCTGCAGGAGCAACTGTAGATTGAAACTTAGCAAGCACATCTCTGGCAAAATTTCTACCATGTGAGAAGCTAAAACCAAGACTCATAGATTCATGATCCTCAGAGAAGTGAGAGTGCTGGCAACCATTATCAGACGAAGAAATCACCCCCATTGCCTGTTCCTGCTGCTGCAATAGATCGATCTTTGCATTTGACACTGGGGGGGTAATATCCTCACCTTGTGGATCTAAGATCTTACTTGACAAGCTTCCTGCATCCAGATTCAATGGAGTGTACATAGGCCTTCCCATCCTGACAACATGCTTAGGAAAAAAGAGTTTTGCACCCATGCTAAAGAGATCCTTCTTCTCTCTTGGTCTGAAACCCACCCGATCGCCCTTCGCATTTTTCAGCATTAGAAGATCCTCATACAGGCATAGGGAACCATCATAAAATTTCATTCTTCCCCGATCAAGATCACGGGTCGTGGAGTAAGAGATCTTCCACGTCTTCACCAAGTGCGGCACGTCAGAAGAGACATACTCATCCGATGTAGTAATCTCCGACGTGCTGCTTTCCCCCATGCATGGCGAGAAGATACATCTTACCACTTTGGCCTCAAACGAGGAGAATTGCACCACAGATCCAATCTTTAAAATTTCATTATCCGTCAAGAACTTCCCAATGATTGGAACCCCATCAGCCGATGTGAGTGTGATCCATTCCTTCAAGATCCACAGATGCAATTCGCCCTCTAAAATTTCTGGATCCGAGGAACCCGGATCGGACGTCCGCGAGTATCTCACCATCCACTTCCAAGATGGGGGCGACATTGGAAAGGGAGGAGATTCGAGCCAGGATTACCTGAGGTGGAGGGGGGAGAGGGAAGATCGATCACCTCTCACCCTAGAGATCGCCGGAGTTAGGGTTGTTCGCCGATCGCCATCCTATCGCCGGTCCTCCCCCCGTGTAAGTTGAATGAGTTTCAAAAGAAGGGTCTGTTGACCAATCTACTACTACTACTAGGCCTACACTAGTAGATCCTAGTCTACGGGCCGTCGCTCCTCGTCGCCCCTCGGAGCTCATCGCACCGCCGCCGGGCTCCTCATCGCCTCCCGTAGCCCTCTACGGGAGCTTCATCCTCCTCGTCGTCGCCTGCCGTCCCACCTGCGGAGGCGTTTCGCCGGTGGGTAACCCTCGAGGGAGTCGTCGTCGTCGCTTCCTCCTCCTCTTCTCGGAGGAGGTGTAACCGTCCCAGGGGAAGTCATCCTCGCTTTCCGATTCCAGTTCCCCATCGGCGAGGAACTGGAGATCTTCATCGCCGCTGGTCAAGGACTTGTCGTCCTCGGACCAGACGGAGAGGCATGGTCCTCCTGGTCCCACTCTTCTGGTGCGCGTATGTCCTCCGGCGTCGGCTCGCGGGAGGAGGAAGACCGATAGGAAAGACCAGAAGAGGAGGAGGAGGAAGAAGACATGGCTACGGAGGAATGGGGGTTTTTTGCCGATGGCTAATACGGAGCAGGAGGATGAAGGAGCGAACTGTTCGATGCGGTTAAATAATGGGATATTGGGGAGAGTTAATGTTACAGCAGTTTCCGAGGAAGTGGTGCCAAAGAATTGTCAAATCGCGCATAGGAGTCAAGAAGGCAAGGCATCATGATGAAGGATACTGCAACAGTTTTGCTCTGCCACGACATGACCCGACGAAGGAAAAGCATGATGATTTTGGAAATGTCATTTCCAAAACCAGGGGGCATGTGTTATCACCAATTTTGGCCAAATCAGGAGATAGGCCGTAAGTGAGATGGGCTTAAAGGATCTACGCGTGGAGGATCTCTGAAGCGGCCTAGCACGAGAATTTGGGCTAAATTGCCCGTGTATCGTATTATAGTAGATCGCATCTTAGTTTGGAAGTTAGAGTTTAACCCGTGGTTCGGTGCACGCTGAATTAGAAAGTCCCCGGACTATAAATATGTATCTAGGGTTTATGAAATAAACAACAATCATCGTTCACAACAAACACAAACTAGGCGCATCGCCACCCCTTCTTCGAGGGTTTCCTCCGGTAAGCATCATGCTGCCTAGATCGCATCTTGCGATCTAGGCACACGTTTATTCGTCTACCTTGTGCTACTCGTGCTGAAGCGTTGTTGATGGCGAGTAGCACTACTTATCTTAGGTGTTTTGGGGCTTGCATTGATGCTTTTCTTATGCATATCCTTAGCAATGCCGTCCCTTGACACCTAGCTGCCCTTACGCCTATCTGGCGTAAGGGCAGCATCTTGCTTGTTCGGTACTTAGTAGATCCGATCTGTTATAGTTGCTCCTTGTTCTGCAAGGATTAGTTTAATATCTGCATGATTAGGCCTTATGCTGGGGTTGGAGGATCCGGTAGTGCGTTAGGTGCTGTTTACCGTTCCTATAAGAGATGTTCCGGGAATTAACGTAATGTTGGTTTTTAGGCCTCTTCTAGGGATAGTTTGCATCATCTTTCGTATCTGCTAGGCCCAACTACGCGTAGGATGTTCCGGTTATGCGGTGAAAACCCTAAACTGTCGTAGATTGGTTTAGCTTTGTGTTGATCAAGCAGGATCCCCATGTCATTGCAAATCCAGCGTGAACCATGGGGCGATCGGCTCTTTGAGCCGATCCACAGGCAACCTGAGAGCCGATAGGGCTCGTATTTAATGTTTACGTGTCTACCATGCAGAACAATCGAAGCAATCTAACACCTTCCCGATCGGGTCTAGGTCGTGGCACGCCTTGCAACCGCCAGACGTGCGTGAAACTTGGGGACGACGCGAGGTGCCAGGGTCCACTAAGCGGCCTTGGGAGCCTCCCGGCTCTTCGTGTTGCTTAACCACTGCTCGCCGGTGAGTTTTGGCAGGCAACACCGACGTCATAGACGGTGCCACGCCGCTCAGGACGGACCCGGGGTCTTACCTTCGCAGATTTTTGCGGCATTCAGAGATTATTCGCGACTTTGGCGCTCTGAGAATATTTTGTCAAGTGACTTGTTCGGCTGATGCAATGACCCATTTTGCGGGTTCTTCTATTTTTCTCTCGGGCTTGATGAGACAGCCGAATATATTGGTTATTCTATATTGTCGGGTACATCACCGATGCTCTTGCTCGGAACAATATGACGAGTCAATGGACCCTAAGGTTTGTCCACCCTTTTTTTTTTGGGTTCCTCCTTGATGAAAATTTCGTCGAGTTCCTCCTTGAAGAAAATTTCTTTGGGTCCTCCTTGAGGACAATTCTTCGGGTCCTCCTTGAGGATAATTCTTCGGGTCATCCCTGAGGACAATTCTTCGGGTCCTCCTTGAGGATAATTCTTCGGGTCCTCCTTGAGGATAATTTCGTCAGGTCCTGTTCTTTCTTGAAGACAATTTCGTCGAGTTCTCCCTGTAGACAATTTCGTCGGGTTCTCTCTTATATACTTTGAAATTTGCTTTCTCCTGCACAACTAAACAAACTTTTTCTATCTTTTCCTTGACTCTCTTTTTCGCATGCGGTGTCAGATGCTCGGATTCGATGATATGTAAAGTAAATTTATGCCGCACAGCCCCCGAGTGTCGTGTGCGGCAAAAGTAAATGATAATCAACTTTATGTAAATTAAAAAGAAACACTTAGCTTATTAGATACGACAGAGTCGATGCGCGATGAAGTCTTCGAGTGCAGCGAAAAAGTTGAGCCGAAGTAGAAACCACCGAATTGCAAAAGTGGATGCCACAAAATTGTTTATGAAGAGATAGCCGAAACCCCGAGCACTGCTGGGGTGATGTCATGATTGTTGCTTAGACGTCGTGTCACCGTTGTTACTCGGGGCGAAGTCGTTGTCGAGCCCCCGAGTATTATCCGTGTCGCCGAAAGAAGGCCATTAAGGATGAAATACTGAAGATGAAGTCCGAGATGAAGTACTTGAGATGAATCCATATTAAAGATTACACCATCATATATTGAAGATGAATCCGCCGATATCATAGAGGATGAATCCATTGACCCGAAGAATCCAGTAATAACCATAAAAGATGAATCCATTGATATCATAGAGAATGAATCCATTGAGCCGGAGAAAATAGTTCCAGTAATAACCATAGAAGATGAATCCATTGACCCGGAAACGCGTCGGGTAATATTGTATAAGTGAACCAATAATAACCCAAAGAAAACCAATCCAGTAATTTAGAGAGAATAAATCCACTGAGCCGAAGAAGATAAATCCACTAAGTTGAAGAAAATAATTCCACTGATCCGAAGAAAATAATTTCACTGAGCCGAAGAAGATATATCCAGAGCCGAAGAAAAGAAATTCGCCAAGTAACCAAGTATATTTGTGGTAACGAAGTAATGGCGCAGCCCCCAGTGTTTGGATGAATTTGTTGTAATAACGCAATGGCGCAGCCCCCGAGTATTCGGGTGTGACGAAAGTAAATAATAATTGACTCTCAGAAGAGTAACACTTAGCTTTTTTATCAGGTACGACGGAGTCGTCGCTGAAGCAGGTCGTGCGACGGACGTAGTCGATGAGGTCGTGTGGTGCAATGTCAGGAGTAGTCGATGTAGTCGCGCGACGTCCGGCCATAAGTAGCGATATGGCAGACGCAGTCGATGAAGAGGACGCAGTTGATGTAGTAGATCCGCGGCGGGTTAACACCCGAGTGTGTTGAGTCCACAATGCCGAGTCCACGACACGCGAGCCCCCGAGCATGGCAGGTGCATGATGTCGAGTGCGCGACGGCGGATGTATGATGGTGAAAACAGGGTCGTCGAAGTTTGTTCTGATCTGCAATGATATTACGGCGCAAAAATCTATGCGCAAATAACAGCATAAACAAAAAAAAAGATATTTGGCTAAACAAATTTTGCAAATAGCAATTGTTGAAAATATAACACATAATATTTTGTGTCGGAACAAGGATCATCTATATTTTTTATGCGACGATTTTTCTAGTTGGGATAGAATAATTTGCTAAATCAAAGATCAAATAAAAGAAGTACGTGTAAGAGATAGTAAAAGGAATACTTAGGTTTCTTTTTGGAAAAGAGCACAGATCTTTGGATGTCGTAAAGTATTGGTTGGTTCAAAACATGGAAAGCGCGAGTTCGCCTCGGGACCAATCTCCCAATCTGCCAATCCTCCTTTCTCTTCACGATACTGTATACGCATGTGGGACTCCAGGACACAATTAATGCATCGCCTGCTTTTTTTTTTTTTTGGGGATTTGTTCCAGCTGATCGGTCAGCTATCGCCTCCTTTGCCTCTGTATTCTTCGTCCGCGAATAATGTTTAAGTCGCTGCTGCTTCGCCATGATCGATCTACGTATTGCGTTGCGATCCGGCCAAGGGTGCAGGTATCCGCAGAATTGCTATCTCTTGCCGTGACGAGGAACCTGAAAACGCTGGCGCAGCCGAATCGGACGACAAGCTTGATGATGATGTAGATGGATCCCGCCCGGATAACGAAATCCAGTCGCCGTGATTCCCCACGGATGGCGCCAATTGACGAGGGAACACCTCGCCAATGCCTACATATTGTAGACTTGGGTTTCGGAAGAGAGCGACGATGGAGATTCCGGAAACAAGATTAGGCACACGACGTACCCAGCTTCGGGTCCCCTCGGTGGAGGATCCCTACATGCTGCTAGCAATCTACTATATGATCATAAATATGTTTACAGGGTGCCGCCATAGCGGAGCTATGGTGTCTATCTGTTGGCCTCTCTCTATTGGGTGCCCTGGCTGGCTTTATATATGCAACCAGCCTAGGGTTTTACAAGAGTCCTAGTCGACTACTTCTTCGGGTTGCCTTGTTGGGCCTTCTCCATATTGGGCCGAGCCAAACCAGGTATACTAATAATGGGTACCCGAAGGGTATACCCATGTCACCGCCACATGGGGATGTGGTGTTTTGACTCGTTCTCGCCGATACTAGGACCTGAGGTTCTCGCCTTTGGAACCAAGACTGAGCGTACAACCACACGGGGCCCATGGGTACCCCTTGGCCCGAACTTGCCTAGCTTACCCATGAGTCAATTAGTTTGCGAGTTCCATTTGGCATTCTGCATGGCGAAGGCGTGGAAAAGGTTTTCAAAGGTGCATCATACAGGGATGTGGCTAGGGTGAAGGATGCTGGAGGCATTGAACTGGATCCCCTGCGCACAATGACCGAGACCGCCTCGGAGAATGGCTACCTACGATGACGGAGCTCCCCAGTTAGTTTGAATCATGGAATAAGCGAAGTAAGGGAAATGTTTTGGTCGACCACCCTCTGCCGGCACACCAAGGAAGTGTGTTAAACATGTGGCGCTAAGAGTCGGTTGGCGCGTGTGGGTAAAGTTGTACACCCCTGCAGGGTTAAATCTTTTCGAAAAGCCGTGTCCACGGTTACGGACGACTTGGGGAAGGACGTGTTGATCATAGACAACTTTAACCTAATCGTAAAACTTGGAATCAATGTGTGATAAGGATCCCTTCTCAGGGTATCGAGAGGGTGATCCTAGTTGATAGGTTCAGGTGATGATGAAGATTCGGTGGATTAAATATGATGATCGGTAGAGCTAGTGATATCGCTTTCTTATTCCCTTTTAAAATGATCTGAGTAGACGACCTTCTGCTCCCTCTTGTTTACAAAGGAAAACTGGCTTTCTGCAAAATAAGCTCCACATAAAGCCTCGCATACCAGCTTTGCTAAAAGGTTGTCCTAAGTCTTGCTGAGTCCCTGTACTCAGCTTTGCATGCTTTGTTTCAGACGAAGTCTCTCCAACAAATGAAGGTTTCTAGGTCGACACCAACGAGTAGCTTGGGATTCCCAGGTGGCAGCCTGGAATCTATGGGCTGGGACGTCGCCGTTATGCTCCTGGACTCTTAGGCCTTTTGCTATCTTGCTATTTAGAATAGCATAACTTCGCTTCCGTTGATTGATGAATTGTCAGGTCAGTGACCTCTGCTTGTAATACTTTTGTTCTTCGCTCAGTTATGAGCTTATATTACTCTTTGAGTCGTAGAGTCGCTGTTGTGTTACCGATTCTCACCCTGTAGGCCCTAGAGATCTAGGTTAGGCTTATGCCAGATGGAGATCTGGGTTTGTCTAGCCCCGACCTTCCGGGGTCCCGACACCGAGCCCCCAAGGTTTTTTTGCCTCGAAACCATGTCCTAATTCACCTTGCATTGACCACCGGTAACCTTGTTGGCGGCAGCCCATAAGAAGGCACGCTCAATTTTCTTCATGTTATGCAAGGAGATGTGCGGGACCACTAGGATAGTCAAGTGGTAGATGGATTGGGAAGAAAGGGCAGACTTGACGAGGGAGGTGCGCCCCACCATAGTAACATATTTTCCGTTCGAAATTGGGATCTTGATGTCCATTTTATCCTTGAGGTGTTGAAAGTCCGCTCTCCGGAGGCACCGAACCGAGAGGAGGAGCCCAAGATATTTGAGGGGGAAGGAGGCCCTCTCCACCAGAACACCGTTGAGGATTTCATTAATGTCAATTTCTCCACACCGGTTTGGCACAACGGAGCACTTTTGGAACTTCGTGGGAAGACCCGTGACCTCATCGAAGCCATTAAGGATGGATGCAAGGTTTTGAATATCTTGTTTGATAGGCGCCACAAATATAGCCGCATCTCATCCGCATAAAGGGATGTCCCCAAAATGGTGCCACGCCTTCGAATCTTGTGAAGGAGCCCGTGAGCGCACAAAAAGATGTGGTGAGAGGGGGTCTCCTTGGCGTAGCCCCGTGACCATGCTTGATGTGAATGTTGGCGACCTTATTAAGGAGGATGATTAGGTGACAAGCAAGGCAACAATCCAACTCCAAAATCTAGTAGGGAAGCCACATTTTCGTACAAGATCGATGATGTAGTCCCAACGCACCGAGTCAAACGTCTTGTGGATATCTAGTTTGAAGAGGAGGGCTGGGTTTTTTCTATGTGGAGTCTCCATCGGCGTCATCCGTCCGCAGAGACGAACCAATCAACTTGACATGTGGTGATGCGATCAACTCTGAAAAGGCGGTTGCCGCTTGGGCATGTTTTGGCGAAGACGAACAGGAAGTTTTGGCCGATGCGAGACCTAACACTAGTTTGCTCGAGGCTCAAGGGCTTCGATTGCTCCGATCCCGTTCACTTTGATACAATCGGTATGGGCCTTTAGCAATAGCCCTGGTCACTCCAGGTGCAGATATGGCCTTTAGCGATAGGCCTGGTCATTCCAGATCCAAAACACTGGCTGTGCTGCTTCGAAATCGTTAAAAAAAGGCCGACCTTCGTGAAGGGAAGGCAACTCGCTCCGCACGCGACAAGTGGCGCGCTGTGGTGCCAGAAAATGCCTGGGAAGTGGTCTCCCTGCTTGACACGTGTCGCAAGGGGAAGCAAGGTGGAGATGGGGAGATGAGAGAGAAGACTGGGTTGTGTCAGTTTTTCCCTTTTTCTTCTAAATTCGTTTTTTCAAAATAAAATATCTTGAGAACCGTAAGTCCAAATTGCGAACCGTTTTCACTTTTGAGATCCTCGCGTCGAGATCTTCAAAACTAGATCCCATGTTGATAGGTTTGAAGATACTTTTTTCGTACTTCAATAATATTATGATTGTACCTGTGGTGTGTACCTAACGTACTCGTGTTTCAACTGATAAGTACTTCTGTTTTTAGTGTATTTGGTGCAATTTTTCCTTTAATCGCTAACTGTACTCGCCCGTGTGCGGGACTGTACCTGCTCGTGTGTGCCACTGTACTTCTGTACATGTACTTGCATGTGTTCACCACCGCCGTCGTATGCGCGTTTGTACCGCCGTCTGCGTGATCGTACTTGTACTCGTGTTCAACTGTACTCGTGTTGTGTGTGACTGTACGCCGTGTGCACGACGTACTCGTGTGCGTGACTGTACTTGTACTCGTATGTGTGTTCAACTGTACTCGTGTGTTGTGCGTGATTGTACCTGCTCGTGTGCACGACTGTACCTGCTCGTGTGCTTGACTACTTGTACTCGCCCGTGTGTTCAACTGTACTCGTGTGTTATGCGCAGCTGTACTCCTGTGTTGTACGTAACTGTACTCGTGTGTCATACATATCTCGCTCGTATATATAACTGTACTTGTGCTTTTACACAAGTGTAATCGTGTGTCACATGTAACTGTACTCGCCTATACAAGCGAAGCGTACGTGATTTTTTTGTCATGCTAATCGCTAGCCAGATGAATCAGTTTTGCTTGCGTGAGGCATGCGCGTACTCGCGCTGCGTACAGGAAGTACTCGTGTAGAGTTCTACTAGATGAAAAGGCTTTGCTCGCCATGCATGGGTGCGCCCGGTGCTGCTGCGTGCCCGCGTGCACGCGTCTCACGTACTCGCTCGCGCTCGCTCGTGGCCGTGTGGGACATCAACTGTACTCGTTCACGGGGCTGCTGCCGAGCGTGTACTCGCTCGTGGCAGAGCGCGGGACGGGGCGCGGGACGGGGCGCCTGTACTCGCGCGCGGGTTGTCTGCGGAACGAGTACGCATCGCACGCTGACCTGCCACGTGTCACTCGCTCGTACGCTGCGTGGGTTAATTTTTCTATAGAAATTGGTAAGGTATGTCCCTGTACTACGTGGGCCAAGACCCGCACGGCTGTATTCTGGGCTGCCCGAGGCCTAGATCCACCCCTGTGCTCTGATGCCCAGTTACTTGTTTATATAGAGCTAAATGCAACGGTTACATGAGGAGATTAAGGGTGGATACAAGACAGGCTTGATTGACTCAATCAAGTTATAATGGTGTGGTTTAACTCCTTGTCATATACACTGATAATGCCTTATAATCTTGACATAATCAATGCATAGTGTTTGGCTAGGATTTATTTCTAATACTAACTAGTAGCTTAATTAACTTGTTGGACACATCTGTATGACCCGGACAACTATCATACGATGTTGGAATATCTTCAGGGAGAAATCCTAAGACCTTTGGTCGAGCAACGACGGCGCTAGTGCACTGTTTCCTTCTTTGAGGCGTCGCTTTTGGAGAGTCTGTACTTCAGGTGTTGTCACGGTGGTGGTTGTATTGCTGTTGCTAGGTCTATAAGGCTGTAGCGGAACTTTTTTTTTTTAGTTTTCTTTTCTCTCTTTTGGCTGTGCATCCGTACTGCCATTCGGGTGGGGCGTTGTTGCAGGTGTAATTGGTATCTTTTGATATTAATATATTCTCTTTATCGAAAAAAAAACTATCATACGATGTTGGAATATCTGCATACACGGCAAGAGACAAATATGTCTTAATCTGTGGGAAGTTGTCTTCGAGGGAAACCATACATGCATGGAGATGAAACGTCTGGTCATTCGTCGCCATGATTGCAACGCAACCACATCAAAAAAAATTGTATTTGGATGATCAGGAGGTTCGGCAAGCTCGATCGAGACTTCTTGTGGGCACCGGAGGAAGAAACAAATCTCGGGGCAAATGTCTCGTTAGCCAGATTGGATTTCGAAGTGCAAGTATATTTATTCTGTGGATGTATCCCTACACCATATTATCATTTATTTCATATTTTATGTTTACTTTGTACCTATATTACGGAAGTGAATCGGTACACGGGCCAGAGAGGATACTGACTAAACTATGTCGTGGTTTCTTTTTTTCAGGAAAAAGTTGAAGCTGGAAGGCACGGCCGCTTGATGGCTTTCACTCGTCCAATCGAACCGATGGTCGCACAAAGCAGGCACATGAAAGCCCCATAATAATTTGTAACTAATGAGCACATAATAATGAAGAGAAATATGTGCTTAAGAGAAAACGTGTTGATAAGGTAAGAAATGGCCTTCTGTTCTGGTTTTTTTTTAGATCAACAGGGGCCACACCCCCAGCTCCATTTCATAGAAAAGACGCCAAGTTCATACAAGAAAGCAAAAACAAACAGGACCAAAGCTAAGGGAAAGAGAAAAAACAAAAACGGTTTTGCTGGGGAGAATGACCGCCATCCCAGCCAGCTCCGAAATACCAGCAAAACCTGAGAGGTTCCAGAATTAAACTAGGAACGACGACTAAGCGAAAGTAGCAACTTAAACCGACTAGGTCTATTACAGATATCAGGAGGAAGATAAGATCACTGAAGCCCTAAAGCCAGCAGAACCTTTTCTTCACAGCCTTTTTGCCCAACGCTTCGCCTTCATCCATCCTGGTTTTCCTCCCATGTTTTTGAGAGCGATCAGGTGACCACATGGATCTTGTGGGATTCGCCAGGGTTGTCCAGGAGGTAGGTCAGCGTCGCCCTGCCTTCATAGCTTGAGTTCCAGGAAGATATCCAGTCGAAGGACGGGCATTTCACCCCACTGGGAGGCAGAGAGGAGCCTTTAAATTGGTTAGCAGCAGGTCCACAAATTGACCATTTCTTCCAGACTCTAGATCTATGAAAAGTTTCATCCAATCTCGAAGTAGGAATAGAATCCTTCGCCACACCTGTTTCACATTGATCCAAGTAGTTTTATTAAACACCAGACTATTTCTATTCAACCATAGACCCCAAAGAACAGCAGAAGAAGCAACATTAAAATGCATGAATTTTTTATTACAGAGCCACTTTGCAGCAATGGATTCAAAACTAGTAACTTGCACTTCAAAAATTTCTTCAAATAGGTTCCAAATGGATCTAGCTACCACACATTCAAACATAAGATGATGAACTGATTCAAATTCAGAACACATCTCACAATTCAAAGGTTTTGGAATACCTCTAGTTCTCAGGTTATCTCTAGTCATGATCTTATTTTGAGAGAAAAGCCACAGGAAAACTTGGATCCTAGGAGGGATTTTCAGTTTCCAAACAGCAGGCAGATAAATGGGCTTAACACCTCTAAAATTGATAATAGCATATAAAGAACTAGAAGAATAGACCCCAGATGAGTTGTATTGCCAGATAAGCTGATCCTCATCTTGGGAGAAAGAAATAGTTTTAGCAATCTCCAGCAGCTCATACCATTGAGCCATCATATCCCCAGTAAAAGTTCTCCTAAAATTACCTCTAAGCTCATGACCATCCCAGATGTCAAAGATAGTTTTGTTTTGTTGGTTAGATCCAAAATATAAGTCCCAGAACTGAGTGGCCAAAGGAGAATTGCCAAACCAGATGTCCTCCCAAAATTTTATGGATTTATCATTTCTGACATGCCATTTATATCCAAATTTCACTGCCTTAGAAGCCCACATCACACCTTTCCAAAAAGTGGAAGGTTGGAGGTCATGACAGGACAGGATGTTTGGATTTTTAGTATTATACTTAGCATCTAAAACTTTCTTCCACAGTGCTCCTTCACTCTGGATATACCTCTTAATCCAAGATCCTATCAAGCAAATATTCAGGTCTTGAAGGTTTGGAATGCCCATCCCTCCAAAATCTTTTTTCATGCAGATGGAAGGCCAATTAGCCAAATGTATTTTGTGGTTGCCCTCTTCATCATTCCACATGAAGTTGGCCATCTGAGTATCAATCAGATGTATAGCCCACTTTGGAAACTTAAAGAAAGAAAGAAGATAAATGGGAATACTGGCTAGACAGGATTGGATGAGAATCCTTTTGGCAGCAGAGGATAGAAGTTTCCCTCTCCAACCAGTAATTCTCTTAAGAATGTTTTTAATGAGAGGTTGTAGGTCTTCCCTCCTTAACCTGTCATAATGCAGAGGCATACCTAGATATTTAACAGGGAAACTTCCCATGACACATTGAAAAATGTCCAGGAAGGGTTGAGTTTCAACATCATCCATGTTGATGGGAATAAGTTCACTTTTGTGAAAATTAATTCTCATCCCAGAGACTTGTTCAAAGCAAGTAAGAATCCATCTTAGATTTAGAGCAACTCTAGGATCATTTTTATGAAAGTATCATCAGCATATTGGAGGCTAACAATCCCTCCAGGGAGAAAATTGGGACAAAGCCCACAAATCAATCCCCCTAATGTTCCTTTAACCAACATCCTAGAGAAGACATCTACAATACAATTGAATAAGAGAGGGGCAATGGGGTCCCCCTGTCTTAAACCTTTTCCAGTTAAGAAAAAGTTACCCTCAATATCATTCACCTTTACCCTAACAGATCCTCCTTGAATTATCTGTTTAATAAAACGAATGAAAATGGGGTTCTGTTCTGGTTTCTCCTCTCTCATGTAGCTCAGCAAAAAAAAAGCGCCCCTAAAAGAAGTCTAATATCTTCCTATTGTATTGCAGACGCTCTGGTGAGCTTTGTCTTTTCTTATGAAAATGGCCATGAACTGTTACCTCCTGTGCACAAAATATGTGCATGAGGTTTCTTTTGATGAGCTCGCGTACGAAATTAGGCAAGTATGATATTCCCCATACATATTTATGGGCGTTACGTACAGCCACTAAAGCTAGATTCCTTAATTTATATGAAGCTTTGTCACATGCATGCTTAGTAAGACAGGCATGTATCAAATTATACCAAACGCCAGCAATTTGTAAGCGTTCATGATTCTGTCCGTACATGAGCTTAATTTGACACTAGTTGCTTTTGTTGGGAAGTTGGGTAGCATGACAACCCTCTTGCGACCGCTGCTGCTAGCAAGAGGTAATCAGAACCTGATCTCCAGGCCCTTTACCTTTATTTCTTCGTCTTCTTTTTGCGAGGATCTGCTGATTTTGTGGGGCAAAAGGCACCAGAATGGCATGAACACGTTGGAAAATCCTGAATGGCACATGTTGGTCTCCAAGCAAAGAATGATGAGCTAGCTTGCCAATGAGTTTTGTTTGGTTTACTGCGGCATCCATGCATGTCTGCCTCTCTACCTCTATATAGCTGTCCCTCGCCAGTGCTGCATTATGCAATAGCAACAAAATTGGCTCCACGCCATAATTAACGGAGGACTTGTTGTCCTCTGCTATGAATTGGATTGGCCCCTGGCATGGGATCAGGCATTCAAGTCATATGTCGCAAGATGTTAGTGCGGCGGGTGGCCACGGCGCAAGGAACACCGCAGAAGTGAAGGGAGCGATAGTATTCACAGTGGTGCTCATGTCCATCCTCGGCGGAACGCTCAGCGTGGTCGGGCTCGAGCGCCTGATACGTGGTCGCTTCACGCTCTTCTCCATCGTGCGCACCCTGCTGCGCTCCACCTTCGTCCTCTTCCTTCCCCTCCTGTCCTACATGTTCTCCCACTCCGATGGGAACACGGCGGAGCTCCTATTTTTGCTCCTGTGGATGCTCCTCATCGAGCTCATCCGCAAGAAGGTGCAGGCCATGGTGCAGTCCTCCGGTGGCTCCTTCTCGAGGGCCTCTGGAAGGTTCCGGCTGATGGACCACTCCGATGAGGCTACTCGCTTGGTGTGGATCGGCTACCTCATGTACTCAAACGTTCCACGGGACTCTAATTCGGTACTATTCTATTTGTTTCTCTTAGTAGCTTTAAGGGGTAAACCTACATCCTCACTTCATACATTTTTTAACTGCACTTCATACATTTTTGGTGTACCAAAAATTTGGGGAAAAATATCTAGATGTCATAGTTTAAAAGATATATTGTTATGTGAAATTTGAAGCTAATAAGTTATGATATTTGAGTGAAACAAAAGAAATAAATATTATATTCAGATGTATTGCCACAACATGTTATTTTTTTGTAGGCCACGTACTATAAGTTATCCCTCTGAATATTCATGTGTGATATAGTATAGTTTTATTCTACAGTCATCCTTTTTTTTGTAGAATATTATGTTGTGGTTTAGCATCAAAAGTTTGTGGGATGTGGATGTCGTGGTGCTCACTCTCAATTTTTCCATATATAATAGGAATCATTAATTTTCATCTGATGTTGCATTCTCTCATCCAAGCGTAATGTTTATAACCGCAAAAAAATAGATTTCAAGTTAAACATAACTTTTGGCCAAAAATATTTTTCCTCCCCTAAACTAGCCGAGATTTCATGAGAGTTTATTTCCCACCAGGACGATGTGATGGCGGCATTCTTCTTCATCCTCTGGTCACTAGCCCTGGCGAAGCTGGGGCAGAGGGTGCTCAACAAATGGATGGCACAGGACTCGCTGGCAGCAGCCAGAAATACTCACCTCATTGCAGGATACATGCAGCACATCGTAGAGAACCACGGTATGTCACCGGCCAGTGACATAGCCAAGTGCGAGTTCGTAGTGATGGGGGAGGAGAAGCTCATGCTCCATAAGAAGGATAGTCGAAAGAAGGATATCCCATGGCAACATTCTGAGCCCAAGGTACGCCTGACCACCCTACATTGTGGCTATGGTGTCGGGAAGTTCCCTCATGGCCAAGATGAGCAAAAGCACGTCCATCTCCTCATAGACCTCAGTAAGGTCAAGGACTTGGTGACCGTAGAGAGAATATGGGAGAAAATACCAAGTTTGGATATTTGCTGCCTCAACACCAAGAGGTGGCGCCACATGTGCTTCTCCTTCTCTTTATTTAAGCTGATGCGGCGCCGGTTCGAGCACTATCCCATGGTGGAGGTTGGGTCGGAGATGGCAAGACGGTTAATGCTTGATGGCCTACTTGCCATAGAGCGCGAGAGCAACGCACAAGACAACGCCCATGCGGTGTTTCAAGTGCTTCAGATAGAGCTCGACTTCCTCGACAACTACTACGAGGCGGGAGTGCCAGTCGTAATGTCTGCCCATTGGCTTTTCATCTTCAACTTCATCCTATCCATCCTCTTCGTTTTGACATATGTCCTTGCTATTTTGATCATCGTGCGAAGTTACCGCATCGACAAAACCCTACTTCTTTACTTCATCATCGCCGTGCTGCTGGTGATGACCATTCTTACCATCGAAATCACAGAGTTCCTCACCATATACCTGCTCTCCAACTGGTTCTTAGTGCATCTACTATGCTTGTACGTAGCCCCGGGGAACTGGTTGTGGAGCTGGGTGGGCAAGCCAATCACTGGTTGCGTAAGCAGCACGCTTAGTAGTGGTTAATGCGCTCGGGGTGATTTTTAGACTTTTCTGCAGACCTGTTAGTCTCAATAAGATCAAGGTTAAGCAGGTTTCCATACGCCAGTTTTGTGAGCCAGTCCACAAGATGTTAGCATGGACTTCTCAGGTCACACTGCCAACTAAAGCCAAGGTAGACATCGTTCGGTCCCTCAAGTGTATCAACCCTCTAGGAACATGTCATGTTTCCCTGCCACGGATGCATGGCCTTGAAGGGGACGGAAAAACAGCTACAGAGATCCTCTTGCAATGTCACCTAGCCACGGAGCTCCTCGACATGCATGGCAGGCGTCCAAAGGATAACAAGCAGCTTGAAGACCAGGACGACCATCGGACGGTGGCGGTGACGCTCTCGAGGTACTGCATGTACCTTGTGGCGCGCACGCCAGAGGTTCTGCCTGACGACGAGATCTGGGTATCAGACTGCTACGACGACATGAAGAGTTGCCTGAAGAAAGCCTCAACTCGGTGCTTCTGTAGCTCGGCCTGGCAGACTTTGCTTGTCATGGATGAGTATGCCGCGGAGTGTCTCCAAGACCCTACGGCGCGGGATGGCTTGAAGCTGTTCCAGAGGCACCGGGAGCGCACCGACAAGGACAAGGTGTGGGAGGAAATGGCCCAATTTTGGGTCGAACTTCTCATCTACATGTCCCCATCCAACGATGTGGAAGGCCATGCCAAGGCCCTTTCATCCTCTGGTGGCGACCTCATCACTTGCCTCTGGGCCTTTTGCACTCATGCAGGTATTAGTCGACCTCGACGCCCTAGCACGAATGCCGATCAGCAGGTGTGATTCATAAGTACAGATTGGTTTGTGCTATCTGCTACTGTTTGGTTGTGATCCATAACCCACTGCTTGGTTGAGCTATATATTCATGCCAAGTGCTCCGGCCGGCTTATTTGGTGTATGTATATGTGTATGTGATTTTCTTGATTTGTGTCAATGGGCGGTCCATAACAAATGTATTATGTATAAGTGTACCTTTGTTGTACCTGCAATACCAACTCTCGGAATGAATATATGAGAGTTCACCAATATGTATTTCGTACTCCAATTATTTTAATTATAAGCTATACTGAAAATCGCATATTTTACATCTATCTATTAAAATTAGTTTAGATGATGTGGATCAACATGGTAACTCTATTAAATGTATGTACATTGCTTTTAATATATAATAGATATATAATATGTAGATTAGAGTAGTTTCTGTTCAGTATGGGGGTCACGTGGTAGTGTTTAGTCCTTGAGAGTTGGGGGCTGCAGTTTTGGCTCCCAGGTCCAGATAGACCTGTTATCTGGATCATCAGTTCGTGCATCAAGATTGTTAATTCTGTCAGAATTTAATGAGCTACGTGCAGTAGAAATTGGAGAATACAGTGTTGGTTTGGCATACAGTCGTACACAGGGCCCACCGCATGTGGTGTGGCAGTAACGCGAGACGGTGAAGAAACCTGAAGGAGACGGAGGTCTGAGACTGAGAGCGACGACGTGGACCCACGGAACAGAATTTTGATGGATACCTAGACCACGGTAAATGTTGTCGTGTCTGGTAAACCAGCGACGCGTGGGTTCTGGATCTGACCTGTAAAACTAATTTCGCTCCAGCAGAGGCTGAGGAGGCTGCCAGATTGCTCTCCAAGAACAACAACTCTTGAAGATGATTTGGTCTCCAGCGGATCGAGCAGCCCGCAGGCAGGCGGCGGGAGCTGTAACAGCGTCAATGACGGCGCGAAGATCACAACTTTATTGGCGACTGCAGGCAAGATGGACTTCCCCTGGATCAGTGAGCAGGTTCCTGTGAGCTCATCTTCCCCAACCTTTAACAGCCGTGTTTTCCTCCATTTTCAGTTTAGCTTTGTACAAGGGGCAACAGGAGCAGCTTGCGATTGGTACATCGGTGGGAGAAGAAAGCAAGTGCAGCCATGTCGGTCGGTTGAGCCAGATCAATAGGTGTTGTGTATCGTGCATGCTGTAGTCAGTGTGGGTGAACAAGAATCTGACAGCCAAAGCGGACTTCGCACTGTCAATTGGAAACCAGAAATGAGCTGATTCCAAATTCCATCCATGCTGTAGTCAGCTGCGCTGTGAATTTGACTTGAATAGTATGGTTAGACCAAAACGAAGAGAGATTAGTTAGTTGGGGCTTGGTGTGTTGGGGTGGCAGACAAACAAATCTGTTGAGTTTCGTGAGAGCACATACGTAAATTCACAAGTTCAGTTCAAAAGTTGTAAGGTATATATGGCCTTTGTCTTTATCGAAAAAAATATATGGCCTTGTGGATACATCATACATACATTAACAAGTATGTCTAGTTTCTTCAGAGCACGTAGAGGATTTCACGAAATAAAAATAGTTTGAAAATTTGTGTGCTGCGATGGACTTGTTGGGGTACAGAGATTAATGGCTTGGGCATGGGGTGGTTCAGTTCTTCGATCGGTACAAGAAAGCTCCTTCCATCATGTACTATTTGAGCCAGACGGTACTGCACGCATTGAATATATCTGAGCAGATAGGATGCACACTGAAAGATGATACAACACAGAATACATGCGTGAATACACTGACAAGTCAGAAATATGGTGGATGTGATTGGTCTAGGAAACAAGAGCATCTGCACCCCAGAGCCGAAACGAATTTCCGTTGAGAGTTGTCATTGTGTACTCCCAACTTTGTTTCTTCAACTAAGTTTCCGAATCTTGAAGTGTCTTGCCTATATTGTGGGATCTCGGGTGGGCAACACACCCGTGCAGACAGGATTCACTCTCTTTTCTCTCTCTTCTTAACTTTATACTCCCTCCGTTCCTTTCTATAGTGCATATAGATTTTTGGCATATGTTATAGCTTGGCTTTTTTCAATTACCCCCTCCACCGGTCAACTTCCACACGACATGCATGAAAAAAAATCCATACAAAATAGAAAACAATTAATCAAGATTCCTAATGCATGACCCCAATGATTGCTTAGATTTAGGAAGCAATGTTTTTCTTTCCTTAATTAAACCTGGTTGCACGTATATGGAGAGTCAACCAGAGAGATTTGTGGGATTTGTTACAGTAAGTTAGGAAGTTATCGATTCCTTAATTTTACTCTGATCTCAAATCGTTCAGCCACGGGAGTCTTGTGTAAACATACTCCTGCGCTAATTTCCGTGCCAAAAAACTATAGGCACTATAAAATGGAACGGAGGGAGTATATGATATGGTTTTAACTAGGGAAGTCTTTACAATTCTGCCAAACAACATCTTAGCATCTTCAATGCTGCACAATACTGAAGTTTTCACATATCGTGGTACTTAGTGCGTCCTTGAATTAAGAAACTGTAGTATGTAAGTAATCTGGTTTAGAAAATTTTGATTCCAAACACAGCCTTGAAGTTGGGTTTAATACAAGTTTTAGAGAACGATTGATATTATTAATTACCGTCCATTCATCCTGATCCGATGGCAGTAAATAGACGGAACTAAACTGACGGAACCAAAAGTGTGGAACCAGAACCTCTAATACATTTAACGAAAATTGTATAAAAGAAACAACCATTTGATCGGCCAAACCTTTGGATGAGTCTGCACGCATCTTAAAGCTAAATCACCCAAACGCCGATCGTATGTGTAGGCTTATCGTCTCCGTAACATGTCACGAGTAATCGTACCATCCCAATAAACCAAAAAATAGATTAGCCGCACCGAACTACTCGAGCTCTGCATCTCGCCGAACTGCCAAAGCGCTGGTGCTAGCGAGCATCCGACTCCGTGCTGCCACTTTCTGCTCGCTATCCGCCACGCACAGCTCTGTTGGAACTCGCCGAAGCGACAATACCGGTGAACACCCGATTCATCACCGCCGCCTTCTGCTCGTGAGTATCCCCTCGCAGGTTCGCTGCTTCTCATGTAAGCGACGGCGCTAGCGAGCGCCCAATTGCTCTGAAGGCAGAAAGAAAGCCCCAGTGACAAGGGATTAACTTGTCAATGCCTACAGATCGTAGACTTATGGTTTCGTAAGAAGTAGAGGGCAAGTAGATCTCGAAGGTGCAGCTGACAATGGTGCTCGACTCAAGATTATGGTGATTCTAGTGGTAAAGATTTCGATCCCACGTTTCTCTCTCGGCTCCCCTTTATATAGGAGGTAGAGCCGAGGCGTTTCGTTTCTTACAAGTTACAAACTATCCGAGGCGCATTGAGCCTTTCTTATGTTGATACAAGATTCCTACTACAACTTTACTTTCCTTATTAAAAGATCTCTGGGCTTCTGGGCTTCCAAAGCTTCGGGTCCCTGCGCTTCATGTCTTCTTTACATAACCTAGGTACTTTATTCGGCATGCCTTGCTAGGCATACCTATGTCAGTAGCCCCCGAGATTTTTCTTGAATCATACACTCGAGTAAAATCTCCATCGTAAAACCGAATCAGTGTTTATTTTGTAAAACTTTCGAATCATAATGAGTATTTTGCTTAATGTCTATTTTGTACAGGGATCACGGTGAATGAGGCTGGTTCATCTGACAGATCAGGTACCAGTCACTAGTAACATATCCGTTAGTGATTGTCTTTTTCTGTGACGATAGGGCGTTTTCGCGTCAAAGATGGCGATTTGGACCGCTCAGCCCAAAAAATTAGTGACGGACGAGGTATAAACGTCAACGATTGTGCAGAAATGAGCGTCGCAGGTGGTGGGCGGCCCAAACCGCGGAGTCAGCAAGGGGGACGTCACAACAACTGGGCTTCAGGCCGGTGGACACACCTGACCCACACTCTGCACGTTTCTGTTCACGTACTTTTCTGTCTGCCCGCATAACAGTCCAAGGCCTCTAGCACTGGGACCATATTTTAGCACTGGGACCATATTTGTAAGGGGAGACAACCACTGTCTGCACACATGTACCTGGTCTGCAGCACTCGGGCCCGCATGTCAGGTACCAGCACGACCCACCTGCGTGGGGCCGCCCGTTCCGACAGCCTCCAGGCATGCGAAGTGGACCAGAACTGTCAGTACCACCAACATGGGTTCCACATGTCAGTTTCCATGCCAATTTTTTTGCGCACGTGCCAGCACAAGTGTCTGCCTGCCGTGAATTCTGGACGCATGGCCCCGTAGGTCAGAGCTTGGTGGGCCTACATAATACGTCGGGCCTATGTGGGTCCTAGGTTCCATTCTTGTCGGGCCCACATAGAGATGTGGCGTGGTCCCGCATGTCAGAGCTTTGGTGGGCCCGCATGTCAGAGATTGGTGGGACCTCGTGTCAGAGCTTGCTGGGCCTACATACTTTGTCGGTCCTACATGGTTCCCAGGTGCCATTCCCATCGGACCCACATGGAGATGTGTCAATTCTTAACGTGTGGCCCCGCATGCCAGAGCTTTGTGGGCCTACATAATATGTCGGGCCTACGTGGGTCCCTGGTGCCATTCCCGTCGGGCCGACAGGTACAAAATGAGCAGGTTTGATGACAAGGAAGGCTTATTTCGTAAAACTATTTTGGGCTGGGCTGCTTACGGCCTATTTCTATTGGGTGGGGGGCTACCTCTAGATCTTTTGGGCCAGATTTAGGTGTGGACAAATACTTCATTGACTCTGGGGAACGTCACTCAGTCTAGAACACTGTTCTACTGGACCCAGTTAGCAGGCTTTGTCTTCTTTCTCGGTAGTAGGCCATGGCCGAACGAGTTGTTTACCCGTGCGCCCCAGCTCGCGAAAGTGGCGGGATACACCTTGAAAAAACACAGTGTTCGCGCCTTACAAATAGTATTCGGCGGGAGGGGAGTTCGCCAAATTGTTTAGTTCACGGTTCACCACATTGTTTAGTTTACGGCGGGACAATAGCTAGGGATAGTGAGCTAAGTAGATCCATTGCCGTCCGCGCCACCCTATCACTTTGACGCTCTCTGGCACGCGAGAGCGGATCTATCGTCGTCGCCCGCCATGGCGTGCACCTCTTGACTGTCGCCAGACTCACCCGATAAATCTCTATTTTCGCTCTCCCGCTGACATAGGCATCCCCAATGGGCCTGCCGAAGATGGTACCCGGGGTTTATTGAAGGCCCATGACCCGAAGATTATGAAGCCCGAAAGCCCAGTCAGGAGGTAGTTTGGAAAGATAGAACTGTATTAGGAATATTGACTTGTAACTATTACGGGACGAACTCAAATAGTCTCCCGGACTTTGTAACTTGTACATCACGAAACCCTCGGCTCCGCCTCCTATAAAAGGGGGAGTCGAGGGACAAAGAAAGGATCGATTTCATTGTCAACACAACCCTAGTTTTCATAGTCGTCGAGTACTTTCCCGGCTGAACCTTCGAGATCTACTTGCCCTTTACTTCCCTGAAAACCCTAGTCTACAATCTGTAGGCATTGACAAGTCGATACCTTGTCAATTGGCGCCGACCATGGGGATTGAAGGCGACAAGGATCTGATCTCGATGGCACGTTCAACATCATCGGCATCTTCGGTAGCAAGCAACGCAATGGACAGAGGTAAACAGATCGAAACTGATCTCGTCGATTTTGTTCCTCACCCGCCCTCCCGTGTGGATGCATATGCGTATCTAGAGGAGCCTATGGAGATGACGTTCGGGAGGTTCCACTTCCGCATCGGAAAAGAGGGGTCGCATCGCCTCGATGTTCCGGTTTCGTCGGAATCTTTGGCGGCTAATTCCGATTTTTTGGGATCATCGTCATCGTTCAAGATCGACGCCGAGGAAATTTCGTCGCCGCGCTTCGCCAAATCGGCAACAAGCGGAGAACTCATCAAGATCTTCGGTGGCATGTCCTTCGAGTCGTTTGCGGACTCCAATATAAGCACCGACTCAGACAGCGTCGACAGCTACAACTTCATCGACAAATCTACTTCACCGATCTATACGACGGTGTCACCAGCCCCAGCAAAGATAAAGCTTCAAAATATCATCAAGTTTATGTAGTTGGGGAGCCAAGTCGTCCACAGGAGGAGACATCAGAGGCTTTCGATAATTTGGGAAATCCATATGTCGATCCCGTTGATCTTACGCGAGGGTTGGGCACTAAGTACGTCGGCCCTGCGGACCGACAGATGGTGCAACTCCCACAAATGGCTTGGGACAGAGCCGCAAAAGCTATGGATGGTACGGAGTCGATGAACACAGCTGCTACGGTTGAAGAATTGCAAGAATACCAATATAGACTCTCCCGTGCGGGACGAGAACTCGAAAAGCAAACAACTGAGCTCAATAGGAGGAAAGCCGCAGCTTCTGCGTCAAGCCGAAGAAGGGAAGAGCTCAGCCGACATTCAGGAACTTCGGAATCCAATCACGGTGCAGCCCGCAATAGGGGAAGATCTAGGCTGCAAAATATACCCGAAGCTGAGAGGGAAAAACTTGATCCAGAACCTTGACATGTCCTTTATGTCAATAGACACAAGGGGGAACATTATTCCCAAAACACCGGAAGCTGGATACATGGCGACTCAGGCCATCATACTAGCAAACAGACCACCTCCTGGAGAACCGAGGGAAGCATTGCATAACATGGCCATGGCAGGAGTTGGAGTCATGGGGACAGCGTTCACAAACACAGGCACACCTCCTGAAGGTGCTCCAAGGCAAAATCGTCCACGACCAACAGTGGTAGTGCAGGACCCGCCAAGAACAAGCGCAGCAAGAAATACATTGACACATGTGCGAGTTGATAGGGCACGGCAAGAAAGGAGAGAACGTCGGCAGTCACCAGAAGTCGACGAAGAGGAGATGTGCGGGCTCCCCTGTTTTACTCGAAGAGTTCGCAAAACGCGAGTCCCATCTGGTTTCAACTTACCCGATAATTACAAGAAGTTCGATGGCCTGCAAGATCCAGAGGATTGGCTAGTCGATTATCTGGAAACGGTGAAATTGACGGGAGGAACCAAAGCAACCGCCATGCAGAGCATCCAAGTGCACTTAAGTGGAGCAGCGCGGTCATGGATCAAAAAGTTACCACCTGGATCCATCGATAGCTGGGAAACATTCGAGGACATGTTCGTGAAAAATTTATTATCTACATGCAAAAAACCTGCGTCAATAGAGCAGTTGCGAGCCTGTAGACAAAAGTATGATGAATCGATGAGGACGTACATCCAGAGGTGAAACATCATCAAAAATTCGGCAGAAAACATATCTGATGAAAGAGCGATAGATGCGTTTGTCGCCGGAATCCGAAGGAAGGATCTAGTCGAGGATCTGGGAGGGACTAATCCAAAAACAATAGCGGCATTGATGGAAATAGCGAATCGCTGGGCAGATGGAGAAGATGCTGTCCACAACAAGCGGCATAGGTCGCCTGAGGACGATCGCAATCGAAATATTCAAAATAGACGGCGATTTTCTCGCCAGTACTCCGACTATGACGGTCCCGGCCAAATATCGGCTGGCTTCTGAGGAAATAGTGGAAATAATAATCGAGATGATTATCAAAAAAACGGTGAACAGCGTAGTGATTATAGGGATAGTCCACGCCCCAACAGGCAAAATAATGGTCCAAGGTTCCAGAGGCCGTACATATCTCCCGAAGATATGATGAACGGACCATGCCAGATGAACTTCTATCTCGACAACAATGGGAAGAGGCAGTCGGGACATTTGCAGAAGGATTGCCGAACTTTCCAGACGTTGAACAGATACGCGGGACATGCCAATGCACAGGCAGCACATAGAAACCCTCAGGGGCCAAGGAGTGAGATCCACCTACCACCTCCTCCCGCAATCACGGACGAAAATCGACACCAGCTACAAATAGCGGCAGCTCCACACCCGCCGCCTTATATCGATACAAATAGCGACAGCTCCACACCCGCAGCCACATTAAGTCCCTAGCATATAGTCCCTCGATCCATTCTTTATGGAGTAGTATAATACTGTACTCCCTCTATGCCAAAATATTTATAAGATTTTTGAAGTCAAGCCGCGGGGTGAACTTTGACCAAATTTATGCCAAAAACTATCAACATTTAGAATTTCAAATTAACACCATCGTATCCATCATAAAGTATATTTTAATACGATATAGATTATGTATGTAGATATATATGATTTTATCAATAAACTTCTGATATGTGAAGTGTTATAACAATAATAGTCGGTGGATATATCATATTGAAGATGCTGATGCAGTTATTATTGAAGGTGATGTCGGAGTGCATTCTCCTTTCAATGCGCGATTAGATGACTTACTAGTAGACCAGGAAGCTTGGGCAAATGGGTACGAAAATGGAAATGGAATAAACGATGATGGAGATGACTCAAATTCTATTCCCAATACTGTGAATGAAAAAAAGCCATTCTATGAGGCTTTGAAGAAAGAGGCTGAACTTAGACTTTATCTTGGATGTTGCTCGTTCACGAGATTCTTCTTTCTGGTTACAATACTTCAATGGAAGTCAAAACATTTGATCACCAATTTTGCATTTACAGACATCCTTCAGATCTTGCGTGAAGCATTTCCACCTGCTAATACACTCCCAAGAACATACCATGAAGCGAAGGCTGTTATCGATAAATTAGGGCTTGGATACATTTCAATACATGTGTGCATCAAAAATTGCATTATCTTCAGAAAGGAATATGCCGACTTTGATAATTGCCCCAAGTGCGGCGAGTCAAGATGGAAAAATGTTGAAGCAAAGAAGAATCCGCAGAAAGTGTTGAGACATTTTCCATTGATAACTAGGCTATAGAGGATTTTTTCTATGACAAAAATCATCAAATGAAGCACGTGGCACTAGTTATACAGAAATCCTAAGGTAGAAGATGATTTGGGTGAAATGAGCCATCCAGCTGACGGCGAGGCTTGGAAAGTCTTTGACAAAAATTGGCCAGACATTGCTGCAGATGCCAGGAACATTAGACTTGGCCTTGCTACTGATGGGTTCAATCCCTATAACAACATGAGCAAAAGCTACAGCATGTGGTCTGTCTTTATTATTCCATACAATTTTGCACCTTGGGGTTGTATGGAGCAGTCAAATTTCATGATGTCCTTGCTGATTCCAGACCCTGAATCACCTGGGAAGGACTTTAATGTCTTTCTAGAGCCTCTTATGAAAGAATTGCAGTTACTTTGGAAAGGTGTGGATACATCTGATGCTCTATCAGAAGCTGAGGATAAAATGTTTTCTTTTAAAGCAACAGCTCTTTGGTGTATTCACGACTACCCAGCTCTGTGCACTCTTTTAGGACGTACTACAAAAGGCTATGCTGTTTGTATTCACTGTGACAAAGAGATCCTCTTTCAAGATCACTAAAAGGAAAAAAATTATGTATTTTGGGCACTTTCGTTTCCTTCCAAAGAAACATCGTATGCGCATAGGAAATATGTATCTAAAGGTCATAAGAATCATGAGATGCCAGGTCGTTTCAATGTAGTTGAGCTGGAAGAATTGTTGGAGAAGGTTAGACAGCTTTCGCCCGAGGAATTACAAGTGGCAGCCATGAAAAAGAAGGCACAAGCACTCATGAAAACGAAGGAAAGTGCAGCCATGAAAAAGAAGCAGAAGGCAGCCAGCCAGCAAGATAAAAGTAAAGAAGCAGACAACAGTAAAAGGAAGCGATCCTACCACTCCGAGCCCCAGGGCAGCCCACCAAAAACAAAGAAAAGTGATCCCAAATGTGCGCCAATTTGGAGCCGGAGGATGAGTTTGTGGGACTTGGAGTACTGGCCCACCCTAAAGCTGAGACATAATCTTGATGTCATGCACATTGAGAAAAATATTTATGACAATCTTCTTGGAACAGTTCTAAAAATGGATTCGAAAAATAAGGATAACCTTAATGCTAGGTTGGACATCGCGAAGAATAAGTTGAATGTTCTAAAACATCTACAATTGAAGAAGGAGGACTCGGATGACTACTATGAGTGGCCAGAGGCTCCATATGCCCTTTCTCGAGAGCTTGCGCGTGCATTCTGCAAATTCCTACAGGAGTTGAGGTTTTCAGATAGATATGCTTCGAACTTTGCAAAATGTGTAGGTAATGATGGGACCAATGTACAAGGCCTAAAAACACATGATTGTCACATTCTTTTGCAAACCATGTTAGCTGCTTGATTGAGAGGACAAGTAAGTAACGATATATATAAGGCAATTGCTCAGTTAGGCAGGTTTTTCAGGGTACTGTACAGCAAACTATAAACAAGACCGTGCTGAAAGATCTAGAGGTACAGATCCCTGAGATCTTGTGCCGGCTAGAGTGTATTTTCCCCCAGCTTTCTTTGATGTGATGGTGTACCTAGCAGTGCATCTACCTTAAGAGGCACGCCAAAGAGGTCATGTGCATTATGCGAGCTTGGCCCATTTACTGGCATGTACGTGTTTCTTTCGTGCCCTCGTTTACTACTTTAGTTCCTTTGTTTTCCTTCCAAAAAAAACTTCAGTTTCTTTGTACATGCGCGTGTCTCTACTGATTATAAACGCTTTTGTACTATTTGATTCGTATCTAGGACATCAGTTCGCGTGAAGAAAATAATAACACTGATAACAACTTCAGTGAAGTAGAATACATAAAGATTTAAGAAAACATATGTTCAGTACAAAAATAGACTCAACAATTTATAACAAAAAATCTAAAAACACACGCAATTTTCTGTTCTAGCCAAACTATTCATCACGGGTAAATAAAAAACAAAAAATAAAATCGAGAAAATGCACAATAAAAGAACAGAAGCATAGAAAATTGATTACAAACAATTTGTAATGCTCAATATATGTTTTAATATAAGTAAAATCATTAAAAAAGTTCAAGAGAAATAAAAATATTTGTATAGTTTAAAAATGTCCATACAGCTGAAAAAATCTTAAGGTTTAAAGAAATGTGAGCCATGAATGTTTCTATAGTTCAGAGATTGTTGATACTATTCAAAAAAATCTCAAGGTTTAAAATTTGTATGTGAAATTCAGAAAAATGTCCATACCATTAAAAAAACAAGGTTTCAAATATGTCTGCGACCGTGAAAAATGTTCGTACCATCCAAAAAATGTTTACGAGGTATAAAAATTGTTCACGAGATTTAAAATTGTTTGTACAACTCAAAAAAACATGAAGTTTCAAAAATGTTCGAGATCTTTAAAAATGTTGGTATGGCTAAAAAAATGTTTGCGAGGATTAAAAAATGTTCGCGGGAACAAAAATTGTTCGTACAATTAAAAATAGTCGTGAGGATTTAGAAATGTTTGCGAGCCTTAAAAATTTTATTGTATGGCTAAAATTAGGTCATGATGTTTAGAAAATTGTTCATGAGATTAAAAAAATGTTCACACAATTTTGTAAAGATGAGTTTAGGAAATTGTTCGCGAGCCTTAGAAATGTTCATATGGTTTAGAAAATAGTCTGCAAGGTTTAAATTTTTTCTTGAGATTAAAAAAATGTTCCTACAATTAAAAACGTGCGGTTTCAAAAAGTGTTTGCGAGTCTTAAAAATATTCTTACAGTTCAAAAAAGAGTTGCTAGGTTTAAATTTTCTTGTGTAGTTCAAAAATTGATTTTTAGTTTTAAAAAAGTGTTGATGTGAAGCAATTCAAAATAATTAATCACAAGGTTCATTACCAGGGAAAATTTTATGCAGTACAAAATATTTTTTTACGAGGTCCAAATAATTTTCACGTATTATGTAAGTGTAAAAAAGCATATGAAGGACGTTAGCTGCTGTGTGTGGATACAGAGCAGAAGAAGGACGTTAGCGGGCCGGCCCAGCAGTGAGCGAGCTTCAGGCGTAGACGCGCTAACGGGCGCTTAACGCGTCAAATAGGAACTGCCCTCTGCAGCCACCTCGCTGATTCTCTCCACCTCACGTTTCATGGGCTTCGGCGCTGTGGTGGGCTGAAATTATTTTGGGCAGAGATCGTGATATGCATTTTTTCGAGTTAGAACTGATATACTACGGAGGTGATGAATCCGACGAAGAGTCCAATTTGGACCCAAGGTTTTCCTTTCAGATCCGCAGCCTATACATACTGCAGCATCATCGTCGAGCCCCAACAAAAAAAATACTCCAGCATCGTCCGATCGCAAGTCGCTCACACAATCAGGCCACGCGCGCGACGAGAAAGAAGAGAGATGGCGGCAGCGGCCTTGCCCACCGTGGACTCGTTCTGCGACGACATCGTCCGCGAGATCCTGCTACGCTTGGAGGACGTGGCCGACCTCTTCCGATCTGCCCTAACCTGCAAGCGGTGGTGCCGCCTCATAGTCGAGGCGTCCTTCCTTCGCCGTCGTCGCTGGCCTCATCGCACGTCATCGATGTTTCTCTCGGGGTTCTTCTTCTGGGAAAGAGTTATGCTTGACAAGTCCTCTACCATTATGACGACCTGCATCCCGACGCCGCGGTCCGTGTTTGTTTCCCAAGATCGCTCTTTCAAGTCATTCTTCTCCGGAGCGGTAAGAAGCCTACTACGCAACGTGGTACCGCTTGCTAGTCGCCATGGCCTTGTGCTCGTGTGGCTGGATCCGCCCGATTCACGTGGTTCCACCGTTCACCTAGCCGTGTGCAATTTACTTGTTGGTGCATGCCACGCACTCCCTCCGCTACAGTGCAATTGGAAATTTGACGACAGCGGCTTTGCCATTCTAACCGGGTTGGATTGTTCGTCCAACACCAACCAGCAACCTTTGGCTCCGCAAGGCTTCTCCAAGTTCTTCAAGGTGCTCATCATTGGCAATGACACGAAACACCGGCCACTCAACCTCTACAATTTCACATCCGGCGAGACGAGGTGGAGACGGCCTCATAAATTCTCTTTTGCTCCTCAGGAGACCAGTGGCTGCATGCCTCTATGGAATCCACGGGCCGTTGTGTGGCGGGGCACGGCGCGCTGGCTCGTTCGTTACATCACGGGCCACTACCCGAGTTGGCATACCATTGATGTGGACGTCGAGACATGTCGCGTCTCCCTTGCTAATATTGACACTTCGATTGGAGACAACAAGATTCATTATTTTAAAGAAGCACACCTTACTGTCGCTACCGATGGAAGACTCTCGTTGCTGCACATGCCAATTGGAAGCTACCAACTACAGGTATGGACGAGGCAAGAGGATGGTGGCCATTCAAGGTGGCTTCGCGGTCCAGATGTCGATCTAAAACCACATAGGTGGATAAACCGGCTTATCTCTGGAGAGAAGGGTGGCATGTTGCTCCTCGAGAATTACATGGGGGGCGTGAGCACTGCAGATCTTCAGACAGGGAAGATGGAGAGGGTGGCGAGCTTCCGCACGATTAACCGTTCGCAAATTGTTCCATTTGAGATGGATTGGCCAACATTCTTTGTTTCTCATCTCGGCAACCGGTAGATGCACGTAAACTGAAATCAAAGAAACAGTTCCCATATAATTGCATTCTGTTCTAGTTGTTGAACTGTTGCATAAACTACAATACTCCAGTGCGGATGAATCATCAGCTTAGTGTGTCTAGTATTTTTCTCGTGCTGCAAGTAATACGGTTGTGCAAAACAATGCATTCCAATGTGGCGTGCGCCCATGTTGTGCTATAATAATGCAATCTAGAATGGCATGTTTTTTTCTCCCCAAAATCTATTTCTTGTCTGGGCTCCCTCTTGCCTTATGTAAGCATCCGATCGTGGTCGAGCGGCCTGGACGAAGCGGTGCATTCATCATGAAAAAAAATCTTTTGGTTAGATCTAGAAGTAGGAGAGAGATTTGGTTAGATCCATAAACCTCAATGTATTTTATTGGCTAAAATAAAAGGTCTATATGGAGAAAATAAGGTGGGTGGAGAAATGAGAGAGACAAATTTGTGGGGAGAGGAGGAACGGCGACGAATGGAGACCGTTGGTACGTGAGCCTGTTCGTCTCACAAAGTTGGTTCTGAGAAGCGAGACGTAGAGCCACCAGAAAAACATGAAACGTGACCTCATGAAGGCATTCAGAGGAGGAACTCGCAAGAAGAGATCCATCATCACCGCTTCTAGGATTATTGGAGGCCAAGCCATCTATCATCATCATCACCATCATCATTGGGCATCTTGTTGTAATCCTTAAACTTGAGTTGGATTTTTACTTTTACCCACTCGATCTTCCATTTTCTATTCAAATATTCATGATGATGTTATTTGGCTCCATGTGTGAGTAGATCAATTTGTTCTTGAGGAGATGGAGAAACCTTAGCCAAATTATGAACCGAAACAAAGTTTGGTTATTGTCTAATAGTTATGAAGTGTGTTGTATCTTTTCCACGATGTGTATTGTCGGCCGCACAATATTTGCCTACGGGACTTTGGTAAGGATCATCGTTGCATATGTTTCGCGGTACATGGGTGTAGAGTTGACAACAATAATCCACCTCTGTCAATCATGAATGACATGGACTTGTACCTATTACCATGACCACTCTACCGAGGGGCAACTAAGGTTGGTTCCTGCCAATTCCCTTACTGATCAGCCTTGGAATTGGCAAGTATGAGAGAGGCGGGAGATTCTTAATTACCGGACTTAGCGGGGCATGCGAACTGGAAAGGTAGTGGCCATGAGGGATGTGAAAACAGTGCTTTCGGGAAACATCCGTAAGAGAAACCTTGCCACGAACATACATGTATAAAAGACAAAATCGATATTGCTAATCACTATATCTAAACTAGTGATGAATCCGCAACTCCACGAGAGCGATTTGTTCTTCGAACCCCTGCACCGACAACTGCGGGCTCCAACCCACCTGCTCCTCCATCTGCTCTATCACCCATGGTGAGGCGAGGCACACCTGGAGTAGCAGCAACTTCCACCTTAGCTTGGTTTACCTATGTTTCTCTGCTCGTCGTTCCTCACGCTGCCTCGCCTCCGCCTCGCCTTCCATCATTAGAGTCGCGAAGGGGATAAAACCCACAGCATTCAGCTCCAAATTCGCCATTTCCGTTCTCCGATGGTCTCAGCGGCGAGTATCGGTGGCAGTGGTAGGTGGAGATTTTTCAAATTGAACTCCGTTCTCCGATAGTGTAAGGGTACATTGCCCCTGTGTGTGGTTTTTGTAATTAATGACAACCCCTATGGACTAATGTTTTCATTGAGTTTATATGAAGGAATATTCCATAGGTACTTCTTGTATTTCATGTGTTGGATTCAAGTATGGATGCCATGAAGATAAAGATACACATTGTGTATTGGCATCAAGATCATCGATTTGAAGATCTATATGTGATATGATCAAGAAGAATAAATGAAGAAGGAGTTCCTATGTGGAACTCAATATTAGCCATGCTCTATCTTATGTGATAAGCAATGGATAATCAAGATCTTGAGAGCTTGATTCCAAGTGAAGAATTCTTTATATACACCTCAAGATATTATGATAGAGTATGAGAAAATACAAGGTTGTGTTGGGCAAGTTCAAGATGAGCATCTCAAGTGGATCACATGCTTGAAGCTTGTCGTCCATTTGGTGATAATGGACATGTGAAGATGTGCATCAATGGAGCTTTCCAATCATGGTGTATGGGGGAGCATTTGTGAGTCTTCACGAAGCAACGATGATCAAGTGAGGCATTCCGGCTTGAGTGGAACTTGAAGAGCTATCATCAAGATCAAGTGGGATGCGCAAGGCAAAGGTATGGCCTTGATAGGTTTCCCTTTTACCGGTCTCAAGGTGGTTGATGGGAGACCGGATTATAGGATAGATAGCCGCACTATTAAGAGGGGCTTTCGGTTGGGTAACTTGATCACATCGTCTTAGGGAGCTCAATCCTTTGCATACTTGGCATATCCCTATTGCTTATTAGTATTTCTCTGTGTGAGGTTCTTGATCTTGTTGCTATCTTTACAACAAGCCCAAGTTCATCGAAAACGGAATTCGCATGCATCTTCTATTGCGTTTTCGAGGTTGGGTGATTTTACCGGTTATTCATGATATAAGGTTCTACCTTTTATATTCATGATAAAATCCCCTCCTACAGACTTGTGTGTTTTCACTTTCTATTGGATAGCATTTGTTGCTATCTTCCAAACAAAACTGGTTTCATTCGAATCGGAGTTCGGGAGAATTTGTTATTAAAGAAAAAGGAAAAAGGAGAAAAGAATAAAAAGAAAAAAGGGGAAGGCGCCAGCCGGCCGGACCGGCCCAGCCGCCGGCCCACCCGGCCGTGACTGCCCGGCAACCGGCGGCATCCAGTGGGCCTCGCCGTCCCCAGCCGGCGACCGATCCGGCGCCGCTCTATCCTTGGCCCGACCGGCTCGTGGGCCAGCCGCCAGCCACGCCCCCGGGCCTCCCTCCTGCCCGCCGCCCGCGCGCCGCCCGCCGCCGGGGCCGCCTTCGCGACCAATTCTTTTCCACCGGCCTGGCTGAGCGCCCGTGGGCCGGCCGACCGGACGGCCAACCGGGCTGACCAGCTCCAATCCGGTCAACTGCCCAGCAACCGGCTGGGCCGATTTTCTGCCCGTTTTTCCGCCTTTCTGTCTTTTTCCCCAACGGTTTTATTTGCTCTTGGGCTATAAATAGCCCTTCTTCCACCTTGAACCAAATCAGTTCTTCTATTCTCTCACCTCCATTGTTGCCTTTGAAGAACTTGCTCTCTCTCTCTCTTGTCTCCTGATGGCGTGTATTTCACACGTTCGTTGGGCAACCCCAAGAGGAAGGTATGATGAGCACAGCAGCAAGTTTTCCCTCAGAAAGAAACCAAGGTTTATCGAACCAGAGGAGCCAAGAAGCACGTTGAAGGTTGATGGCGGGATGGTGCGGCGCAACACCTAGATTCCGCCAACGTGGAACCTGCACAACACAACCAAAGTACTTTGCCCAACGAAACAGTGAGGTTGTCAATCTCACCGGCTTGCTGTAACAAAGGATTAACCGTATGTGTGGAAGATGATTGTTTGCAGAGAAAACAAGAAACAAGTATTAAAAGAGATTGTATTTCAAGTAAAGAGAATTGGACCGGGGTCCACAGTTCACTAGAGGTGTCTCTCCCATAAGACGAACAGCATGTTGGGTGAACAAATTACTTGGGCAATTGACAAATAAAGAGAGCATGACAATGCACATACATATCATGATGAGTATAGTGAGATTTAATTGGGCATTACGACAAAGTACATAGACCGCCATCCAACCGCATCTATGCCTAAAAAGTCCACCTTCAGGTTATCATCCGAACCCTCCCATTAAGTTGTAAACACAGACAATTGCATTAAGTATGGTGCGTAATGTAATCAACAACTACATCCTTAGACATAGCATCAATGTTTTATCCCTAGTGGCAACAAGACAACACAACCTTAGAACTTTCTCACACTGTCCCAGGTGTCAATGCAGGCATGAACCCACTATCGAGCATAAGTACTCCCTCTTGGAGTTAAAAGCATCTACTTGGCTGAGCATCTACTAATAACGGAGAGCATGCAAGATCATAAACAACACATGTATAACTTTGATAATCAACATAACAAGTATTCTCTATTCATCGGATCCCAACAAACGCAACATATAGAATTACATATAGATGATCTTGATCATGATAGGCAGCTCACAAGATCCGACAATGATAGCACAATGGGGAGAAGACAACCATCTAGCTACTGCTATGGACCCATAGTCCAGGGGTAGACTACTCACACATCACACCGGAGGCGACCATGGCGGCGTAGAGTCCTCCTGGAGATGAATCCCCTCTCCGGCAGGGCCGGAGGCGATCTCCGTGATCCCGAGATGGGATCGGCGGCGACGGCGTCCGTAATGTTTTCCGTATCGTGGCTCTCGGTGCGGGGGTTTCGTCACGGAGGCTATTTGTAGGCGGAAGGGCAAGTCAAGAGGCGGCACGGGGGCCCACACCACAGGCCGCGCGGCCAGGGCCGCCGCCCTAGGGTTTGGCTCCCGTGGCCCCTCTTCGTCTCGCCTTCGGTCTTCGGAAGCTTCGTGAGAAAATAGGCCTCGGGCTTTTATTTCGTCCAATTCCGAGAATATTTCTTTACTAGGATTTCGAAACCAAAAACAGCAAAAACAGGAACTGGCACGGCATCTTGTTAATAGGTTAGTTCCAAAATGCACGAATATGATATAAAGTGTGCATAAAACATGTAGATAACATCAATAATGTGGCATGGAACACAAGAAATTATCGATACGTTGGAGACGTATCAGCATCCCCTTAGTTCTGCTCGTCCCGAGCAGTAAAACGATAACAAAGATAATTTGAGTGACATGCCATCATAAACTTGATCATACTATTTGTAAAGCATATGTAGAGAATGCAGCGATCAAAACAATGGTGATGACATGAGTAAACAAGTGAATCATAAAGCAAAGACTTTTCATGAATAGCACTTCAAGACAAGCATCAATAAGTCTTGCATAAGAGTTAACTCATAAAGCAATAATTCAAAGTAAAGGCATTGAAGCAACACAAAAGAAGATTAAGTTTCAGCGGTTGCTTTCAACTTGTAACATATATATCTCATGGATATTGTCAACATAGAGTAATATAATAAGTGCAATAGGCAAGTATGTAGGAATCAATGCACAGTTCACACAAGTGTTTGCTTCTTGAGGTGGAGAGAAATAGGTGAACTGACTCAACATTGAAAGTAAAAGAATGGTCCTCATAGAGGAAAAGCATCGATTGCTATATTTGTGCTAGAGCTTTGATTTTGAAAACATGAAACAATTTTGTCAACGGTAGTAATAAAGCATATGCATCATGTAAATTATATCTTATAAGTTGAAAGCCTCATGCATAGTGTACTAATAGTGCTCGCACCTTGTCCTAATTAGCTTGGACTACCTGGATTATCACCGCAATACATATGCTTTAACCAAGTTTCACAAAGGGGTACCTCTATGCCGCCTGTACAAAGGTCTAAGGAGAAAGCTCGCATTTGGATTTTCGCTTTTGATTATTCTCAACTTAGACATCCATACGGGACAACATAGACAACAGATAATGGACTCCTCTTTTAATGCTTTAAGCATTCAACAACAATTAATTCTTTTCTCATTAGAGATTTGAGGATATTTGTCCAAAACTGAAACTTCCACCATGGAACATGGCTTTAGTTAGCGGCCCAATGTTCTTCTCTCACAATATGCATGCTCAAACCATTCAACTCAGTAGATCGCCCTTACTTCAGACAAGACGAACATGCATAGTAACTCACATGAAATTCAACAATGAGTTGATGGCGTTCCCCAGTAAACATGGTTATCGCACAACAAGCAACTTAATAAGAGATAAAGTGCATAATTACATATTCAATACCACAATAGTTTTTAAGCTATTTGTCCCATGAGCTATATATTGCAAAGGTGAATGATGGAATTTTAAAGGTAGCACTCAAGCAATTTACTTTGGAATGGCGGAAAATACCATGTAGTAGGTAGGTATGGTGGACACAAATGGCATAGTGGTTGGCTCAAGTATTTTGGATGCATGAGAAGTATTCCCTCTCGATACAATGGTTTAGGCTAGCAAGGCTTATTTGAAACAAACACAAGGATGAACCGGTGCAGCAAAACTCACATAAAAGACATATTGAAAGCATTATAAGACTCTACACCGTCTTCCTTGTTGTTCAAACTCAATACTAGAAATTATCTAGACCTTAGAGAAACCAAATATGCAAACCAAATTTTAGCATGCTCTATGTATTTCTTCATTAATGGGTGCAAAGCATATGATGCAAGAGCTTAAACATGAGCACAACAATTGCCAAGTATCACATTACCCAAGACATTA
Source organism: Lolium multiflorum (assembly GCA_030979885.1). Classification (NCBI taxonomy): domain Eukaryota; kingdom Viridiplantae; phylum Streptophyta; class Magnoliopsida; order Poales; family Poaceae; genus Lolium; species Lolium multiflorum. Next base: position 322,470,677 of record CM061753.1, read on the forward strand.
TAGCAATTACTACATGTATCATTTTCCAATTCCAACCATATAACAATTTAACGAAGAAGAAACTTCGCCATGAATACTATGAGTAGAAACCAAGGACATATTTGTCCATATGCTACAGCGGAGTGTATCTCTCCCATGAAGTGAATGCTAGGATCCATTTTATTCAAACAAAACAAAAACAAAAACAAACCGACGCTCCAAGAAAAAGCACATAAGATGTGGCCGAATAAAAATGTAGTTTCAGGGGAGGAACCTGATAATTTGTTGATGAAGAAGGGGATGCCTTGGGCATCCCCAAGCTTAGACGCTTGAGTCTTCTTGATATATGCAGGGGTGAACCACCGGGTGCATCCCCAAGCTTAGAGCTTTCACTCTCCTTGATCATGTTGTATCATACCTCTCTTGATCCTTGAAAACTTCCTCCACACCAAACTCGAAACAACTCATTAGAGGGTTAGTGCACAATATAAATTGACATATTCAGAGGTGACACAATCATTCTTAACACTTCTGGACATTGCATAATGCTACTGGACATTAGTGGATCAAAGAAATTCATCCAACATAGCGAAAGAGGCAATGCGAAATAAAAGGCAGAATCTGTCAAAACAGAACAGTTCGTATTGACGAATTTTAAAATGGCACCAGACTTGCTCAAATGAAAATGCTCAAATTGAATGAAAGTTGCGTACATATCTGAGGATCATGCACGTAAATTGGCATAATTTTCTGAGCTTCCTGCAGGGCAGTGGGCTCAGATTCGTGACAGCAAAGAAATCTGAACTGCGCAGTAATCCAAATCTAGTACTTACTTTTCTATCAACGGCTTAACTTGGCACAACAAAACTCAAAACTAAGATAAGGAGAGGTTGCTACAGTAGTAAACAACTTCCAAGACACAAAATAAAAACAAAGTACTGTAGGTAAAAACATGGGTTGTCTCCCATAAGCGCTTTTTTAACGCCTTTCAGCTAGGCGCAGAAAGTGTGTATCAAGTATTATCGAAGGGTGGAGCGTCAACCTTATCATTCAAGGAGGAGGATTCTTCAATAGAATTTACCTTCTTACCTTGTGGAGCCCTTTCCGAGTACCATTCAGAGTAGTTGATCATCATATTATCAAGAAGCTTTGTTGCTTCACCAAGAGTAATGGACATAAAGGTACCTCCAGCAGCTGAATCCAATAAATTCCGTGAAGAAAAATTTAGTCCTGCATAGAAGGTTTGGATGATCATCCAAGTAGTCAGTCCATGGGTTGGGCAATTTTTAACCAGAGATTTCATTCTTTCCCAAGCTTGAGCAACATGTTCAGTATCTAATTGTTTAAAATTCATTATGCTACTCCTCAAAGATATAATTTTAGCAGGGGATAATATCTACCAATAAAAGCATCCTTGCATTTAGTCCATGAATCAATACTATTCTTAGGCAGAGATAGCACCCAATCTTTAGCTCTTCCTCTTAATGAGAAAGGGAACAATTTTAGTTTAATAATATCACCATCTACATCTTTATATTTTTGCATTTCGCATAGTTCAACAAAATTATTAAGATGGGCAGCAGCATCATCAGAACTAATTCCAGAAAATTGATCTTTCATGACAAGATTCAGTAAAGCAGGTTTAATTTCAAAGAATTCTGCTGTAGTAGCAGGTGGAGCAATAGGTGTGCATAAGAAATCATTATTATTTGTGGTTGTGAAGTCACACAACTTAGTATTTTCAGCGTTGGCCATTTTAGCAATAGTAAATAAAGCAAACTAGATAAAGTAAATGCAAGTAAACTAATTTTTTTGTGTTTTTGATATAGCAAACAAGATAGCAAATAAAGTAAAACTAGCAACTAATTTTTTTGTGTTTTGATTTAGTGCAGCAAACAAAGTAGTAAATAAAATAAAGCAAGACAAAAACAAAGTAAAGAGATTGAGAAGTGGAGACTCCCTTGTGCGTGTCTTGATCTCCCGGCAACGGCGCCGAAAATATGCTTGATGGCGTGTATTTCACACGTTCGTTGGGCAACCCCAAGAGGAAGGTATGATGAGCACAAAGTTTTCCCAAAGAAACCAAGGTTTATCGAACCAGGAGGAGCCAAGAAGCACGTTGAAGGTTGATGGCGTGGATGTAGTGCGGCGCAACACCGAGATTCCGCGCCAACGAACCTGCACAACACAACCAAAGTACTTTGCCCCAACGAAACAGTGAGGTTGTCAATCTCACTGCTTGTCGTAACAAAGGATTAACCGTATTGTGTGGAAGATGATTGTTTGCAGAGAAACAGAAAACAAGTATTGCAGTAGATTGTATTTCAGAAGAGAATTGGACCGGGTCCACAGCTCACTAGAGGTGTCTCTCCCATAAGACGAACAGCATGTTGGGTGAACAAATTACAGCTTGGGCAATTGACAATAAAGAGAGCATGACAATGCACATACATATCATGATGAGTATAGTGAGATTTAATTGGGCATTACGACAAAGTACATAGACCGCCATCCAACTGCATCTATGCCTAAAAAGTCCACCTTCAGTTATCATCCGAACCCCTCCAGTATTAAGTTGTAAACAACAGACAATTGCATTAAGTATGGTGCGTAATGTAATCAACAACTACATCCTTAGACATAGCATCAATGTTTTATCCCTAGTGGCAACAACACAACACAACCTTAGAACTTTGTCACTGTCCTGTGTCAATGCATGAACCCACTATCGAGCATAAGTACCCTCTTGGAGTTAAAAGCATCTACTTGGCCAGAGCATCTACTAATAACGGAGAGCATGCAAGATCATAAACAACACATGTATAACTTTGATAATCAACATAACAAGTATTCTCTATTCATCGGATCCCAACAAACGCAACATATAGAATTACATATAGATGATCTTGATCATGATAGGCAGCTCACAAGATCCGACAATGATAGCACAATGGGGAGAAGACAACCATCTAGCTACCGCTATGGACCCATAGTCCAGTAGACTACTCACACATCACACCGGAGGCGACCATGGCGGCAGAGTCCTCCGGGAGATGAATCCCCTCCGGCAGGGTGCCGAGGCGATCTCCGTGGATCCCCGAGATGGGATCGGCGGCGACGGCGTCTCGCAATGTTTTCCGTATCGTGGCTCTCTGCGGGGGTTTCGTCACGGAGGCTATTTGTAGGCGGAAGGGCAAGTCAAGAGGCGCGCACGGGGCCCACACCACAGGCCGCGCGCCAGGGGGCCGCGCCGCCCTGGGGCTCCCCGTGGCCTCTTCGTCTCGTCTTCGGTCTTCTGGAAGCTTCGTGAGAAAATAGGCCTCTGGGCTTTTATTTCGTCCAATTCCGAGAATATTTCTTTACTAGGATTTCTGAAACCAAAACCAGAAACAAGAATCGGCACTTCGGCATCTTGTTAATAGGTTAGTTCCAGAAAATGCACGAATATGATATAAAGTGTGCATAAAACATGTAGATAACATCAATAATGTGGCATGGAACACAAGAAATTATCGATACGTTGGAGACGTATCATCTCCTCCCATATTTCTTGCTCATTCTTGAGGGATCTAAGAGAGGAGATCTAGATCTACACTTCCACCAATCCATTTCTCCTCTAAGTGAGGGGAACTCTTGGGATCTAGATCTTGGAGTATTTTGTTGACTTTCCCCATTGTTCTTCCTCCCCAATCTCATCTTAGCATTTGTTGCTTGGGTGGGATTTGAGAGTGAAGGATTTGAACACCTCTAGTGTTCTTGCTTTGCATCATTGCATAGTGTTGAGCTCTCCACCACGATTAGTTCGAGTGAGAGACCGTGAGCTTTTACTACTTGGAGGGAGACCTCCTAGTTGGCTTGGCGGTTGGTGCTCCGTGATCTCTTCAAGACGATTGTGAAGAGGCCCGGGCTTCTCCTTCGTGGAGCTTGTGAAGTGGTTGTGGAGCTTGCCATCTCCGGAGTGGAGAAAAGCTAACCATAAGGAAAGGGCCATTATCCTTCGTGGGTGTGGTTCGGAGAATAGGGTGAGCCTTCGTGGCGCGGGAATCCTTCGTGGGACCTCCACTCCTCCAAACGTGACGTACCTTCTTGCAAAGGAAGGGAACACGGAATACATCCTCGTCCGCGTGCCTCGGTTATTTCTATACCCGAGCTCTCTTTCCTTGTGATAGCCATCGTGCTTGAAGTACATATATCTTGCTATCACTTGTGCTACATATATCTTGTGCCTATCTTGCTTAGCTCTAGTTGCTATTGTTACACTTAGTTGAGCTTAGCATATTTAGGGTTTGTGCTTGTAAACTAAACGTTAGTTTAATTCCGCATTCTTACAAGACAAATCCGCAAGAGTTTTTAATTGCCTATTCACCCCCCTCTAGGCGACATCTCGATCTTTCAATTGGTATCAGAGAGGTCTCTCCTTGTCTAAGGCTTCACCGCCTTGAGAGTAAAGATGTCGGCTAGTAATTTAGTGCACAATGACACAATTATCTTTGTTGGCACAAATTATCTTTTGTGGCGAAATTGCTTGCTTTGTAATCTTCGGACCTTGTGTCCAAACGTTGAGCAATTTATAGATGTAGGTTTTTCTCCTCCGATGGATCCTCAAAATCTATCTTTAGAGGATGAGAAAACTTACATCTTGAAGCTCAAGTATCTAATGAGCTTGTATTCTCCTTGAGACCAGATTTTCATAGGTCCTTGATATATATAAAGCGAAAATCGTCTCATGAGATGTGGATCAACCTTAAGGAAATGTTTGGTGGATCCACTTCTCATTTGGCCGATGGTGACTCCAAGGAGCTCTCTTCCTCTTCACATCATGAAGAGCTCCAAGTTGCTTCCACCTCTGGCCGTGATGAGTTCTCATCTTCTTCCACTTCACCAACGTGTAGCAAGACACGAGGTAATGATATGGTGAGTGGTGAGGAAAATTGCAATGTTGATATTGTGCTCAATAGTGATGATTCTTCATCTCTATCCCATTGCAATGCTTCCTCGTTGGACTTAAACACATCTAGCATTGAAAATAATCTAGATGCTTGTGTTGATAGTCCTTGCATATCATGTGTAAATTGCTTACATAGATCTCATGATGATATGCTTACCTTGTCTTGTTCCCATAATCAAAATGCTTCTATTCCCTTTAGTTGGTTGTTGACTAACAATGTAGAGGAAAACGAACACTCTATGGATCAAGACACGATTTCAAATGAGGATTCAAGAATATCTTCATCTTCATTCTCCGGTATGCACATGTGCCTTACGGCAAAAGGATCAAAGGTATCTCCTACTTTGACTCCTAACACATCCTCTAACGATGAGAGTGATGATGATGATAATGATGAAGAATATAATACCTTGTTGCATGACATGGGTATGGTATATGCTTCTCTTCATGGTAATAAAGAAGCTCGTGCTTATCTCGAATACTCTATGAAAACCTTGAATAAATACAAGGAAACCATAGTGGAGTTGGAGTCCCATGTTGAAAATGGGAAAATGAGATTCAATCTCCTCAAGCATGAGCTAAAAGATGAGAAGCATACTAATTTTATGCTTACACAAAAAATTGAATCCTATATGCATAAAAATGAGAAAACTATTGTTGATGCTTGTGCTACTAACGCTACTTCTTGTGAAGCATCCATCTTAAAGGAGAATGTTGAACTAAGGGCTCAACTTGAGTTGCTAACTAGCAATTATAGGGAATTGGAAGAAAGTCACAAAAAGCTCTCGGGCTCTCATGATGATCTTCTAATTTCCTATGATGAGCTAAAGTCAGCTCATGAGGCAAGTATCACTAAGGTAACATCTTGTGAGCCTCATGTGGATGTTAGCACAACCTCTACTCAAAATGCTATATTGCCATGTGCTAGTCCTTGTAATCCATCTAGTCAAACTAGTGACACACCTTGTGTTGGATTACTTGCTTTGCCTTGTTGCTCTAACAATGAAGCTTCTACTCCTCTAGTACTTGTATTTCTACTAACCATAGAGGAAATCAAAGAGCTCGAGGCCCAAGTCCTGTCTTTGAAGAAAGAATTGGAGAAGCATCATGAAGGGAAATCCGCACTTGACAAGATGCTAAGTGTGCAACAATCCCCCAATGACAAGAGTGGACTTGGATTCAACTCCAATAACAAGAACTAGTCCAAGAGCAAGAGCAACAAGAAGAAGGGCCAAGACAAAGTCAAGGATCCGGCCAAGTTGGTTTGCTTCAAGTGCAAGGTTGAAGGGCATCATGTTAGGTCATGCCCATTGAAGAAGAAGAAGCACTTGAGTGAGAAAAAACAAGGGAAACGGCCACAAGGTCAAGGTCAAGCTCATGCTCGACCTCAAGTTGAAGATAGGCCACTTCCCAAGAAGAATCAAGATATTGTTCCCCAGGAGAAGAAATCAATAAAGAAGAGAATGGGGAACACTTGCTACTTATGTCGTGAGAAGGGGCACTTTGCTTCTTCTTGCTTAGGTGGTACCTTATCTAACCCTATAATTGTTGATGATGATTATTCTCTAGGGAAGGATAAGGATGGCAATGTGTTTGCTAAGTTTGTTGGAACTCAAAGTGGTCTCAAGAAAAGTACCATTTGGGTTGGCAAGCCTATTGTGACTAACCTCTTAGGACCCAACTTGGTTGGGGACCAACAAGCTCAAACTTGATCAATAGGTGCATGTGGAGGTCATTGGAGACTTGGCTACTTCATGAAGAATTAAGGGATCTTCATATATTACATTTTGACCAAGCCAAGTCGTATGGATTATCATCTATATCTTATATCCAATTATCCTCTTCAACTCATCATATTTATTGTAAGTTACTTGCCCCTTTGCATGTTTGGTTTTGTACCAAATATTTGTGTGTATGTGTTGTGTCTTACTTACCTATCTTGTGTATTCAAGTATGTTTGTTTGACTCATCATATACTTGTGTATTATTGTGAGCCTAATGCATCTTTATGAAATCTTATTTGGCTCTCTTTCAGTGATTAATGGAACATCCCATTTTGGGGGAGTGATATGCATTGTGCATCTCTCTTTCTTTAAAATGTGTGTATGTGGGTACCACCACTTAGTATTGATATTGCAAGATTATGTAGTCACTATGTGGTGTGTCATACTCATGAGAAATTCAAATTCTAAATGTCCATTAATCATCTCTAGTCGAATCTTACTTGCCTCTTGTTTAGAAGAAATGTTTTATCTCATTATGGGGAAGTAATATGTTTTGTACATATCACAAGCCTAGAAAATGTGAACATATGAGGTTATGCCACTTAGAGTTGATGCTCTTAATTATCTTGTTCCTAGGTGGCATGTTTGCTCAAAAAAGCTCCACTTCTATTGAAAAACTTTTATTGCTCATCGTATGGATTCTTGTTTGAGTAAGAAATTCTTGGTACGGTTTTTCCTCAAATACATATCTCTATATCTTATTTGGGACACCGATTGCTTCAAGTTATTCTAATCATTGCCGTGCGTGATTGTTTGACTAGTTGAAGCTATCAAGAATCTTCATCCGTGCATAGTGCTTAATTCTATATACTTATTCTATGCCTTTTTTTGTGAAGTTGATCCTTACTTTCATTGTCAATACTCCACCGAAAATTATTTCCAATATACTCATTGTCTTTGACAATTGATAACCTTGTATGTGGTTGAATTTTTGGATCATCTTCACCTTGGCTTGTTTCTTATTGCCTTATTTTATTTCCAACAAATCCTTGTTGCTCCCATGTGTCTTCCTTGTCCCTTTGAAAAATCTTTTGATAAATTCTCTTGATTCATATCAAGTGTTTGTTTTGGAAGTCAAACCTTTTCTTTACGGTACATTGTGCCATTGTGAAAAGTGTAGAGGGTTTGGTTTATTTGTTCGAACCTTGCTCTTTTGGGAGTTTGCTATCTCATTCTTTCTTACATGATTTATTTGCTTGAATGAGATAAATCCTTGAGCATGTTTGCTTTATTTCATCCTTTATGCTCAATGGTTCCTTCTTAGTTCATTTGTTGAACTTTGTTGAACAAATCTTTTGTGATTTGCATCTTTGATATAATTTGGACAACAAATTTGTTTGGTCACATCTTTATGCCTTCTTCAATTCATTTGGTGTTTTGTCCAAAGTATATTTTTCTTGGATCTTTAAAGTCTTTATGCGTTCTTATATGTAATTTGTTTATATTTATAGCATGCTTTCTTTCTTTGATCCATTATATAGGGTATACTCCATCAAATCCTAAATGGCTAAGATGTGCATGAAATTCAAATTTCATCTAAATATGCACATATTTATATGGAGTGTGTCCTATATATTGTGGTTAGTCTAACCATGTTGGACCCAATGAGTTTGGGGACCAAGATGTACTTGAATGTTGTTTTAGGTACATTGGAGATGCAATAGAGGCTTGTCTCATCTATAAGGAAGGTGTTGTCACCATATTATAATTGGAGTCAAGCTAGGATGATCGATGAAATATTATCTACTACATATATCTTGCCATTGCTATCTCGGTAACAAGTATCTTATTCATGCATTCTCATATAGCATTCAACCTCTTGTAGGTTGTATCTTGGCATGAAATTATTTATTTCAAAAATATTGCGGTTCTTGAAAAATCCTTTTAAAGTAAAACTTCTTATTGTACATTTGAGTAATTTGAGAAGATGCATATGTTGGGAATATATATAAATCATGTTTATGATTCACCTACCCAAATATGCCCTCTAGCAATTTATTGCATATCAATTTCTCAAAGAACTCTTATGTGCAATTTTGATAAAAATTGCAAAATAAATCCCTATTTGTGATACTTGTTGCCTCTCTCAAAATATTCCAACTAGCTTTACTTCCCTTATCGTTAGTTGTGATGTTTTTGAGATTTTCTTGGTTGAAGCTCATTCATATATCATAAGTGAAAATTGGAGCCATAGGCTATATATGCTTTTTAAGCAAACATCCTGTGGTATATTTTATGACTTCATCTTGGATATCTTGTCTTATCTATTTTGTTAACCTCTTGTGTGTGCATGTTTCTTTATGGATCACTTTTTCCACTTTAGAAACTCATATACATAAGAGCGTTAATCCATCACCTTGATATCCTTGTTCTTTGCCGACCATCTTTTATCCCTTTGTTTTTAGTGGTGTTGGTAAAGAAGATTTATGAGTGCTTGGTTTATTTGTTTTTTTTTCATGCACTCATATCTCGTAATTGTTGGACTCAAGTTATTCTTGATAAGAATATTATCTTTATCTTGGTTGTGTTCTAAATGATATACAGGGAGTAAGCATTCCATGTTTGTGCATATTGTATTCAAATGCAAACACTATAAATTATGCACGAACCTTGGGGAGCTTCCTTATTTTATTCAAAGCACTATATCTCTCTTATCATGATATCTTTGTTTGTCCAATTGGATCTTTGATTGCTTGCTTTATTTGTGAAAACTTTCTCCATCATGTTATTCTTATGCAATCTTTGATCCTCAATATAGTTTGACTTCCTTCAAGTATTCGTCATTGGATATGTGCACTTGATTCCACTCAAATTATGAGAAGTGCACACCTTGGGGAGGAACTCACATTATATTGGATTTCTAAAATTTTCACCCATTTTGGCACTTGTTGCCAATGGGGGAGAAGTTTAGAGGGTTTAAGGGAACGGTTTTATACTTAAGTTTGGTTTGTGCTTAAGTGTTTTGCCTCTCATGCATTCCATATTTATATGTCTTCCATGGTTGTATATATATAGTGGAAGCTATCCCAAAGGTTAATCTTGACAATGTATGCAATGAATTCATGTTCATCACACGTGCATACATTGTGAGTTTTCTCTATATATATTGGTTCTACTCACATCCCTTGCATTTGTTGTAGTTGTGTGAGTAGAGCCGGTTTTGATATGGGCTAGTAGCTTTGTGTTACTTGACCATATCAAATACAACCTCTTGTATACAACTTATTCTCGGATAAGTTGCGTACTTGTTTCTAATATTCATTATATAAACCCTCTTATTGTGATTGTCATCAATTACCAAAATGGGGGAGATTGTAAGGGCACATTGCCCCTATGTGTGGTTTTGGTAATTAATGACAACCCCTATGGACTAATGTTTTCATTGAGTTTATATGAAGGAATATTCCATAGGTACTTCTTCTATTCCATGTGTTGGATTCAAGTATGGATGCCATGAAGATAAAGATACACCTTGTGTATTGGCATCAAGATCATCGATTTGAAGATCTATATGTGATATGATCAAGAAGAAGAAATGAAGAAGGAGTTCCTATGTGGAACTCAATATTAGCCATGCTCTATCTTATGTGATAAGCAATGGATAATCAAGATCTTTAGAGCTTGATTCCAAGTGAAAAATTCTTTATATACACCTCAAGATATTATGATAGAGTATGAGAAGGTACAAGGTTGAGTTGGGCAAGTTCAAGATGAGCATCTCAAGTGGATCACATGCTTGAAGCTTGCCGTCCATTTGGTGATAATGGACATGTGAAGATGTGCATCAATGGAGCTTTCCCATCATGGTGTATGGGGAGCATTTGTGAGTCTTCACGAAGCAACGATGATCAAGTGAGGCATTCGGCTTGAGTGGAACTTGAAGAGCTATCATCAAGATCAAGCGGGATGCGCAAGGCAAAGGTATGGCCTTGATAGGTTTTCCTTTTACCGGTCTCAAGGTGGTTGATGGGAGACTGATTATAGGATAGATAGCCACAGTATTAAGAGGGGCTTTCGGTTGGGTAACTTGATCACATCATCTTAGGGAGCTCAATCCTTTGAATACTTGGCATATCCCTATTGCTTCTTGGTATTTCTCTCTGTGAGGTTCTTGAGCTTGTTGCTAGCTTTATAACAAGCCTAAGTTCATCGAAAACGGAATTCGCATGCATCTTCTATTGCGTTTTCGAGGTTGGATGATTTTACCGGTTATTCATGATATAAGGTTCTACCTTTTATATTCATGATAAAATCCCCTCCTACAGACTTGTGTGTTTTCACTTTCTATTGGATAGCATTTGTTGCTATCTTCCAAACAAAACTGGTTTCATTCGAATCGGAGTTCGGGAGCATTTGTTATTAAAGAAAAAGGAAAAAGGAGAAAAGAATAAAAAGAAAAAAGGGGAAGGGGCCAGCCGGCCGACCTGCCCAGCCGCCCACCCGGCCGTGACTGCCCGGGCGCCTGTGCCAACCGGCGGCATCCAGTGGCCTCGTGGCCTGGTCCGCCGGCGCCGCCACCGACCGCCAGCCGTAATCCGGCCCGACCGGCCGCCGATGGGCCGCGCTTCTCAGCGCCCCCCGCCTGGGCCTCTCCCTGGCCCCTGCGCGCCGGCCGCCCCCGCGCGACCAATTCTTTTCCACCGCGCGCCTGCTGAGCCGCCCGACCAGTGGGCCGGCCCGACCGGACGGCCAACTGGGCTGACCAGCTCCAAATCCGGTCAACCGGCCTGGCAACCGGCTGGGCCGATTTTCTGCCCGTTTTTCCTGCGATTTTCTCTGTCTTTTTCCCCCAACGGTTTTATTTGCTCTTGGGCTATAAATAGCCCTTCTTCCACCTTGAACCAAATCAGTTCTTCTATTCTCTCACCTCCATTGTTGCCTTTGAAGAACTTGCTCTCTCTCTCTTGTCCCCCCCCCCCATGATTCTTGCTCATTCTTGAGGGATCTAAGAGAGGAGATCTAGATCTACACTTTCACCAATCCATTTCTCCTCTAAGTGAGGGGAACTCTTGGGATCTAGATCTTGGAGTCTTTTGTTGACTTTCCCCATTGTTCTTCCTCCCCAATCTCATCTTAGCATTTGTTGTTTGGGTGGGATTTGAGAGTGAAGGATTTGAACACCTCTAGTGTTCTTGCTTTGCATCATTGCATAGTGTTGAGCTCTCCACCACGATTAGTTCGAGTGAGAGACCGTGAGCTTGTTACTCTTGGAGGGAGACCTCCTAGTTGGCTTGGCGGTTGGTGCTCCGGTGATCTCTTCAAGAAGATTGTGAAGAGGCCCGGGCTTCTCCTTCGTGTAGCTTGTGAAGTGGTTGTGGAGCTTGCCATCTCCGGAGCGGAGGAAAAGCTAACCATAAGGAAAGGGCCATTATCCTTCGTGGGTGTGGTTCGGAGAATAGGGTGAGCCTTCGTGGCGTGGGGAATCCTTCGTGGGACCTCCACTCTTCCAAACGTGACGTACCTTCTTGCAAAAGAAGGAAACACGGGAATACATCCTCGTCTCCGCATGCCTCGGTTATTTCTATACCCGAGCTCTCTTTCCTTGTGATAGCCATCGTGCTTGAAGTACATATATCTTGCTATCACTTGTGCTACATATACTTGTGCCTATCTTGCTTAGCTCTAGTTGCTATTGTTACACTTAGTTGAGCTTAGCATATTTAGGGTTTGTGCTTGTAAACTAAACGTTAGTTTAATTTCGCATTCTTACAAGATAAATCCGCAAGAGTTTTTAATTGCCTATTCAACCCCCCCTAGGCGACATCTCAATCTTTCAGATAGTCCTATCGATTCATCATCTCCGTTCTCTAAATTGAACTCTGTTTTCGGAAAGCTATGTAAACAAAATGTGGTTCAGGATGTAAATATAATATAATTGAGCGAACATAATGCCCAACCTATCTAACCATCATATAGCTGATTTTGCAATTTGCCTCAAGTCAGATTTTTCTATACTAGGACGAGTAAATGACTCATTCGCTAACTTCCAATATTCTTCATTCCGACCAGTTAAAAATCTAAACCATTCAGTCTGGGTTTTTTCTCCCGGTTTTTTTAACGTAAAAACTTCAGCTTAGATCCCCGGCCCTAAAAAAGAAATCAAAACATGGCCTACGGTACAAAGGTATCTCTACACCCCACTTCCTTTTGGGCCTTACAACAGTCACAGGGAAAAAACAGACAAAAGCAAAAAAGGACACAGCAAGCCTACTGATTACTGAAGTAGAACCTAGTTGTAGCACGAAGCTCTTGGCACTGAACTCATTCATTTGTTGTAAAAAGTTCAGCGAGACAATGAGCACGTGAATCAGTAAGAATTGGCACATATATGACCATATTGAGATGCAAATACTTGCAGCTCTAAACTATTGAACCTGGAAGTACTTAGCCCAAGGGATAACCAATACTGAAGGTTTGCGAAGAACATCGACAAATTACTCTATATTTATATCCTGCAGATGCAAAATCCACAGACAAAACGACTTTTTTTCTCAACCGGGCTTCTCACCCCTTTCCATTTCATTGCTAAAACGGAAATACAAAGTTCAACACTTACACATGTATAACAAGAAAGGGAGTAGGAGAAAAGAAAAGCGAGTTGGGGCACTAACAGGAAACCCACTGCGATACTCCGAAATCGGAACACAGACAAAATGACTATGGGAAATACAATTACTACAGTTCGGATGGTTTCAGCCTGACAAAGCATTTCCCCAACGACTGAGTTATCAGTTTCTAGAGGTTCAGCAGAAGGTCAAGTGGACACATCCAAAAGAATGTACGAATCATAAACCTCTATCAGTGATCCATCCAGGCACAAGAAAGTACTTCATCGCCAACCTTGTTAATGAACAACAAGATATTAGAACTACATAAGCTTTCATTTCGATGGAAGATGAGAAAGTAAAAGGCTTCCAATGCCTTAATTTTTTGGAAAGAGTTTCTCTTTGCAGAAAACTATGCTTGTAAAACATTTGACCATACTTCTCTCTAAATCATAACACATTGGTTTTATACTATTTGGTTAAGTTGCCCTACGTAGATATGTCTACAATTCCGGAGTATGAACCATTAGTATAAGCCTCATGCTGTAACAATTGTATTAGAAAATACAGACAGAAATCTCTCACTCAAGGGTGATTGAATGAACATTTAATTTCATTTCACATATTGCTAAGATTTCCCTTTTTGGTACCATGGTACCAAAAAACAGAATGCAAATGCAACACGATAAAATTTAGAGAATTAATTATTGTATGATTTTAGAAAAAGTAATTATCCACCCTTATAGTGTTATACAATTGTTGCTACACCACTGGTTTTCACCCCAAAAAGGTGTGGCTCACATCGTTGAGTTGCTGCGTTTTGAAGGTATATCAGCGAAGAATCGAAGAAAGCAAATCAAAGACTAGGCTGACACAAAGAATAAGCTTGAGTGACGAGCTACAAATATTCCCGTGCGTATTGTCAAAAGCAACCTCTAAACTAACCGATTAAATTAGACCACCATCCAGTTTAAAAATAAGCAGCAGGCCAAAGCGTCTGCATTCAAAAAGAAAACTGAAACATATCAGGCATGAAACAATTATTGAGGCAAAAAACGAAAATCTACCCTGCAAAAAGGAATAGTTCAATATAATTCTTTTTTACCACTGATTCATGAAAATCATCCTGCACGTATGCGTAGAAGAACTGTTCTACCTCCTTGGTTCTTGACAAGGACCATCTGGCAATCCACAAAACAAACACCGCGTATGTTGATGAAAATAATAAGAAGCTGGCTAAAATAAGTGCATCCAGGGTGCTGTAAAAGATCATGTGTGGTGTTAGATCTCAAGGCAAGGACCAACTCAAAAGGATGTTTTGGCCCGTGGGATCTTCTCAAATTTAAGTCAGTAAGAACCACGTGTCAACTAAAATATAAAGATGTGCCTGCATGTTTCCTCTGTAGAGCTGAATTAAACTTCACATCCATCTTTAGAAATTAGCAAATGAAGAGGCACTTACTGCTGCAGAGGACGGTGAGCCGAAGTACCTAGGTCCAAACATCAAGCGTCATGAATAGGGAAAAAGATACCTAAACCAAAGTGAATTAAATGGGTCTTACTGAACACGTTTTCTGCCTTGGAGAATTAAGAAACCAAAAAACGCAAGAAAAATGAAAGAGACTAAAATGGAAAACTCAATAAGAGAATCAGAAAATAAGATGAACTTATTAAACTGATGAACGAAGAGGACTGGATATAAAGGAATAACAAATGAAAGAATGAGGTGAACTTATTAAATTGAGGAACAAAGAAGATTGAACAAAAAAAGAAAAGATATAAAACTATTAAAATGAGGAAAGATAAGACTGAACAAAAGAATGAGAAAATGAGAAAGTAAGAGGAAATGCTAGAACTAAGATATCTAGTAACAAATAAGACTAAGACAATCTAAGAGACCCAGCTAAATGAAAATTGATAATGACATAACAAAAAAATAGAAATGATGACTGAAGAAAAGAAAAGAAGAAACGAAGGACTGAACCAGAGAGATAAAAGATAACTAAAAACACAAGAGGACAAGATGAATGGAGATACTGAAATGGAGACTGATGTTGAAAGCTGAAGAAAGACTGAGAAAATGAGACTGAAGAAAAGAAAAATGGTGAACTAAATAACAATGAGGAAATGATAAAGTTAGAAGGCTGACGTGAAATAATAATGAAGTCTGAAGAGAAATCAAATGAAAAATGACAAGACTGAAAAAAGAATAATAACTGATGAAGAAACAATGAATGACAAACTAAGATGATTGAGAAGGGAAAACTGAAAACTGAGATAATCAGAAAAATGAAGACCAGGAACATGAGAGTGAGCAAACATAAAAGAGGAAAACATAAACTGTTGAATCGAGAGAAGAAAATACTGACAAAATGAGAAATTTGATATAAAGAAAAACTGATAAATGATAAAATAAGAAGACTGAGAAGATAAGGCTGAAAATAAACTAATCAGATAAATGAGGACTAGCAAGGATGGCTAGTTCATCATTAGTGATGTTTTGATCATGGATCTCGATCAGGAACATCACCAAATGAGCGTACAAATGCTATCGCTTGTCCCGAAACAAAGAAGACTTATCCATCATACGATAGCATCTTAGCAGAAAAAAAAAATGAATGCAAAAAACAATGGGCATGCAAGACAATATAGCAAAAAGACAAATGTTTCCAGAATAAAAGCTGATCTGAGCTATATTTAATAATAAATGAAGCTACAAGCTGAATTCATATATGTTAACAGAAAGTGAGGAACTCATGTTCAGGCTAAAATCACTGAAAAATAATCACAACAAGCTAACTTAGAACATAAAAATAACGTGTCACAAAAAACGCCTTGCACCTTGCCAACAAGATATGACAATCATCCATCCTCCGTCACATCTATGTGTTCATGATAATGAGCTAATACAAATGAATTGCAGCTATGCACGTGTAGCAAAAAAATCTCATATTGAACTAATATGTATTGTGAGCCTCCTCCTACATTAACTCCACCAATAAAGAGATTTTCACATTTGCCGCAACATAAAAATTAGCGGGATAGTTAAAATCAGGGAGCTGAACGAAACTACTTGGACAAACAAAGTACAATGCCATACCTGGGTGCAGCCTGTAAGTCAGAATACGAGTAGGCAGACAAGCATGCTGATAAATCATCACAGTTTTAGCCTGGTACACAGTACCTGGGTGTTGTGCTACATCTAACCCTAGAAAACTACTCCATCGATCAAACTATCCTGCATAAATTGCTTGACCAGTGAATAAACTAAACAACAACAAAGTAGAGAAATTCGCTACGGTGCACTGAAATCATAGAAAATTCTGGAGAAACAGAACACCCACGAGAAATTCCAATAAACTAATCTACTCTCCAACAGAGTTGTTCGCCATGGATTCTCGTATCAACAAAGTAAGTCCCCATTGAACCGAATATGTTCAGATATTAGCAGATCTAGTATTGAGACAGCTAACAGAACCCCTTACAAATCAGCAGCCATGCGGCGTTGCGCGGTAGAGAGAGTAGAAGGGGACGAATCGAAAGGACACGTACCCAGCTAGCCGGCAGCGCAAGCTCCCTCATGCCTCTTCACTCTGGTGGTCACTCCGGTGGCAGCATCGCCATTGAAAAGCCTCCACCCCTCCAACTCCCTGCCTGGCGCTCCCTCTCCCTCACAACGAGAGAGTCGTGAAAGTGAACATGCTCCACCCTGAAATCACCACGCCTCCTCTCTCCGGTGCCCTCCACCGGTCGCAGCTCCGCTGCCTTGGGACACGCCGGCTCCGCCTCGGCATTCGGCAACCTGCCTCCCTCTCTCCCTGAACAGGGAACGGGGAAACGAACTGACAAGAGACAAAAGCATCACCGCCTCAAAACCGAAACGACAAAAAAAAAGGGCACAACTGAAATAAACCAGCAGCCGGAATAAATAAGAAAACCACATGAACTCGGGAAGCAGAAACCTGCACGCAACAAAGTGCGGAGATTCTCAAAACAAACGGTCAGGGGTCTGACTTATGGCAAATTGATATTTCAGCTAGCTGAAAATTAGGAAATTGTTATTTTTTGTGGATCCATCTAAACAGTAGTCGAACAAAAAGGCGGACGAGAATCCGGCGAGGAGTCCAATTTGGAGTCCTCCAGGTTCTTCAAACCCACGCAGAGCCTATATCTATACCTAATAATAAAGGAGCTAAGGTTTCTGCCAAAATTTTCGTCTAACTATTTTTTGGACCGTTTTGCCCTCCCACCAAATCACTTAATACGCACTGGTACCACCGTACCGGTTCGTTAACCGTGACTCTTTCCCTTGCATCCCTCGAGGCACAGGTATCCACACCCAGCGCCGCCGACACTATTCCCCAATCCCCGAGAACCGAAAGCTGCCCCGACGAAATCGATCCTGACCTCGCGCTGCAGCTCTCCGCCGCAACCCGTCCTGTCGGCCTCCGCACTGGATACAGACAAGGTCGGGGTCCTGCGTCAAGCGGTCGCGCAGGCGTCCGGTGGGAACGCACCGCGGGGGACTCGTTGGAGCGATCTGCAGCTAGCTGCCGGCGGGTATGTCGTGGATGCCAAAGTCCAGGCCAGCGATGTCTGTATGGCCTGCAAACACGCCCGCGCAAGGCGCCTGCGCGACGATAGTCGAGACCAAGCAGAGCAGCGAGCGCGCCACCGCCGAGTTCGCCGATAGCCCCACGCTCCGTAGTCTCCCGGACCTTGGTGGCCGGCGCAGACTGCTCGATCTAGGCCGTCCACGGTGTCTTGAGAGCAGGGGAGGCCTGGTAGCCATTCACCGTGGCCACCGGGGAGAGGAGGCAGAGGGGGTTCGGGGGTGCGCCCACGGTGGCTTGAGAGTAGGGGGGGGCCTTGCCGCCATTCACCATGGTCACCGGGGAGAGGATGCAGAGGGGGTTCGGGGTGCGCCCACGGTGGCTTGAGGGCAGGGGAGGCCTATTCGTCATTCACCATGGCCGCCGGGGAGAGGAGGCAGAGGGGGTCCAGGCGTGCAGCCCTTCCACGATTCGCTCGGATCCAGCATAGCCGCGTCCGTTCGCGCTAGGAAGAGACGGGCTGGAGAGATGAGAGGAGTACTGGAGATGATGTGATGTAAAGATGGGCAGGGGAGGTTGGCGTTGGTAGAGTGGTAGTGGTGGGTTGCGGGGAAGCGGAGGAGGGGGCTGCTGGTGGTGGGTGAAACAGAACAACGAAGAAATTGACTCATGGTGTGGGCGACAGGAAAGACACCTACACCCCGGCCTGCAAGAAATTTGAACGAGAGAAATTGGGGATAGTAATTTGATGACTAATTTGATAGATGAAACATGCAAATTGGATTCTACTATGGTGGCCTGGGATATTAATAGGGATTGGACCGTAATTAGTATACTAGGAAAAATGCCCATGCGTTGCACCGGAAAAAATTGCAGGTCCAACAAAATCAAAATGGCTGAAGTTCCACCACCATCATCGACGGTGGCCATTGTGTGGCACTAATGATAATACATCGTTGTGTGCACCGACGGTGTGCCGCTGTGTATGCCACCGACTGTGATCAATCCAAAGACGACGAGCTTGGCCAACACACATGCCAAAAGTCATTGAACCTCACCAATCAAGAAATGTTCAACATGAAAGGAAATAACATCGCGAATACATGCATAATAAATTTTCATTGGCACGATGTTAGCGTTGGATTAGGATAACACCCTCATTAGACTTAGTTGTTATATTTTTTTCATCCCATGACATCATGGTATCATCGCATTCTATGTTTCTGGGAAGCTATTGCTAAACCCTAAAAAATATTTGCAAACTTTGTTTTGCAATTTTATTCTAGCATTTATAAATCTTTTTTCCCATTTTCAAATTTTATATAAAATGAAAATAATACTTCCTCTGATCCTAAAAACACGACACTTAATATGGATAGGAGGGAGTAATATTCTTTTGATATGTTAAAAATCAAAAAAGTTCCCAAATTTTCGAAAATGGTTGCATTTAAAAATCACAAAAAATTCAAAGGTTATACGTTTATATCTGTGTCTGGATACCTCTCGATTTGCGCGCAAGCCCAACCTCCCGCCTCTCGCGATATCCTTCCTCCCGCTGCCACCCTACCGCTCCATGGCGCCAACTTGAGCTACGCGATACCGCCCAGTTCCTCTTGCTCCATCGTCTCGGCCGTCGCTCGCCACGCCGGCACCAGCTCCTCTACTGTCGGCCTTCCCATGCTTTGTTGGTAACTAATGGCCTTGAACCGGCCCATCGGAGAGTTAAAAACCTATACGGCGCGTCGCACATCGTCGCGAGCGCTTGTGCTAGGCGCGGTTAGGGGCTTTATTGTTTCCGTGCGTACGGTTTTTTCTCTGGTGTGGTCCGATTTTGTTCGGTTGGGTCGGGCATCTGTTTCTTTCGTTTCTTCCGGCTTTTTCATTTTTTATTTTTGTTTAAAATGTTTAGATTTTTTAAAAGTAGAAATTTTGGAAGAAAATCATTTTTAAAAATTGTCTAGATTTTCAAAATGTTCATACTAAACACTATTTGGATTAAAAAAATGTTCTGAAAACATTCAAATTTCTTTGGATTTTGAATTTTGTTCGAATTTTGAATTGTGTTCAAATTTTTAATTTTGTTTGAATTTCGAATTTGTCAGAAATTGAATTTAAATGTTTTTTATTTCTGTTTATATTTTGGATTTTTTCTGAAATTGTATTTTGAAAACAGGTCAAACCAGCAGAACAATTGAAAAAACAGAAATGATAAATGAGCCAGCGCCAAGAAACTACGATCAGCCAAGTTGGTGAAGAAACAGATAAGACGCCCGCGTCAAGCCCCTTGGCTGGCCACCACGATCGCACATTCGCACCCCGGTGTCTGTTTAATAAAAACGCCCCTGCCTCCAAATTGTAAACGCGATCAAGTCCAGCACATCCGCTCCTTCCTCAATCCTCCTTCTTCTCAACCCGAGCGCTTTCCGACGACCACCACATCCGCTCGAGAACGACGCCCCCTCGTCCCCAACGAGCCCTCCCTCTCGGCTCACCGCCCCACCCCCAGCCGCCCCCGTCTCCACCGTGAGGCCCCGCCCGAGCGAGCGTCCTCCTCCGGCGCATCGTCTCGAACCCGTCCCGTGACGTTCAGCTCTGCTCTCGCGCCCCGACGGCCGCCGCTCAACCCTGCTCTCGCCCCGACGGTCGCCGTGCGCTGACGGCCGCCGTCTCGGACCCGTCTGTGAGCAGCTCCGACGGCTCCGCTCAAGCCTGCTCTCGACAGACACCCAGACGGCCGCTCAACCTTTCTCTCTCGCCAGCTCTTTTCCACACACCCAGCGCCATCGTCGACCCGCTGCCAGCTCGTGGCGAGCTCCCCTCTTTCATCTGGTACTGCCAGAGCAATCAATTGTGATACTTCTCGTTGATTCACCTCGTTGAATTTCATGCCAATTAGAACGTATATAAACCGACGATATTCATTGTAAGGAAACGATGTGGTACTATTGAACCTGATTTCGGTTGACTGCAAGTCCGGGGGATTTTTGTTACCAACGGAATTGGCTTGCGGCCCATTAATTGATGATGCACGTCCGTGAGCCTTTGACCAAGAACAGCCAGCGGTGGCTCGGCGGAAGGAATAGCTCGGGGATAGAGAAAAGAAGCGACCGAACCGGTACAATGGTAATTTGATGTATTAAGGGATTTGGTGGGAGGGTAAAACCGTCCGAATAAAAGTTGGACGAAAATTTTGGCAGAAACCTTAGCTCCTTTATTATTAGGTATAGATAACATCATTGCAAAACTTTTTTTTTGTCGGGGATGCATACCCGCGCTCGAAGTTCGGGACTTCATCACATGTTCAGCTAATTGAAGCCCGCTGGAGGCAAATATGGGGATTTTATAACTAATATAAGTGTGTGTTTTCCCATTCACCACTGTCAAAAATTTAGAGCTAAATCAAAGGTGAATTGTATAATCTAAATAATAAATCTAGATTGTTTTAAACTTCAATGGAAGGGGAGAAGATGACGGGCTTCAAGAGACAAGAGGCATGTTAAACACTTGTAGCGAGTCCGAATTGATATGAAAAAAATATACTCTCATGTGACTTACTTATGGGCTTCTTCAGTGATGCCCTAAGTGTCACCTTCACATGCCAATTCCTCGCCTTAATGATTTATCTGCATGCCTCTTCTTTCTCATATACTGAACCTGATGGAGGAGAAGGCCTTCGTGGAGCAGGCTGAGCTGACAATGGAGGCACATGTCTCTACTTAGGCAATGACGGCACTTCATAGTTCATATGGAGCATGCATGGAGGCATGGACACACTAAAGTTGGCAAACACACAAACGGAAATTTACTTTGTGTTCCTCCCAATGTTGATTTAATTCCCGGTGTGAACCGACGGTCTGATCGGTTCCGGGAGCATGCAAACATTCAACTTGCTCGTCAAGGGTTACTTGCAGAAGTGTCCTGATTTTAGTTAAATTTAACTAAAAATTAATTAAAACCACGACATTAATTATTGAGAGCTGAGGGGGTATTTTTTTTCATGTGTACAATTTATAACTTTCAGAATGTTCATTTGATATAATCTGGTGCCGTAGCAACGCACGGGTTTTATGCTAGTATATTCATACTCCAGCATCGTTGTCGCCAAAACCGTAGCAAAAGTATATACTGCATCGTCCAAAATCACAAGCCGCTCACACAATCACGTCAAGCGATCGAGGAGATGCAAGAGATTGCGGCAGCGACCGTGGCCACCGTGCATTCGTTCTCGGACTGAAGGAGATATGCCCTAGAGGCAATAATAAAAGTGGTTATTATTTATATCTCTATGTTTATGATAAATGTTTATATGTCATGCTATAATTGTATTAACCGAAACATTAGTACATGTGTGATATGTAGACAACAAGAAGTCCCTAGTATGCCTCTTAAACTAGCTTGTTGATTAATGGATGATTAGTTTCATAATCATGAACATTGGATGTTATTAATAACAAGGTTATATCATTATATGAATGATGTAATGGACACACCCAATTAAGCGTAGCATAAGATCTCGTCATTAAGTTATTTGCTATAAGCTTTCGATACATAGTTACCTAGTCCTTATGACCATGAGATCATGTAAATCACTTATACCGAAAGGTACTTTGATTACACCAAACACACCGCGTAAATGGGTGGCTATAAAGGTGGGATTAAGTATGAAAGTATGAGTTGAGGCATATGGATCAACATGGGATTTGTCCATCCCGATGACGGATAGATATACTGGCCCTCTCGGTGGAATGTCGTCTAATGTCTTGCAAGCATATGAATGAGTTCATAAGAGACCACATACCACGGAGTAAAGAGTACTTGTCAGAGACGAGGTTGAACAAGGTATAGAGTGATACCGAAGATCAAACCTCTGACAAGTAAAATATCGCGAGACAAAGGGAATTGGTAATATATGTGAATGGTTCATTCGATCACTAAAGTCATCGTTGAATATGGGAGCCATTATGGATCTCGAGATCCCGCTATTGGTTATTGGTCGGAGTGAGTACTCAACCATGTCCGCATAGTTCACGAACCGTAGGGTGACACACTTAAAGTTGGATGTTGAAATGGTAGTTCTTGAATATGGAATGGAGTTGGAATATTTGTTCGAAGTCCCGGATGTGATATCACGAGGAGTTCCGGAATGGTCCGGAGAATAAGATTCATATATAGGATGTCATTTTATGTGAATAAAATGTCGCGAAGGTTCTATGGAAGGTTCTAGAAGGTTCTAGAAAAGTCCGGAAGAAACCACCAAGGAAGGTGGAGTCCACATGGGACTCCACCTCCATGGCCGGCCAACCCTAGTGGGGTGGAGTCCCAAGTGGACTTTAGGGGCCGGCCACCCCCACATGGGAGGTGGAACTCCCACCTGGTGGGAGTCCAGCTGGCTACCTCCCATGGAAGGTTTTTGTTCGGGTCTTATTCAAGACTTGGACACCACCTCTTGGGGTTCCACCTATATAATGAGGGCCAAGGGGAGGGCCGGCCACCTCAAACACCACCAAGGTGGCCGCACCCCATAGTGGCCGGCGCCCCTCTCCCCAAACCCTAGCGCCCCGCTCCTCCACTTCCCGCACGCTAGCGAAGCTCCGCCGGACTTCTCCACCACCACCGACACCACGCCGTCGTGCTGTCGGATCAAGAGGAGCTACTTCCGCTGCCCGCTGGAACGGGAGGTGGACGTCGTCTTCATCAACAACCGAACGTGTGACCGAGTACGGAGGTGCTGCCCGTTCGTGGCGCCGAACCGATCGTGATCAAGATCTTCTACGCGCTTTGCAAGCGGCAAGTGAACGTCTACCGCAGCAACAAGAGCCTCATCTTGTAGGCTTTGGAATCTCTTCAAGGGTGAGACTCGATACCCCGTTGCTACCGTCTTCTAGATTGCATCTTGGCTTGGATTGCGTGTTCGCGGTAGGAAAATTTTTGTTTTCTATGCAACGTTATCCTACAGTGGTATCGAGCCGTGTCTATGCATAGATGGTTGCACGAGTAGAACACAATGGTTTGTGGGCGTTGATGCTCTTATCTTTAGTTGAGTACTTTGCATCTTTATGGCATAGTGGGATGAAGCGGCTCGGACTAACTTTACATGACCGCGTTCATGAGACTTGTTCCTCGTTCGACATGCAACTTGTATTGCATAAGAGGCTTTGCGGGTGTCTGTCTCTCCTACTATAGTAAAGATTCAATTTACTCTTCTATTGACAACATTAGTATCAACGTTGTGGTTCATGTTCGTAGGTAGATTAGATCTATATCGAAAACCCTAAACCACAAATATGCAAACCAAATTAGAGAGCGTCTAACTTGTTTTTGGGTTTGGTGATGTGATATGGCCATAATGTGATGATGAATATGTATGAGATGATCATTATTGTATTGTGGCAACCGGCAGGAGCCTTATGGTTGTCTTTAAATTTCATGTTGAGTAGTATTTCAAAGTAGTTGTAATAGTTGCTACATGGAGGACAATCATGAAGACGGCGCCATTGACCTTGGTGCTTCGCCGACGATGATGGAGATCATGCCCGAAGATGATGGAGATCATGTCCGTGCTTTGGAGATGAAGATCAAAGGCGCAAAGACAAAAGGGCCATATCATATCACATATAAACTGCATGTGATGTTAATCCTTTTATGCATCTTATTTTGCTTAGATCGCGACGGTAGCATTATAAGATGATCCCTCACTAAAATCTCAAGATAATAAAGTGTTCATCCTTAGTAGCACCGTTGCCAAGACTTGTCGTTTCGAAGCATCTCGTGATGATCGGGTGTGATAGAATCAACAAGTGCATACAACGGGTGCAAGTTTTGCACATGCGGATACTAAGGTGGCCTTGACGAGCCTAGCATGTACGACATGGTCTCGGAACACGTGATACCGAAAGGTAGAGCATGAATCATATGATTGATATGATGAACACTTTGAGTGTTCGCCATTGAAATTACACCTTGTCTCGTGATGATCGGACTATGGTGTGGTGGATTTGGTTCGTGTGATCACTAAGACAATGCGAGGGATATTGTTTTGAGTGGGAGTTCACCTAGATTTTTAATTATATTGAATTAAAATTTGAACTCAATTTGTCATAAACTTAGTCTAAACTATTGCAAATATATGTTGTAGAGATGGCGTCCCCAATCAATTTTAACCAGTTCCTAGAGAAAGAAAAGCTTAAGAGCAACGGTAGCAACTCACCGACTGGTTCCGTCATGTGAGGATCTTCCTCTCGGGCTGCAATATGTGCTTGATGCACCGCTAGGTGACCCTCCCGCAAAACTGAAACCGATGAAGTAAAAGCTGTTTAGACTCGGAAAACTCGGTACTCTCAAGTTCGTGTGCCATCCCGTGCAGTCTGGAATCCGATCTTCAAAAACGTTTTGAGCACCACGATCCTCATGAGTTGATGAAAGAGTTGAAGACTATTTTCGAGACTCATGCGGCCGTGGAATGCTATGAAGCATCGAAACATTTCTTCACTGTATGATGGAAGAAGGCAGCTCCATTAGTGAGCACATGCTCGCCATGACCGGCATGCGAAGAAACTCAGTGACTTGGGAATAGTGATTCCTAACAGACTGGGGATTAATCGTGTCCTTCAATCACCGCCACCAAGTTACAAGAACTTTGTGATGAACTACAATATGAACATGAACAAGGAGTTACCTGAACTTTTTGGCATGCTAAAAGCCGAGATTGAGATCAAGAAAGAGCACCAAGTGTTGATGGTCAACAAGACCACTAGTTTCAAGAAACAGGGCAAGTCTAAGGGAAAATTCAAGAAGGGTGGCAAGAAAGCTGCCACGCCTCCTATGAAACCTAAGAACGGCCCTAAGCCTGATGCTGAGTGCTATTATCGCAAGGAGAAGGGACACCGGAAGCGTAATTGCTCCAAGTATCCGGCTGATCTGAAGAGCGGCCTTGTCAAGAAGAAGAAAGAAGGTATATCCGATATACATGTTATAGATGTTTATCTCACTGGTTCTCGTTCTAGTACCTGGGTATTTGATACTGGTTCGGTTGCTCATATTTGTAACTCGAAACAGAACTAAAGAATAAACGAAGACTACCGAAAGATGAAGTGACAATGCGCGTTGGAAATGGATCCAAAGTCGATGTGATCATTCGGCACACTTCCTCTACATCTACCTTCGGGATTAGTTTTAAGCCTAAATAATTGTTATTTTGTACCCGTTGAGCATGAACATTATATCTGGATCTTGTTTAATGCAAGACGGTTATTCATTCAAGTCCGAGAATAATGGTTGTTCTATTTTTATGAATAATATCTTTTATGGTCGAGCACCACAAAAGAATGGCTTATTTCTGTTAGATCTCGATAGTAGTGATACGCATATACATAACATTGATGCTAAGCGAATTAAATTGAATGATAATACTACTTATATGTGGCACTGTCGTCTTGGTCATATTGGAGTGAAGCGCATGAAGAAACTCCATACTGATGGATTACTTGAATCACTTGACTTTGAGTCACTTGATAGATGCGAAGCATGTCTAATGGGAAAAATGACTAAGACTCCATTTTCTGGTATGATGGAGCGAGCTACGACTTATTGGAAATCATACATACCGATGTGTGCGGACCAATGAGTGTAGCATCGCGCGGTGGTTATCGTTATGTTCTAACCTTCACAGATGATCTGAGTAGATATGGGTATATCTATTTCATGAAACATAAATCCGAAACTTTCGAGAAGTTTAAGGAATTTCAAAGTGAAGTAGAAAATCAACGTAACAAGAAGATAAAATTTCTACGATCTGATCGTGGAGGTGAATATCTGAGTTATGAGTTTGGCATGCATTTAAAGAAATGCGGAATACTTTCACAATTGACACCGCCGGGAACACCACAACGAAACGGTGTATCCGAACGTCGTAATCGAACTCTCTTAGATATGGTTCGTTCTATGATGTCTTACCGATTTGCCATTATCATTTTGGAGTTATGCATTAGAGACAGCCGCATTCACTTTAAATAGAGCACCATCAAAATCCGTAGAAACGACACCGTATGAATTATGGTTTAATAAGAAACCTAAGTGTCGTTCCTTAAAGTTTGGGGTTGCGAAGCCTATGTAAAGAAGTTACAACCGGACAAGCTAGAACCCAAAGCGGAGAAATGCGTCTTCATAGGATACCCTAAGGAAACTATAGGGTATACTTTCTATCACAAATCCGAAGGCAAAATATTTGTTGCAAAGAACGGAACCTTTCTTGAGAAAGAATTTCTCACTAAAGAAGTGACTGGAAGAAAAGTAGAACTCGATGAGATTGATGAATCTATACTCGTTGATCAGAGTAGCAAATCGGAAGTTGTACTGTACCGCCTACACCGGCAACAGAGGAAGCTAATGATAATGATCATGAAACTTCGAACGAGGAAACTACTGAACCTCGCAGATCGACAAGGGAACGTGCCACTCCTGATTGGTATGATCCTTGTCTAAATGTCATGATTGTGGATAACAATGATGAGGACCCTGCGACGTATGAAGAAGCGATGATGAGCCCAGATTCCAACAAATGGCAAGAAGCCATGAAATCCGAAATGGGATCCATGTATGATAACAAAGTATGGACTTTGGTAGACTTACCTGATAGCCAAAGGCTGTCGAGAATAAATGGATCTTCAAGAGAAAAACAGATGTCGATGGTAATATTATGTCTATAAAGCTCGACTTGTCGCAAAGGGTTTCCGACAAATTCAAGGAGTTGACTACGATGAGACTTTCTCACCGTAGCGAAGCTAAAATCGTGAGGATTTTGTTAGCAATAGCTGCATTTTTCGATTATGAGATTTGGCAGATGGATGTCAAAACGGCGTTCCTTAATGGAGACATTGAGGAAGAGTTGTATATGGTACAACCCAAAGGTTTTGTCGATCCTAAAATGCTGACAAAGTATGCAAACTTCAGCGTTCAATCTATGGAAGCAAGCATCAAGAAGTTGGAACCGACGCTTTGATAAGGTGATCAAAGACTTTGGGTTTATACAGTGTCATGGAGAGGCCTGTATTTACAAGAAAGTGAGTGGGAGCTCTGTAGCATTCCTGATATTATATGTAGATGACATATTATTAATTGGGAATGATATAGAACTATTAAGCAGTATAAAAGGTTATTTGAATAATAGTTTTTCAATGAAAGACCTTGGTGAAGCATCGTATATATTAGGCATCAAGATTTATAGAGATAGATCAAGACGCCTAATAGGGCTATCACAGAGTACATATCTGGACAAGATTCTAAAGAAATTTAGAATGGACGAAAGTAAGAAAGGGTTCTTACCTATGTTACTGCAAGGTCTTGAGTAAGACTCAAGGACCGGCTACGGAAGAAAGAGAAAGGATGAGTAATATCCCCTATGCCTCGGCAGGATCTATCATGTATGCCATGCTATGTACTAGACCGGATATAGCACATGCGTTAGTTTGACTAGCAGATATCAAAGTGATCCAGGAATGGAACACTGGACAGCGGTCAAGAATATCCTAAAGTACTTGAAAAGAACTAAGGATATGTTTCTTTGTTATGGAGGTGACCAAGAGCTCGTTGTAAATGGTTACACCGATGCAAGTTGGAACACGATCCCGATGACTCTAAGTCACAGTCTGGGTACGTGTTTATATTGAATGGTGCTGCAGTAAGCTGGGCAAGCTCAAGCAGTGCACGGTGGCGAAGTCTTCAACAATCGAGTACATAGCGGCTTCGAGGCTTCATCGGCGGTATGGATGAAGAGGTTCATTGTAGAGCTCGGTGTGGTTCCTAGTGCATTGGACCCATTAATCATTTATTGTGATAACATGGGTGCCATCGCCAATGCACAAGAGCCAAGGTCACACAAGAGGCTGAAGCATATCAAGCTGCGTTACCACTCGATTCGCGAGTACATCGAAGATGGAGAAGTAAAGATTTGCAAAGTACACACTGATCTGAATGTAGCATCCGTTGACTAAAGCTCTCCCTAGGGCAAAGCATGACCAACACCAGAATGCCATGGGTGTTAGGTATATTACAATGTAATCTAGATTATTGACTCTAGTGCAAGTGGGAGACTGAAGGAGATATGCCCTAGAGGCAATAATAAAAGTGGTTATTATTTATATCTCTATGTTTATGATAAATGTTTATATGTCATGCTATAATTGTATTAACCGAAACATTAGTACATGTGTGATATGTAGACAACAAGAAGTCCCTAGTATGCCTCTTAAACTAGCTTGTTGATTAATGGATGATTAGTTTCATAATCATGAACATTGGATGTTATTAATAACAAGGTTATATCATTATATGAATGATGTAATGGACACACCCAATTAAGCGTAGCATAAGATCTCGTCATTAAGTTATTTGCTATAAGCTTTCGATACATAGTTACCTAGTCCTTATGACCATGAGATCATGTAAATCACTTATACCGGAAAGGTACTTTGATTACACCAAACACCACGCGTAAATGGGTGGCTATAAAGGTGGGATTAAGTATCCGGAAAGTATGAGTTGAGGCATATGGATCAAAGTGGGATTTGTCCATCCCGATGACGGATAGATATACTGGGCCCTCTCGGTGGAATGTCGTCTAATGTCTTGCAAGCATATGAATGAGTTCATAAGAGACCACATACCACGGTACGAGTAAAGAGTACTTGTAGGAGACGAGGTTGAACAAGGTATAGAGTGATACCGAAGATCAAACCTCGGACAAGTAAAATATCGCGAGACAAAGGGAATTGGTAATATATGTGAATGGTTCATTCGATCACTAAAGTCATCGTTGAATATGCGGGAGCCATTATGGATCTCCGATCCCGCTATTGGTTATTGGTCGGAGAGAGTACTCAACCATGTCCGCATAGTTCACGAACCGTAGGGTGACACACTTAAAGTTGGATGTTGAAATGGTAGTTCTTGAATATGGAATGGAGTTGGAATATTTGTTCGAAGTCCCGGATGTGATCCCGGACATCACGAGGAGTTCCGGAATGGTCCGGAGAATAAGATTCATATATAGGATGTCATTTTATGTGAATAAAATGTCGCGGAAGGTTCTATGGAAGGTTCTAGAAGGTTCTAGAAAAGTCCGGAAGAAACCACCAAGGAAGGTGGAGTCCACATGGGACTCCACCTCCATGGCCCAACCTAGTGGGGGTGGAGTCCCAAGTGGACTCCCCCGGGGCGGCCACCCCCCACATGGGAGGTGGAACTCCCACCTTGGTGGGAGTCCTAGCTTGGCTAGGTTTCCCCTCCCATGGAAGGTTTTTGGTTCGGGTCTTATTCGAAGACTTGGACACCACCTCTTGGGGTTCCACCTATATAATGAGGGCCAGGAGGGGGCCGGCCACCTCAAACACCACCAAGGTGGCCGCACCCTATAGTGGCCGGCGCCCTCTCCCCAAACCCTAGCGCCCCGCTCCTCCACTTCCCGCACGCTTAGCGAAGCTCCGCCGGACTTCTCCACCACCACCGACACCACGCCGTCGTGCTGCCGGATTCAAGAGGAGCTACTACTTCCGCTGCCCGCTGGAACGGGAGGTGGACGTCGTCTTCATCAACAACCGAACGTGTGACCGAGTACGGAGGTGCTGCCCGTTCGTGGCGCCGGAACCGATCGTGATCAAGATCTTCTACGCGCTTTGCAAGCAGTGAACGTCTACCGCAGCAACAAGAGCCTCATCTTGTAGGCTTTGGAATCTCTTCAAGGGTGAGACTCGATACCCCTCGTTGCTACCGTCTTCTAGATTGCATCTTGGCTTGGATTGCGTGTTCGCGGTAGGAAAATTTTTGTTTTCTATGCAACGTTATCCTACACGGACGACATAGTAAGGGAGATCCTCGTACGCCTGAAGGACGCCGCCGACCTCTTCCGATGCGCCATGACGTGCAAGCGGTGGCGCGGCCTCGTAGTCAAGGCCTCCTTTCTTCGCCGTCGCCTCTGGCCTGATCACACCTCGATGTTCTTCTCGGGGTTCTTTGTCTGGGAAGAGGTCGTCGTTAAGAAGCAGGCTACCTTTGCTACGACCTTCATCCCGACGTCGCGGTCGGTGTTTGGTTCTAAACGTCGCTCTTTCAAGTCATTCTTTTACGGACTGCGCCACCTGGTGCCGCTCGCGAGTCGCCACGGCCTCCTCCTCGTGCGCCTGGACGCACCCGCACCCGACTCACGCGATGACACCACCGTTCACCTGGCCGTGTGCAATTTGCTTGCCCGCACATATCACAAGCTCCCGCCACTGCAATGCAACTGGAAATTTGACAAGAGTGGCTATGCCATCCTGACGGGTGTAGACTGTTCCTCGGATGTCAAGCAGCAACCTCCGGCCCCGCAAGGCTACTCAGACTTCTTCAAAGTGCTCATCGTCGGCAACGACAAGTATCAGCAGCCAGACAACCTCCACAGTTACACGTCCGGCGAGAGGCGCTGGAGCGGTACGAGTAAATTCGCATTAGCTGCTACGGGGATAACTGGCTGCATGCCGCTAAGAAACGCCCGTGCCATTGTGTGGCGTGGCACGGCACACTGGCTCGTCCGTTACTTCCCAAGCCACGGCCCGATGCAAAAGCCCGGGCCTTTCCACTTTTCGAAAAGTACAAGCCACAACTCGAGTTGGCATACCATTGATGTGGACGCTGAGACCTGCCGCGTCTCACTAACTAAAATTGAGACCCTGAGTGGGAGTGACATAATTCATAGTTATGATGAAGCACAGCTTACCATCGCTGCCGACGGAAAACTCTCCTTGTTTCACATGCGAAAGGGAGGCTACCAGCTAGAGGTATGGATTCGGCAAGAGGATGGTGGTCCTTCAAGGTGGCTCCGCGCTTCGGATATCGAGCTAAATCCACCTACTCGGATGAGCTTGCTTATCTTGGGAGAGAAGGGCGGCATGTTGATCGTCAAGAACAACCACGGGGACGTGTACATTGTAGATCTTGAGACGGGGGATATGAAGAAGGTGATGAGCTTCGACACAATTAACCGTCGGCAAATCGTGCCCTTTGAGATGGATTGGCCGACATTCTTCGTTTCTCGCCTTGGCAACCGGTAGATGCATGTAAACACAAATCGAAGAAACCGTTCCCAAGATTGTATTTTTTGTTGCATACCACTGCCGATGAACCAATAGCTTAGTGTGTATCAAGTATTTTCTCCTGCTGCAAGTATTATGTGAAAATAATGCATTCTAATGTGTGCGATAACGCACTCTAGCATGAAATGTTTTATTTCTGTTGTTAACGGGTGCATGGTTCTGTATTTGTGGTTGTCCCAAGTTTACTTCTATTTTGTAGTTCTATCAGTAAATCTAATTGCAATGTGTATATTTCTCATGTTGGTATTAATATCCATGCGTTGCTATGGAAAAGATGTCATCGACGGTGAGCTTATGTGCAACAAAGAGGAACACTTCAATGGCGCGATCGATGGCGATCTCGTGCATGATATCCGAGGTCATGACGACTTCATGCATGGTGACTTCGTGTGCGCCAAGTGACAGCAGGCGAGACTCCATAAAGGCCAAAGTTAAATACAATTTATTGTTGCGCCCTTTGTTCCTGAACGCATCACCGGTTTTTTACTCTATTTTTTCAATAATATGTATCAACCTAAAGCGCTAGATTTCCAATCTGAGGCCAATTAGATCGCAAAAAAGAAGTATCAAGAATGTCAAAAGATAAAAAGGCTATGTCGACACTCCACACATGAGACGTGACGCATATTAGACCGTGAATTTAGACTCCATCGCCATCTTCGAGCAAAACACAGCTAGTGGGCATATATGCAGGTGTACAGTTGTGTGGCGGCGGAGCATGCTCGGATGCAAAGTTGCAAACCCAGTTCAAGCAGAGAGCCAAGCACCCGCGACCTAGAGAAAGAGATGCCCTATGTTTGGGCTTGACTTAAATCTGTAACGAAATTAGGACGCGCCCTAGACAAAACCTACAGCCCAAACTGATCTGAAACTCCGATCAGTACAAACCTGATATACGCAAGAGCGCAAAGACTTTCATACACGATCGCCTTGCCTTAGGGAAGAAGATGGGAGAGACGGCGGCGGCCCCCGCGGTCTCGCTCCCGGAGAACGTCATCCGCGAGATCCTCGTACGCGTTGAGGACGCGACTGACCTCTTCCGCTGTGCCACGGCGTGCAGACGGTGGCGCCGCCTGGTGGCTAAATCCTCCTTCCTCCGCCGCTGGTGGCCGGAGCCCCACGCTTCGTCGTTCCTCTCCGGGTTCTTCACCCCGAAACGGCTCGCCTTCATGGATCCCGTCGCCGCCACGTCCCTCGTCCCGACGCCCGGGTCGGTGTTCGGCTCTGATCGTCGCTTCCTAGGCTCCTTCTTTCCCGATGCGGTCGAGAACAGCCTCCTGGAGAATGTCGTGCCGCTCACCGCATGGCACGGCTTTGTTCTCGTGCGACTTGCTGCCGAAACACTCGGCCGACGGGGAGATATCATGGCCATGTTCAATCTGCTCCCTGGTACCTGCGACGTGCTACCTCCGTTAAAGGGGGAATGGTCAGATCGTGCCATCGGTTGCGCCATCCTCACGGGCGCCGACTGCTCCTTAAACGCCAAGCACCAGACTTCGACGTCCTCGGCATTCTTCAAATTATTGATCATCACAACTGACATATATGACCAGCCATGCAAAGTCTACGCATTCACGTCCGACGAGCCCAGCTGGAGCACACTATGTGAATTCTCTTTCGACGACCGGGAGAACCGGCGAATCATGCATCCCACTGCCGTCGTGTGTCGTGGCATGGCACACTGGCTTGTTTGGTACAATGCCTTACATACTCTTGATGTGGATGTTGAGATCTTCCAAGTCTCGCGGACAAAGATTCACGCCCCGATCGAAAGTATCATGTCTATAAACACTCATGATTTACCACACCTCAGCGTTAATGTCGGTGGGACGCTCTATTTGATACAC
The DNA here is from genome assembly GCA_030979885.1 of Lolium multiflorum. Classification (NCBI taxonomy): domain Eukaryota; kingdom Viridiplantae; phylum Streptophyta; class Magnoliopsida; order Poales; family Poaceae; genus Lolium; species Lolium multiflorum. The sequence continues at coordinate 322,504,456 of CM061753.1, forward strand.
CTGCAAACGCAAGGTCTCTTGCTTGGTATACTAGACGCGGCAAGACGGGCAAGAATGTGGTGATGCAGAGTGGCTCTGTACATTCCTGCATCTGCAACTACCTAAGCATATCAAGGCCGAAGCCGAAGCAATGTACTTGACCTTTTTAGGAGAGAAAGGTGGTATTCTCCTCCTCAGGGATAACCATAATCGCATTTACGCCATCGATCTCAAAACTGGAGTGATGGAAGAGTTGGTGAGCTGTGGTCAGATTAGCCGCACAAAGGTTGTTCCTTTTGAGATGGATTGGCCGACATTCTTCGCTTCCCAACTAGTAGGTAGTAAGTGATGCGCCACAACTTGACTAAAACAAAGAATTCGTTAGTCTTTTTGCTTTCCAAAAAAAATGTTGGTTAAATTATTATGTTCGAGTATACAACCAAGAAAGTGGTGATGTAGAGTGGCTCTGTACATTCCTGCAGCTACAACTACCTAAGCATATCCAGGCTGAAGCAATGTACTTGACCTTTTTAGGAGAGAAAGGTGGTGTCCCTCCTCCTTAGGGATAACCACAGTCGCATTTACGCCGCCGATCTCAAAACTGGAGTGAATTAGGAGTTGGTGAGCTGCGGTCGGATTAGCCGCACAAAGGTTGTTCCTTTTGAGATGGATTGGCCGACATTCTTTGCTTCCCGACTTGGTAGTAAGTGATGAACCTCAACTTGACTAAAACAAAGCACCTTCTCAGAATTCGTTATTCTTTTTTGTTTTTCAAGAAATTTCTGGTTAAATTATTGTTTTCCACTATGAATGAATCATGAGATTAGTATAACCTCATTCTCGGTATGTTGGTGGTTCCAAAAAATACAATAAAGTGTATGGTTCATTTATCATGCTAAGATTGCTCGCAAGTGTACACGGTGGTATGCATGAGAAAAAAAAAGGAAGGGATTTGGGTGCATCTACAAAACAGGGAGTCAGGGATTTTTTTTTTGCGACTAACAGGGAGTCAGGGATGCACACAACCAAACCGTACAGATCACACACACATGAAAGAAGCATAATAAACAGACATTGCAGGCAAACACGCCTGCCTAGAGAAACTGCAGCGCAGGAACACATACGTGCAGATAGCTAGGTACGTCCAAAATATAGTGAAATTTCGAGCTTAAATAGTTTTTTTTTTGCTATATGAATAATTTTGTTTTATAGCCAGCTTTGCTAGTCTTGCTACGTGCATTTGGGAGAGAAAGCAACAAGCGGATGTAGCTGTTCCAAGTTTCGTTCCAAATTCATGTGTGTCAAACATGTGGGCAACCTAGCTAGCCAAATCTCGAGCCACAGTGTTACGGAAGAGGAAGGTGGCTGGCCATGTCGATGCTGCTAATACACTCGTCACTTCTCACCGCTGACCCTGCCTGCTGCTACCTCCTCCGGCTGTCTCCGTCGACGTCCATCTTTCTTCTCCAGTAGCACGATGTGGATCTGACGATGACGGGTTTCGGAAGTGAAGTACGCGAGGGTCGGCCAGAGTTGTACTCGGTTACAGCTGAGTCTCAAACCATGCAGGACTGCAGGTGCCTCACCATCGGGCACGTATATATAGGCTTGATATCTTCGTTTCAAGTAATCGTACATAGCCAGGTTTCAACCATGTTTTACGCGGGTCGGACATAGCCAGGCCTTTCTCACATCTAATAACTCGTAACCCAAGTGGATGTTAATTAGGATTAAGCACGAATTCGACATCGGCACGGCGTTGTATACAACCAGCTGGGATACGTCAGGTGTCCTAGTCCGACTAGGTCCTTGAGTTTACGTGTGTGTTTAGCTACAGCTAGAAACCGGGTCTACTAGAAGTTCTACTCGGCAAGGGCCTAGTATATATATCCATATAATCTACGTTGTATCTAGAACCGTGAGTTGAATAGATATAGAAAAGCCACTAGGACCGACAAGGCCCTTTGGCTAGCTGATCTTTAACGATCAATCAGTATGGACTAGCTGGATCTTGTACCTCGCGGCGGAAGTACTTTGTATGTGCCTATCGTCTCGTCGCAACACATCGGTCGTGGTCGTCGGAAAGTATTCAGCAGCAAGAGCTGTGCTAACAGTGGAGTCCCTAATCCCCCTCAAAAAGAAGTGGACTCCCTAATAACCTCACACGATAACGATACTGCAGAAGAACCATGGGTGCTGACGGCACCAGCCGCTGCCGCACCACCTTGTCGCTCCCGGAGGACCTTCTTCTGGAGATCCTCGTCCGCGTAGATGACCCGGCCACACTCTTCCGCTGCGCTGTGGCGTGCAGGTCATGGAGCCGCCTCGTGGCCGACCGCTCTTTTCTCCGCCGCCGCTGGCCGGACCAGGACACCTCCGCCTGCACCCGCACGCCTTCCTCCTTCGTCGCCGGGTTCTTTGTTCAGAAACGACTCGCCAACCCCGCGGTCACCGAGTATTGCAATGACACATTCTTCATCCCGACCCCGCGGTCGGTCCTCGGCCCCGGCCTCCGCCTCCTAGGATCTCTTTTCCCAGATGCCGGGAGCCTCCTCGACGATGTGGAGCCGCTTGTGTCGCGTCGTGGCCTCCTCCTCATCCGCCTCAACCCACACGGTGCGGATCCACCCACCATCCATTGGCTAGCCGTGTGCAACATGGCCACAGGCGCGTGCGAGGTGCTGCCCCCGCTAGATTGCAATTGGGATTCCGAGGGTACCGGCTACGCTATCATTACGGGCGCAGACTATGCCTCTGACGGCCAGCGGCACACTTTGGCACCGGCTTTCTTCAAAGTGTTCGTCATCGTCAACCACTATATTAACCAGCCACTCAGCATTCACACCTTCTCGTCTCAAGATCCGAGGTGGAGCACGCCGACCAAGTGCCCTTCTAATGACATGACGAATGAAGGCGATCGCGTGAAGCTTTGTCATCCCAAGGCCGTCGTGTGCACCGGGACAGCACATTGGCTCGTTAATTATAGAGGGTGGGACAACACATTGGATACCCGTACTCTTGATGTCGACATCGAGACATGTTGCGCCTCGCTAACAAGGATCGATATCCTAGGTAAATGTCTTCACTCTCCATCTTCTTACGATATCCCACGGCTCAGCGTCATCGACGACAGGACGCTCTCGCTGTTTTGCCAACACAACCGAGGCATGCGAGTAGTGATCTGGACACGACAAAACGATGGAAAAGGTGAAGGTGGTTCCAAGTGGGTCCACGACCGCATCGTCGAGCTGAAACCACCCGTCGAAGCAAAAGTTCGGTTCTTGGTCATATTGGATGAGAAGGACGGTAATTTTCTGGTTGATGATAAAAAGAATAATGTGTACATTGTCGACCTCGACACTGGATCGATGGAGAAGATAACATATTGGCCTGATGGTTGGCATTCCCGTCAGAGAGCTGTTCTTCTAGAGATGGATTGGCCATCGTTCTTCGCTTCTCGGCTAGGCAGACCCTAGATGCGTGCATGTTGTGTGCCGGTAAATTTTTGTTTTCTCATTGTTATTATGATGTATTGCGGATGAATCGTGAGATCTTCATTATTTCAAGTAGTTCATTACGTCAGTTACTACCGTGTGTGTACAGGTTCTTCATGTCCTCTACGATCCCCGACACAAATTATTCCGGTGAATATTGTTCTAATGTTTAATAGCGACAGCATATTGAACCTCCTTTTCGGAAAACAAATAATAACAGCACATGACCCGTCATTGATACTCGAGTTTTCATCAATCCTTGTTGCAAAGAAATGGTCATTTCTGATGTCATTCAGTGGGCAAGAAGCAAAGGTCATTTAGCTTTCCCGCCTGCTGTAGTGCCTCACATACGATTTTTTTGTCCGATTGTTGTACGACTTCGACGTGGCTTAGTCTGATTCAAAGCCAAAAATCATGTGTCTCCGTACTCGTCATTAATATAAGCTAGTTCCCTTATCTTTTTGTGAATTTCATTACTGTTTCTCTAGCACCCGATGCTCGGTGACTCCCTATTCACCTTGTTGTATTGTTTAATCCAATCATAAATTTTCATTTGATGTTGCATTGTTTCATCCAATCGTAATGTTTCTAACCACACAAAAAAATACGATTTACAGTTAAACTTAATTTTCGGCAAAAAAATTAATTTTCCTCTCTACTAAACTTGCTGGAATTTCACGGAAATTTCCCGAAAGTTTATTTTCCACCAGGAGGATGTGATGGCGGCATTCTTCTTCATCCTTTGGCCACTGGCCCTGGGAAAGCTAGGGCAGAGGGTGCTCAACAAATGGATGGCACAGGACTCGCTGGCAGCAGCGGGAAATACTCACCTCATTGCAGGCTACATGCAACACATCGTAGAGAAGTACAATATGTCATCCGCCGGTGACATAGCCAAGTGCGAGTACGTGGTGATGGGGGAGGAGAAGCTCATGCTCCATAAGAAGGATAGTCGAAAGATGGATGAGCCAAGGAGGCATTCTGAGCCCAACGTACGCCTGACCACCCTACATTGTGGCTATGGTGTCGGGAGGTTCCCTCATGGCCAAGATGAGCAGAAGCGCGTCCATCTCCTCAGAGACCTCAGTAAGGTCAAGGACTTGGTGACTGTGGAGAGAATATGGGAGTCTTTATTCAAGCTTATGCGGCGCCGGTTCGGGTGCAAACCGTTGAACAAACTTGGACTTGTGATGCCCAGGAAAAAGGACAATGACCTGGGAGAGAAGGAACCACAGGTTAATGGAAGGACAATCCTTTACGGTTGAGGGTTGGAATTTCTGGGAATTATCGCAACATTCAGGGGACTTGTGCCTCTCCTTCACAAGGTGCTCGTTCCCAAAATCAGGCTAAAAGGTTACAGCTATAAAGTAGGCGTACCATAAACCACATTACCACAACAATTACAAAGCAAAACCATGTTATTATGGCGTCATTTATGCACAGTTTACAAGCAGGTCAATACACAATGACTTCCATAATATTCCTTAAGTATTCTCGACTTGTTTCAGTAAATGAAGAATTCAGCCAAATATTTGGGTTCAGTAACGGAGCTGCATAGTCCCATGCAATCTACTCTTACTTGCATCACCTCATCAAGTTCCCCAACGAGCATACCCCCAGTGAACCAGCCTAGACAAGATTAGACGAACAAGCAATGAGTCGTGAATGTCAGAATATTTTCGCATAATTTCATGCAAAATGAAGCAGGGACCGACCAGAACAGGCTTTTGTAGAGAAGGATGGAGATATAAAGTATGTCATCTACTCTAATGCCATAGTATAGTCTCCACTAATATAAAAAGAGAGAGAGGGTGGTGATCCAACTAATCTTGGCCTTGCAATACTAGGATCAACGCTCAGGATGACATTGTCCGTCAGGCGGACTCCGCTCGCTCCAGATGTCCCGAGTCGCCGAGCCCCCACGTCTGTTCTGTAGCAGTTTTCTCCCTCCAAATCACCAACCGCCGCCGCGCTGCTCACGCTCCCAAATCCGCGACGGACGCCGGATGCCCTGCGTCCCGTCCTAATCGCCGCGCCGCCAGTCGCTCCACACTACCGCCCGATGCGAGGACGCCCTCCCCTGAGGCCCTGACTGGAGCGCCGCCCTAAACCACGAATGGCTTCGCATCCCAAACGCCGCCGCCCGAGGACACTGGCCTGCTCCTTATGCATCCCCGACATCTGCTCAGCATCCCCAAGGCCGCGCCGCCTGTCCCCCTACGCGTCGCTGCCTGAATCGTCGGAGTCGCCGTCGCGCACATCGTTGGCGGCTTGCCCCAGTGTCGCCGTCTGCCCAATCATCGCCGGCACGCTGCATTGTTGCCCTCCGCTACACCCGTCGAGGACACAGTTAAGGTCCTCCAACATGCCACCGTCCACGTACCGTCGTCGTGCACCAACATACCGCATTCCTACCGTCCTCTTCTGCGGACACGCACTCTGCAGGTAGCCTCTGCCCCGGCTGCTACAGATACTGAAACCACTGCTCTGTTGCTTTCTTACAGTTTTCAAACAAACGGGTAATGCCCCTTGTCTTCCCATTCGTTTTATGCATACGCAACAAGCAACGCAATGTTACTTCTGCTAGAGATTCAGATTAGATAGATTTCAAAATAGAGTGAAAGATTCCACGCTGCCTTTGGGCTAAAAATATTATTGACATCCAAAGTTTCCTGTATGTTAGACTCTGAAAGGCCAACTAGAACCATCTCTGCTAGCAGAGTACTCCATTCTGTTCTAATATTAGTGCAATGCTAAATTACTTCCTCATCTGGTTGTGACTAGATCAAACAAAAAATATTTAGCATGGGAGATGCCTGATGTGTACGTAATTTTTCGAACGTCCGCAGATCGATGGAACCTCGGCCTGGCTGCCAGTCCGATGCCATCTACATAACGGTCCTGCCGCGACGGCCAGCCGGCCATCGTCGCGATCCTCCCATCGACTGGTCCACGTATGCAGCTACGAGGGCGCCGCCACAACCGTCGTCTGTGGTCATCATCTTCTTCACTCTTCAACTCTTTTGCAGGCTCGATAGAAGGTATGTGTCAGGTGATTTGTTTGATCGAATGACTCAATTAAGCTTTTCAATCCACTTGTGCCAAGAATCTGAAGCCTTCAAATAATTCAAAATCAAAAACTCATTTAAAAGAGTTATCAATCTGAAGCTTTTGATTTAAAAGAACTGAATTAGAACCACTGTGTAAGTTTGTAAAATGAGTTGAATCAGCGTCAAAGCTGTTGTTTGCGAATGATTTTTTGTGGAAGGTGAGGTTTCATACTTTGATGTGTGTCTGTTCTGGAATTCATTGTCCATGTATCTAAAAATTACATTGTACTGTTTTTGTTCTGAAAACAATGGAAGCCTTGGATTTTAATTTGCAAACACGGCTAAGTACGGTTATGTTTTTTTGCTTGCTACTGAATCCTGGGGTCTTCACAATATCACTTACCTTCGTGGAGTAGATCAAGAGGAATCTTCAAGGCAATGATCCAACCATCACATTTTAAGCATAATAGTAATGCTAATACTAATTACAAGTCTTGCATGAACTAAAAAAGTCCAATTACAGGGTTCTTGCAACTGCAAGGCAGGCAAAAGAAAGTACAGTGCAGATTCAACATTTGTAAAGTAAACGAACTTGCATCATCAACCCATCAACTGAAATTTTTATCTAGCTCGCTACAATAATCGCAAGTAAATGGCTTGTACAAAATACCTGCACTGAAGAAACTCCAAAATGTAACTTCTTGTTTATCTTGTATACGAGCAAGGTCGACCACCATGGGGACTTCTAGAACGAGAACACAAAGTAACAGTTATTGCACCAGCCTGATGCGTTTTCTAAGAACTACCATTTCATCCATATGCTCGGGCATATCAATTTTTTTTGCTTTGTATGAATGCGAGGGTAGTATTTACTACCATCCAGTTGCAGCGCTCTGGTATTTAGCTATAAATTTAGAAGGAGGAACCAAACTATTCGCTCTCTTTATTTTATGTATGTTCATAAAAGGTTATCTACTGTTTAATATTAAGTTATTAACTTGATTTGTTGCACTTTTCTCAGGGTTAATTGGAAATGGACTTATTTAATGAATGTGGTGATGCTAACAGATAAATAATTCATGAAGTCATGAAGTCATTGCCAGAGGGAGTTTCCATTTTGTATGCACCTCATCCCTGTTTCATGTTTTCTTGGTGAATGTATTTAGGATTTCAGTTTGGATCATGGTTCTTTATGTGGATCAAATCAAATAAAAAGTATCTAGAATGGGAATGCACTAGGTAGGAAGAGAAAAATGTAAGCCTTGTAGAGCCTACTATTTTCACAACATTTATTGAATTCTTTTACATTGGTTTCAGGCTGGATGAATGGGTTTCCATCGGGACGCCGTAGAGTAATAAGAACCAGCGATGGGGATAGAAGGAGGTGGAGAAGATCATATATCAATGTTCGAAATCCTACTTTGCAGAGCATTGCCATCGATGTCTGCGGCGGCATAACCACGAAGCAGGGAGCACGGAGCCGCCGCGACTGAGTGCATGTGTATTGCGGCGCTAAGGTGCAGAAAGGAGACATGCCATGTACAATGTTCCTTGGTTTCAGTTTCCTGAATATTTTACAGAAGATACAGATAAATTTTCAGGGCATCAGGTATATATCTTTCTACTTTCCTCAATATCCTAACATTCTATCAGACACATGGTCCTCATTTCTGTTGTGTTCCATCTCTGTTATGATATATAAATGATATGTCGTTTATATGTACAAGAGCTGGAGATAGATCATGTTACATGGCGATGTGGAGCCACAGCCCAAGCCAACTAGCAACACCTATTTTGGGCGCTCCTGTATCGCCGTTGCTAAAACATGCGGAGAACTCTATAGTTTCTGCATAACCTCGACAAGAATTGTGCGGACTGGTTTCTAGAGGAAGCACCAGGGCTCTGGTAAGCACACATGATAGTCAAGGATGGTTGAAAAAAGAGAGAGACGGAGAAGATGGAGAAAAGTATGGCGATGGAGTAAGGTATGGAACACGACTTGGTAGTGTCATTGTTGAAGATGGTATATGCATCGTGTTCGATATGTGAACTTTTGCCATTTTGGGTTCGGTGGATGACTTGACCTCTATTTGCTTATGCTATTCTTAATTGATTTGTGCAGCAGGGATTGTTTCATCATGTAAATGACGAGTTACTACCTTTTGTCTAGATTCGCAAGAAGATCGGTCTTGCATTATTATGGATGTCAAACCATTCAGTTACTGAGCTTGTGTTAATCTAACTAATTCTCTATGACTATTGTTATCATATTTTTGTCTGTCAGAGGTCAACGAATGGATATTTTGTTTTGTTTAGAAGCTTTGCTTTCTTGATAGCTTTCATTAATTAACATCAATTTTTTTGAGGACATTAACCAATTACTCATTCCGTTCCATATTTTTTTCGCAAATTTGGATGTATCAATACATATTTCGTGAATAGATACATCCGAATCCACGACAAGAATCATGGAACTGAGAGAGTAAAGTATAGTGTATTAGAGCAATATTTAAATTAAACAAATATTAGGGCGGAGTGTGGAAGGTTGAAGATACTTTTCTATTATTGTATTTTGTGTGAGAATTATGCCATGTGCTTTCAGATTTTGAATGTACATATATCTCCTTTTGACTCATGTCAAGTTAATATATTTTGTATTGTGCATATTTTGAAACTTCAGGTCAGATCTCAAATAAGATTAGGCATGGTTAAAATCATCTCACATAAGATATCTTATGGTTAGAATTTTGTAAAACCACCACCGTTCATAGCCTATTAGTGCATTTTATTTGTAAAATATGTAAGAGATACATTTTTATATAACCCTCATTGCAAAGTAGAATTTTAATGGCTCAATTTTTTAAATAAAGTTATGTTTTTTTTCATTTATAGATATTATTGTTGCAATTCGTATTACTTGAGACGTGCATTGCACGTGCACATTTACTAGTTACTATAATACATGACAGAGCATCATCAAGCCTTACCAGAACTGGAGCATTAATCTGCAGATGTGTTGCATCCACAAAGAATATTGTGCTGGGGCCAAAGCTATTGCAAGATGGAATCACAGAAGAGGCAAATACTGAAAAAGGTAAGTGTTGCAAATTATATTGCACAATTTGGATAGCAAAAATTAAAAAGGTGGGACCAAATTAACACATCATAGAATTAATGAATCAAAGACCAATTGTATAATATTTTTTGATGATGCAACAACAAACGAAAGAGAGCATAATACCACAATTTATGCAATGAATAAAGAGAAGAAAACCAGACAGCTAAACAGCTAGCAACATTGGAGCACAAATAAGTAAAACCGTCAAATACAAATGATTAAGGAAATTGCCTAGCACAATATTCTTGTAGAACAGTAAAATTGCATTTGAGTGGGCTCAGATTCGCCTTCGCTTGATCATACAACCCTAACCTCATCATATCTTATCACCAGATGAACCCATTGTTACTCTGGAGCCTGCCTGGTTATCACTCAACATGAATGACCATCCACGGACAGAACCAGCAGTTCACATAATCAAAAAGGACCATAGAGACAAGATGGAGGATCCAACTTGATACCCACAGGTGCCTCGATTGCTCAACGGCACGCTTATTTCAGCCAAAGTCAATCGTCATCACCCTAAAGCTTGACCACCATAATAAAAGGATGCATGACAGTGTAGTCTGGTCTCCATGTACTTTTAAAACGTATTTTCAAAGAAGCCATGAACACCGATACAGCACCAAAACAACATACTACCTCTGTACCATAAATAAGATGCTATTACATTGGTTGTAGCACATCGCGCTTGGAACCAGTATAACTGCATTTGAGTTGGGCTCAGATTCGCCTTTCCTCGATCATGCAACCCTCTACCCCTAATGTCTCCCATCACCAGAACAATTTGGTCTTTACTTCAGTGAATCTGCCCTGGTTATTATCACTGATAAGAATGACCATCCAAGGACAGAGCCCCAAAAATAGGCACATCATCAAAACAGCTCCGGGAGAAGAGGGAGGATCCAATTTGATGCCCACACGCACCTTAACTGCTCATGGGTGTGCTTATATCAGTAATATCAATCATCACTGCCCCTCGTAAGGAATCTGTTTCTTGATTATCAGAGCTAAGTGTCAATTGCATATACGTTGTCTGCCTAAAATGCTTTAAGGCAAAGCCTACGTGATCACTATCAGTTCTAATGGTTGGGACACATATTCCAAAGGAAAAAGGCCCATTTAGCTCCCCCAAAAATATTGTAAGGTAATAAACCAGCAGTCAATCTCGCACCGCTGGTTTCACTCCTACTCCATAGGGTTCCCAGCATCCAACTGCTTGGTGGAGGTGGCGCCCTTATAGATGGGACCAGCAACCAGCGAGCCTTCAGATATCAAACCCTAGATCAGACCATGAGGCGGTTGCCTGGCGAAAATATTGGTGGCAGACTTTATTTTTGGTTGATGCAAAAACAGAAGTGCACACAAGTGAACTAAAACAATAAGGTACAGCTTGCAACAACTCAGCTAGACCAACAGAAATAAAGTTTGGGGTTTCAAAACTATGTTCCAGGCATGCGCCAATATTATTTTATTTTCATCAATATTTTAGCATGATGCAAAAAAATAGTAAGATGAAAGTACAATTCTGCAGACATAAATCATACAAGACAAGATCCATACAACTACAACCATAGCAAATGGGAAAGCTTCAAAACTAACAAAAGGAAATAATGGAATGACAGTTTCAACAGTTTATATCAGCCCAGTCTCATTAAAATGATTATTGGTTACAGGCAGCAACACGCAATAGTTTATATCAGGAGGTCACTGTTTACATGAACAATCCGGTAGAACCAACCTTTGCAGCATGTACTGGTAACTTGCTGAGACTAGGCCTTCATAGTATAGAAACTAAATTAACATGAATATGTTATTTTTTGCTGCGAGATACTAAAATAAGTAAAACCTCCAAACACGAATATTGAAGGAAACTGTGTAACACATCATGCTTATAGACCAGTAAAATTGCATTTGAGTGGGCTCAGATTCACCTTTGCTCGATCATATAACCCTAGCCCCATCATCTCTTATCACCAGATGAACCTGTTTTAACTTTGGAACTGCCCTGGTTATCACTCAACTAGAATGACCGTCCAAGGACAGAACCAGCAGTTCACAGGATCAAAAAGGATCAGAGATGCGAGGGAGGATGTAACTTGATACCCACAGGTGCCTTGATTGCTCAAAGGCACGCTTATTTCAGCCAAAGTCAATCATCATCGCCCTCAAGCTTGGCCAACATAATAAAAAGATGCATGACAATGTAATCCGATCTCCATGTATTTTTAAAATCCTGTGAATCAAAGAAGCCATGAACATGGATACAGAGCCAAAATAACATACTCCCTCCATAACATAGTATAAGATGTTAAGACAACCAATATAAGAGTATATTGATTGTAGCACATCTTGCTTGGAACCAGTATAACTGCTTTTGAGTTGGGCTCAGATTCGCCTTTCATCGATCATGCAACCCTACCCCTATCATCTCCCATCACCAGATCAATCTGGTCTCTACTTTAGTGAATCTGCCCTGGTTATCACTGACAAGAATGACCATCCAAGGACAGAGCCACCAAAATAAGCACATGATCAAAACAGCTCCGGGAGAAGAGGGAGGATCTAATTTGATACCCACACACACCTCAATTGATCAAGGGTGTGCTTATATCAGCAATGGTCAATCATCACTGCCCCTCATAAGAATTCTGTATCTTGATTATTAGAGTGAAGTGTCATTTGGACATACGCTAACCACCTAAAATGCTCAAAGGCAAAAAAGGCACTTTCAGCTCCCCCAAGATCTTGTAAGGCCAATAAACCAGCAGTCCATCTCGCACCGCTGGTTCCACCCCTACTCCATAAGGTTCCCAGCATCCAACTGCTTGGCGGAGGCGGCGCCCTTATAGATGGGACCAGGAACCTGTGAGCCTTCAGATATCCCTCCGTTTCATTGCAGTTGTAGACACCCTCAACCACAAGTGTAATTAAGTGCTAAGAAGAGCCATTTAGGAGAGAGAGAGAGAGAGAGAGAGAGAGAGAGAGAGAGAGAGAGAGATGAGGAGGAGCAACAACAATAGTAGTAGCAGCAGCAGAAACAACAACAAACTTAAGGTCCTGTTTGATCCAAAGGTTCATAGAGAACTATCACAGATTCACCACCAAGTTTACCACAACTGGATTCCATGAATCGCGAGGCCATCTCTACTCCCTCAGGGTTCCCAGCTCCCAACTGCTCGTTAGAGGCGGCACACTTAGACGAGGGATCTAGAACCAGCAACCGATCAGACCCTCCATCTGGTTAGGGCTTGCTGATGTAAAGAAGCTTATAATGGAACAGCGGGAGTAGGTAGCAGCATTTCTTACAGTCCAGATTCACGACCAAGTAGGTCATGCATCATAGATGGTCAGAGAATAAGAGCGAGTTTGGTAGGCTCCAACCAACAGGGTTATTTTTGTGTAAATCGCGCAGCAGCAGCAACTGGAAGCAAGCCAGGCTCCACCCCATGGTCCCCAAAGCCCCTACCACAGCCGCAGCAGCTGCCTGAACTTGGGCTCCATGCCCTGGCATTGCAGCATGGACAGGAGGGCTGGCCCCGTGAGGCGGAGGACTGACTGCTGAGAGGCACGGGTCAGCACGACCAGGCCTCATTACCGCAAATCCTAGCTTCCAAGATGCCGCAGTCTTGGGTGCCACGATTGATGAATGATGATGATGATGATGACGGTGGATCAACTGTTGGTTTAAGCTCCGCCACTGATGCAGACGGTGGTGTGATCCCCAGAGTAATGACGCGAAATTCCGCAGCCAAAACAGCCAACGATCACCACCAAGTCTCAAATTCCCAAAGGTTGTGATACGGATACGGAACACAACACTCGCTGGATCCCTACTCTACTCCTAGGATTCCCAGCGCCAAACTTGCTAGTCAGAGGCGGCCCCCTAGGAGTTGGGATCTGGATCCGGCGACAAACACACACACGCACAGACATCAGCGACCGAGAGAGAGAGAAGGGAGTAGGGGTACCAAATCGAAACATGGCAGAAACGAAGTGGACGAATCCACGACGGGGCGGCTCAGATCTACGGCTTGGCTATCGCCGGAACCCACGACTGGGAAGCAACGCCCAGCCTCCGCCGCGCGGTACCCAGAGCCCCCTACCGCCGCATCCGCCACCGACGACGCCGCGGCGGCTGCCCGAGCAGGGCCTCCATGCCGGTGGCGCTGCGGCGCGGACGGATGGGAGGGCTGGCCCCACGAGGCGGAGGTCCGACGCTGCCGCCGGTCGGAGGCACGGGTCTGCGCCAAGGGCCGGGCCTCCTCATCGCCGCCGTTTCCGAGTGGCCGCGGTCTCCAGTTGCTCGGTCATCGGCCGCGGCGAGGCGAGACGGCCGGAGCGGCCACACACGCGCGGCGGCCTCACACTTAAACTAATGATGAGTGAGCTCGTGACCGAGTGCGGCGGCGCTGGTTTTGTTGCGCGACTGGACGCCTCCAGGTGTTGGCGTGGGTTTTCCTTACTGGCCGGGCTGAAAATAGCAGATTATAGGTTCCTAGTACGGCCCAGAGAAAATGCCAGCCACGTTCAAGAAATCGAAAGTCAGATTCAGATGGAAAACTGTTTTTTCTACATAAAAAAAAGTTTTAAAACCATGTTTCCCTACCAAAGACAAGAAAGTCAGCTTGAATGTTGATGCTGCTTTCGATATCATCCAAGTTTCTGGTGCAACCGGTGCTATCGTCACGGAGGCTACGGCGCTAAGGAATGGTTAAGCCCTAGGGTGTAACCAAATCATGGTGGAAGCAGAATGTATGGAAGTTATTGAGGTGATGAAGGAAGGAGGTAACTCCATTGGACCGGCAGCAGCGATATATGAAGATTGTTCGTTTCAATGTCGTAATTTATCTCATGTTTTGTTTAGCTATTGTCCTAGGGAAGCCAATAGGGCAGCTCACTTGCTCGCTGGCAAAGCAGAGGGACCTCAATTCGCTGTGTGGCAAGAGGAACCTCTCGATTTTATGTTGATTGTAATCATGGACGATATAAGTGTGTTCCATAATTAATAAAATCCGCCATGATGGCTTTAACTCGAAAAAGAACAAGAAAATCAGCTTAGTGTCGACAATCCTGATGCTCTCCTGGTAAGTGAAGTTGTAAAGGATGCAAGACACCTTCATGGATTCTTTGTCATCGCTTAAGATAAATGACTAACAAGTGTAGCAACGGTCTCATCAATGATTGGTACATGCCAAAATGATTGTCGAGTAAAAACCAAATAGTGAGCACATACAAGCAGGAACTTGAAGCTTACAGAAATAGAGACATTGCAATACAAACAACTATTACACCTAACAGATAAGGGAGGGGGCAGACCAAACAATATTATCAGCCTACATTGTTTTTGAAATAATTGCCGATTAAAAACCAAATAGTGCCCCAAAACAAGGAGGAACCTGAAGCTTGCAGAAATCGAGACATTGCAACACAAACAATATTCTTTTACACCAAACAGTCAAGGGAAAACCTTGTTTTGCATATAAAAAAACGTGGGGACAGTAGTTATGCTATCCAACTGAGCATAGGAATACCTACTGACCTCCATCTAATCCATGTACTTCAGAATCTAGATGGAAAGCAGAAATTGCTCAGAAACACAAAATATTCAGAACACCCAAGCGTTTGTGCAGGAAACTATCATATAATTGCAGTTGAAAGGCAGAAATTGTTCACAAACACAAAATATTCAGAAGACCCAAGCGTTTGTGCAGGAAACTTCAATCTTTAACAGAAAGAAAAACAGACAGTAAAGATGCCAATAAATAACGATGAGGAGAACAGCTGTGCAGGTTTTCAAGGGATTTCTCACCAATCAGTTCACTTGAGCATATCACAGAAGTACCGTAAATAATAGCACTATATCTTTGAGCATACAAACGGTGAGATCCACTGAAGTACATCACTAACCTATTCAAAGCATACAGATAATATAATTAAATACAAGGCAGCCACAAAATGTGGAAACTATTGGAGGCCTGTGTTGGCTCATTTATCATATGACAAGTTAGGCAATCAGCACAAGTGAAATCAAAGGTGGTGAGCGCTGTTGATATCCACCTTGTATCCGATCCGTTTACACCAAGATGTGACGTTGTCAGCATTCAAATGGTTGCTTGCGGAAGGAAACCATCCCAATTTGCACGCTTCCAACTAGTCACATGAAAACCCTAACCCCAAACCACCCATAAAATCAAGCAGCGGTATCTGATCTTAGTATTCTGTATGTACCTTTGAATGAGCCAAATTCATCATCGCCAACTTAGCACGAAACATGTACAGAATGTGAAAACAGAGCTAACATAATTACAAATGATGAGAACAAAAGAAGCAGAAAAAAATCAGTATATAGGGAGAAAACATGGAATAATGGTGAACCTATCGCAACAACAGGAAATAACTAAAGAAGATTGGAACAAAGAAACAGCCAGCACGACCAGATATTGATGGCAGACACGTTGCAATGTGTGGGCTCGCTAACTGAGAGCACCGCAATTTAGTCCATAGTCTTCAAGATGTCACAGCAGTATGACTGATATTGTCTATGGCTGGTTTCTAGCAGCCAATGACCAAAAATTCTTTCACACTGATAGGCGTACAAGTACATACTTGAATAAAGTTGATGATATTCAAGTGAAGTGTTGGGGTGATGACAATGGTGCCAGAAAAGATAAATCACAGAGAGGCTATGATCTGACATAGTCTAAACCCGTGACAAGAAAGCACAGCAAACCCCAACCCATGCATCACACGCAATGGCAGCTGCAAAGAACCTAGACCTACGGGCAAATGTGTTCTGGCACAGCATGAAGGGTGGAATTAGGAGTCACAAGGCCCCTTGTATGGAAGCAAGCAAGGTAACAAATGGCCTTAAATTGACAAAATAAAGAATGTGGGCGACAAAAGAATGAAAGCCTTGCTCCAGGCTCATTCATCACACCTAGCACCAGGACTCCAGAAAGATGTGAAAGTGGTAGAACAAATTGTAAAATTAAACAAGAGAAAATGTTAGAGTACGTTTGGTTTACAGGCCCTACCAAAATTTTGGAACGCCCGTGTCCCTCAGCTGCTGTTTGGTTGGCTTCCAAAAAGCCCAGCCCAACTTCATGCACTGATGTGCATTTTCTCGCCAACTGTGGGCGAACTGGGGCGCGAAACTAGGAATCCTTTGCAGAAATTTTGCCTACGCCAGAAATTTGGTGGGGCAGGTGTAGGTGCAAACCAAATGCACCCTTAACACTTCCAAGAAAAAGAAAAAAACGCACTTCAGCTTAAGTGGATAAAAAACAAAAGAGAAAAATGAAATGGGCAGATTTTCAAACAACTATGGACACAAAAATAGTGACATGTACATATGGCTCAGATACACTCCCATCCATAAGCTTAACTTCATAGAAACACCATCTGATCTCTCTGTCACTCCATATACTGTAAATTGGAATGTCAATTTCAACATCTACAGTAATAGTACTCCCTCCATCCAAAATAAACTAGAAAAGCTGCTAAACTGGTTACTTGCTGCGGAACAAGCCCTCCTAGTTTAGAAGTAAACTGAATATAACACAAGTTACCAATTTACATGGTGTTGAAAGCTCTCCAAGGGCAGCTAAATCATCACAGCCATTCAGAAAGGATAGAAGTGTCCCTGAAATCTAAAGTTGCATGATATGACCCTTAAGTCAGAATCAAGAAAATATCACTGGAGAGTAGGAAGGAATAGGCAAATAAAGGATAAAAACAGAAGCATGAAATTATCAAAGACAAATGGCAAATGATGCAACATTAGTGTAGCAACTTATAGTTTTAACGACATCCCATCTTCCTGACTATCAAAATTAACTATCAGGTAGAACTATTCATTCAAACATGTAAGAATAATACCACGAGCAGCGAAAATCATCTACACAATTGGTTGCTCGCGACATGATTTGTAATTAGTTACTTCTACTGATATTGGTCGGTGCTGCAACCATGGTAATTCACTATATTCATAAAATGGTAATGGCAACAAATAAAATACAGAAGGGAAGCATGAATACTATGCAGGCAGGCAGTGCAGTTGCATTTAAGGGATCAGATTCACCTTAGATCCATCATACGACCTAGCCCCACCATCGTTTGTCACCAGATTAGCCCACCATTGAAGTCGACCTGTGGTGGTTATCATTCATTAGAATGACCGTCCAAGACAGAGCCATCAATATTCGGCTGTGAATGGGAAAATTTTATCTCAGCCACGTTTGGCCCATCACCCCTCAGATAGATAGGTTGATAGCAAAGAAATTAAATGGGTGAACTTCCTTCAAAAGGTCACTTTGTTCATGTACAGGCACGAGTGGAAAAACGGGACAGATACAGAACATCTGCAGTTCAGCACAGCATTTGTAGTTGGAATCCAAGTAGAACTTACAGCGGTGGTAATGATGGACATGACTCATGAGGAAACAATTATAAAATACTAGGACTTTTCGAGGGAACACTGATATAATGGCTCAGACTCACCCCACCATCAATCACCCAAAGTTGGAAAATGCTTAAGTAGCAGCAGCATGCAATATAATCTCTCTTTCTCTCTCCAGCAACAAATAGCCGCAACTGGTAACTTGCTGCAGAGCAAGGCCTCCTAGTTTAACGACTACATGTCTAACTGAGCAAATTTGGATGGAACCAAAACATCTCCAACTCACGATCTGTTGAAACATCTTCAAGACCAAGGAGCGAAAATCATCATAGCCATGCACACGATGGAAATAAATATGTTATGTTCAAAAGTTAATTTAGAACATTGCACAGAATGGCCATGACCAACGGAACAGTTGGCATTTGTTCAGCTAAAGATGAAAGGAGACATTGCACTGAAAATATAAACGGGAAAACATTAACATGCAATCCAGGTTATCACATCGTCCAGATAAAAGGGATAAATTTACTCCAAACAGAAAATTGCAGTTCTGTTGGGCTCTTTTATCCCATGAAAAAAGGGGTTGTAAATACCTTGCCAAACAATCAGGCACGAGAGATGCGACAATGGTAATGCTATCGCACCACAAACTAAACACCAGTCAGGCCAACCTTAAACAAAATGAGACCAAAATTAAAACAGGAATCTGAACATGTTTAGAAATGTACAATGAGATAGGGGGAAATAGCCGACAGAGAATGTCCCAATCACAAGATCCAGGAGGACCTTTAGTTGTGAGAAAAAAAAGAAAATTAAGCATCAGAAATCGATGAATTTAGCCAACACCCTTTTTTTCAACAATCGGTGATACATCTAATCCATCGCTCCAGGCTAATGCATCAGAATGCAATCCAAGAAAATTAATGTCGCAGTGAATACTGACAGCAGTAGCAAAAAGAGATTGATGCCAATGAACTAAATAACATGGAGGATGATAAAAGAAGGTCTGCTTTTAGCTCCGTTACATGTTACTGTTGCTCGAGGAAGAATTGCACAACACATTCAGCCAAAGAAGAATGAAAATATTTCGAACAGATGGAGCACTAGAAAAACAAATGGACACATAACTTGGAAGTTTAACAAAAATATATTCAAAGAAAGATCAACTCATTAGTTTATAACTCGCTTGTACTTACAAAAATCTCGTGTTAGATCGGATAGTTCTTAAAGGTTACTTTGCTCATGAACAGTCACGAGTGGAAAAAAACAGGACAGATACAGAACATCTGCAATTCAGCACAGCATTAGGAGCTGGACAATGGTGGGCATGACTCAATGAGTTAAAGATTATAAAATACTAGGACTTTTGGAAGGAACACTGATTTAATGGCTCAGACTCACCCCGCCAACAATCACCCGTAGTTACAAAATGCTTCGGTACCACCGTCATGCAATATAATCTCTCTCTCTCTCTCCAGAAACAAATAGCCGCAACTGGTAACTTGCTGTAGAGCGAGGCCTCCTAGTTTAACGACTACATGTCTAACTGAGCAAATTTTGATGGAACCAAAACATCTCCAACTCAAGATCTGTTGAAACATTTTCAATAACAAGGCCTCCTAGTTTAACGACTACATGTCTAACTGAGCAAATTTTGATGGAACCAAAACATCTCCAACTCAAGATCTGTTGAAACATTTTCAATAACAAGGGGCAAACATCATCATAGCCATTCGGAAAAGAATATTACTCGTCAACACACAGCGGAAATAAACATACCATGTTGAAAAGTTAATTCAGAACATCACACTGATGGCCAATCTAAGAAACAGCCAGCACTTGCTCACTTGAGATTAAAGTAGACACTGTATTGAAAATAAACAACGGAAAACATAGACTTGCAAGCCAGGTTATAATGTCATCAACCAAAAGGGAAAATAACTCTGCTGCTCGGCCAAATTATCTGATGAAAATTGGGGTCGTAAATGCCTTGCTAAATAATCAGACAAGCGAGGTGGGGCAGTGGTATTGCACCACAAAACTAAAGAGCAGTCAGGCCAGCCTTCGACAAAATGAGAACAAAATCAAAGCAAGAAACAGAACAAATTTTAAAATGTTCAAAAACTGAAATATCAGAATCCCCATCTCAATTCCACATACAGCCTTAAAACCAACTCAATGCCACACAGCCTTAAAAGGATTCCATTGCTTCATTCCAGATGCAAAAAACAATGCCAACTAGAAATCAATCCAAGCAAACTTGGTTAGTTGGGTTCATCTCCAACAGAAGACACAGCAAGTCCAGATGGATCCTTACTCCACATCAACCAATAGAGAAAAAAAAAAGCACATCTAAGATAAGAAGAGTAGCATAACAAAAGAGGGCTCAGTTTTTTCCTTTCCCTCATTATAATCCCAACCCTCACATCTCTTGCAGCATAATCTACACAGCGCAATGTAAGAGAACTGCCCTGGTTATCACTCATCGGAATGACCGTCCGAGGCACAGAACATCCAACATTAGCGAAGAATTGAATGGGCCGCAAGAGAGGTAAGGGTGGGCTCTAATTTGGTACTCGCAGGCCACAGCTGTCTTGACTGCTCAAAGGCATGCTTATTTTGGCCGGTCAACATCATCGCCCCTCACAAGGATTTCATTCTTATTATTAATATATATTCCCTCCATCGAAGAAAATATACCACTCTCCATCACAGCACAGCAGGAATGTTAGAGCGGAGAAGTCCACACTTTGAAAGCCAATGTCCCCGGCTGCGAACCGGTTGGACAGATCAGCGACACGGTGAGGCGACGAAGGCGACAAGCATGAGAAGCATGCTACTGCACGGCTGCGGCACAAGGGCACGGCGCGAGAACTATAGGAGAGGTCTTAGAGCCGCCTCTGCTCCCAGGCCACAGCCTCTGCTCGAGCACGCAAAGCAACATTGACCATAGTATCGGTCCATACATACATACTAGCATCCATCCATCCATGCATGCATACACATCAATCATGCTCAGGAGCTCCTCAGACCCGGCCTCGACCAACCAAACCTCCAACGACGCATCAGATAACATCGTACGGTTCCCAGCCAATGCCACAGCCGATTCCAACGTGATGGAACGGCGGAGGCTGGCGGCACCGTAGGGTGGAGAACTGAGGCGGCGAACAGTTGGACGTATGGGTTTGGGTTCAGAGTGTGAAGTGTCCACTGCGCGCGCGCATACAGAGATTAGAGGGAGGGAGAAAAGGTTGGGGGAGATGGGGGAACGCACCGCGTCCAAAACAAAATGCAACCGAACTGAAGAATTCAATCGACGGCGGCTCAGATCACGCGCCCGCAGCAGACCAAACCCTCGACCGGAGCCCGCGACGGGCCCCGCCGCTCGGTCCCCAAGCCCGCACCGCCGCGGACGCCATCCGCACCGGCGGTAGCCTCGAGGGGGCCTCCGAGCCGATGCGCGACCCGGGGGCGGAGGTAGGGGGGCTGGCACCGAGAAGCGGCGACCCCGGCGCGTCCGCGGGTCGGGAGCCTGGGCCTGGCGCCGGCGGCTCCGTCCATCATCGCCCGCTACCGTGCGGAGTCCCAATCGACGCGATCATCGGCCATGGCGAGCGGGACGGGCATGGGATTCGGATCGAGCGCTCGCTTCGCATGCTCCGCCGCAGACGTCCGCGCGCGGTGGCCTCACGATTCGAGAAATCCAAGCTAGCTAGAGTTCGGTGGAGAGCAGGAGAGATCGAGTCGGAGCGAAGGCGAAGGAGGATAAGGACGGCGAGAGCGGGATCGCCTCCATTGGATTGGTTGGAGGTCGGAGTGGAGAGGCGTGCTCTGCGGAGAAGGAGACGAGACGAGGTTCTCCGGAGCACGACGAGTGGTGGTGGTGGCGAATTGACGGCACGGGGAAAGCACGTGTTGTCGTTTTTGTTTGTTTGTTTTCGTTTGATCAACAGGGCAAAGAAAAAAAAATACCGCTTCCAATGCAGTAACTGTATATCTTTCAAGTGAAAGCGAATACAAAATTTGGAGGAAAATTACTGGTTAACATTTTACACTCTGGATTTGTATATCACTCTAGAACCCTCTGTCTCAAGTTATTGTACGGTTTGTAAACTAGAGTATATAAAACATTGTACTCCTACCTACCTGGTTGTGTTGATATTTAGTGATACCTCGGAGAAATCGTACGTCCAAACATAGTAGCATCGTTTTCCATAGATTTACGGTGGAATCCATTTGTCGAATATCCGGAAGCAAATAAGAACAACTTTTTGACAAAATAAGTTTTGGTTTGGCCCTACAAATGTCTTTGTAAAGGTAAAAAGTTGGACACTACTATCATCGCCTTAATATACACAAGTGTATATACCTAAATGTTATTCAAGATAGTATGTCGAATGATATATATCAAGACAAACAATGTACATATGAAAATAAGAATTGTTATGAAGGGGTAAAAGTGTTCAGTATAAACGGCTAGGTTAGACCGGGATTTGACAGCTCGTGCTCAATCATTCATATTTTATAACCACACTCAAGCAATCTGCAATACTGGATATATTTGTTGTTACTAACACCTAGATGTGATTAATCATAATTATAGTCATGTGTTGGACAATTGACATTACTTCAGCGTAGACATTTACATAATTATAGACATATGTTGGACAACATAATAATCAGAAGAACTTTATTTTGCTACTGTGCCACTATAAATACTATAATTAGGTATCAGATGAAAATTTTAATCAAGTAGAACATTCAAAATGCACCATGAAATTAAAAATGAAGACGATTGTTTTGTATCAGTTACATACCTAAATATATGTCTATTTCCGCAGATTTTTGGTGTGCAGATAGAACACTTGTTCATGTTCATTGTCCAAAAATTTCAGTTTTTTTTATAACTTTTTTGCTATTTTTTCTGATTTTTTTATTAAACCAGAAGCATCTACATCCGGGTTCAGAAATGCCTTGTCCGCAGTTAGCTTACACTTGTCTTGGTGGAGCTAGAATACTAAATTTTCAAGCTAGCTCCAATGGCTCATAAATTTTCTATTTTTCCAACCCATAAATGCGTTGTAGAAAGCTGGAAAACAACTATAAGAGCAACTCCAATAGTGTAGCCGGTTGTTGGCTATAAGCAAGATACCATGTCATCTATAGTCAACTTGTAGCCAACAAGTACAATAGTTGGCTATTGAAGTGAACTACTTTTTCAATGGATGGCCCACATTTCATTGACACAACTTGCCTAGGAGCACGTGCTAGAGATAGCTCTTGCATAAGAGCCCACTTAGAGCAATTCCAATAGTATAGCCAACTGTTGGCTATAACAAGATATCATATCATTTGTAGTCATCATATAGCTAACATGTACAATAGTTGGCTATAAGAATGTAGTACTTTACTAATATATGGCCCACCTTTCACTCTCACAAGGTGCCTAGGAGCACGTGCAAGAGCTGGCTATTGCATAATAGCCCACCTCCCTTCTCTCCTCTTATCTCTCCTCCAACTCATCTAAAATATATTATTTAATGTCTTATAGTCAGCTGACTGGACTCTATTGTACTTGCTCTTACATTCTCTCTCCTCTTCTCTCTCCTCCAACTAGACACAAATATATTATTTTAATCCTTGTAGCCGGCTGACTATGACTTATTGTACCTGCTCTAATAGAACATGGGTCGAAGCTATCTCTTCTACGGCACACTTTGGCCACCAAACTACGTTATATAAGACACATGTTTTCTTTACAATAAATGCCGGTCAACCAAATGTGCAATTCATCCTCTAAAGAAATGTTTTAGCTTATTTTTCTCATGCAATATTTTGAAGCTTTCTTGGAACTTATGGTTCTAAGAATGCAGAAATAAAAGATATTACATTGAAGTCGTCATGAGTTCTCAAACTTTATAGGAGACTAAAACAGTTTTTTTTCACTTGAATGCGTAATCTTGGCCCAGTAGAAGTTTTTTTTTTTTGCGTGCCCACTAAAAAGGAACAAGGTGAATGGATAAAGGAGAAGACATATTTCCTCACGGGTAACTACTTGGCATAAATCGTATCAATTTGGAGGGTGAGGTTTGTTTTTTGCGAAACAAGCGTGAGGTTTCAAATCACGTGGTAGTATATCGATTTGAGGCGTAAGATTTCAATAAATAAAATTAATCCTAGAGAAAATTGAAACGGCGACCCTGCGCGTCCGCGGCTCGGGAGCCTGGCCTGGCGCCGGCGGCTCCGTCCATCATTGCCCGCCGCCATCAAGAGCTCCAATCGACACGATCATCGGCCATGGCGAGCGGGACGAGCATGGAGGTGCGGGTGGGGTTCACATCGAGCGCTCGTTTCGCATGTGCCTATGCCCGTCTACGCGCGGTGGCCTCACCGCTAGAAGAAATACAAGCTAGCTAGGGTTCATCGCTGGCACGAGAGATCGATCTAGATCTCCACTCCGCGTCAATCTAGTGGAGCAGAGGATGAGGACGAGGATAACGGCGAGAGGGGGAGGCGGGTCGCCATGGAAACGCATGTTTTGCGGAGAGACGAGGCAAGATTCTCTCGCGGGAAAAAGGAAGGGGAGAAAGGAAGAGCACGGCGAGCGGAGAGACGACTGCACGTCTGGACTCATCGTGTTGTTTGTTTGGTCATCCGGGCAACAAAAGAGAGGGTGACATTCCGTTCAGATAAAATGTTTGCAAATTTTATATTAAAAAGTAATTTAAGATTAAGTTTTACCCACGTAGGTGTCTTAGAGCATCTCTAACAGATACCAGATACCGTAAAAAATGAACCCTTCAAATATGCATAAAAGACGCTCAAAACTGTCTTAAATTCTCAGCCGGGCTACAACGGAACAGACCCCACAAATAAAAACCCTCAAATGCAAATCAACCACCAAGGGAGACGAACATGGCGTCGATTAGTCGATGCCGCCTACCGGCATGGACTCTGTCCCGAATTCCCGATTAACATGATCTCATCGATTCGGTCCTGAGTTCGTTAGTTGTTGCGCGATCAATTTTTTCGCAACTCCATGGTTCGGATCGGTTTAATCCAGGTTAAAGTCATATTAATTATCAAGAAATAATCTAAATTTGGAGGATGGACCAGTAGATTCGTTCGTTAATCCCACCTCTTCTAATGGAGTATCAGGGCACTATATAAGATCTTTCAAGTGAAAGAGAATACAAAATTGGGAGGAAAATTACTGGTTAACATTTTATATGCTCTGGATTTATATATCACTCTAGAAACCTCTGGCTCAAGTTATTGTAAGGTTTGTAAACTATAAAATTGTACCTGGTTGCGTTGATATTTAATGATACCTTAGAAAATCATACGTCCAAACATAGTAACATATATTTCTATAGATTTATGGTGAAATCCATTTGTCGAATATCCGAATGCAAATAAAAACAACTTTTCGACAAATAAGTTTTAGTTTGGTGCTACAAATGTATTTGTGAAGGTAAATAGTTGAACATTACTATCATCGCCTTAATATACATGAGTGTGTATCACTAAATTTTATTCAAGATAGTATGTGTAATGATGTATACATCAAGACAAATAATGTAGATGTGACAATAAGAGTTGTATGAAGGGGTAGAAGTGTTTAGTATAAACAACTAGGTTAGACCGGGATTCGATAGCTCATGCTCATTCATTGCTAACCACACTCGAGCAATCGGCAACATTTGACACATTTGTTTTTATTACCATATAGATTTGATTAATAATAATTATAGGCATGGGTTGAGCAACAGACATATTTTCAGCATAGATTTACATAATTATAGTCATGTGTTGGACAACATAATAATTATAAGAAATTTAATTGTGCTAATGGTGCACTGGAAAAAAATTCAGTGCACAGTGATATTTTTTCTTTTATCAAAATGAGATGAACTTGCCTATTAAATTCTCAACAGAGGATGATAAAAAAAATAACAAACGGCTTGCGATTAAAAATCTCAACACTTATTCGAATTTTGGGCATTTTTGTTGCTAGAACCAAGGTAGAAAGCTTTGTTCTTTTCTTGTACAAGGAATCAAGTCCAATTGAACATACATGAACATAGAACTTATGAACTA
The DNA here is from genome assembly GCA_030979885.1 of Lolium multiflorum. Lineage (NCBI taxonomy): Eukaryota > Viridiplantae > Streptophyta > Magnoliopsida > Poales > Poaceae > Lolium > Lolium multiflorum. The sequence goes on from CM061753.1 coordinate 322,530,598, forward strand.
TTTGGACTGAACACAATGAAATGTATAAGATATGTAGTTATACCTTAGGCTTTTCTTAGTGTAAGTAGAATTAATTCTTTGAGAATCCCCTTCATAATTGTTTTTTGATACCATAGTAGGGCGTCTGATACACCCGAATTTTGGTGACCAGCCACTAAAAGTGTCCACAATTATCCATCCCTTTTAGGGAGTTTGCTAGATATGTTCTTAGCAAGGAGAAAGAAGCTAGCTCCAATGGCTCATAAATTTTTTCTGTTTTTCCAACCCATAAATGCACTGTAGAAAGCTAACAAACAAACGATAACAGAACATGGCTCGAACTTATCTCTTCTACACCACACTTCGGCCAACAAACTACGTTACTCTAAAGTATATAAGACACATGTTTTGTTTTACAATAAATACCGGTCAACCAAATGTGCAATTCATCCTCTAAAGAAATGTGCAATTCATTTCAGTTTATTTTTTTCATGCAATATTTTGAAGCTTTCTTGGAACATAAGGTACTAAGAATGCAGAAATAAGAGATATTACATTGAAGTCGTCATGAGTTCTCAAACTTTATAGGAAACTAAAACACTTGAATATGTAATCTTGGCCCATTAGAACTTTTTTATTTTTTTACGTGAACAACAAAGAGGGAGAAGGTGAATATATAAAGCACGCGACATATTTTGTCATGTGTAACTAGTTAGCATAAATCGCATCAATTTGGAGTGCGTGGTTTCTAATCACCTGGTAGAAAATATATCGATTTGAGAAGTAAGATATCAAATAAACCCTGCAAAGCAAATTGTAAAGGCAGGGTAAAATGGACCAGTGAAACTCAGAGGCCGAGAGCAGGCTGTCGAATTGCGGCCCGGATTCTGAAATCGCATACGATTGATATGCATGAACTCGCACTACCGAACTCACCTTACATGGATCTTTTTTTTAGATATGGGAGCAGAGCCCCGGCCTCTGCATCAATCGATGCACACAACCATTTATTAAAAAACGTCAATATCAAGTACTTATTACAATGAGATAGTCTGGTAACAGACAAACTAAATCATGTAAACAAAACGATAACCGATGGACGGTATACAAAAAACTATCCATCTAGAATTCTGCTAATGTGTCGCCACCCAGTAGCCTGGAAATAGCAGTCCTGAGTGACCTCCAGGAGCCGGTTGCATCCAGTAACCATGGTATCCCGCTGGTCCACCGGGAGCAAAAATGCCCATAGTTGGAGCCAATGCGCCGCACGAAGAATAACCTGCAAAAAATTTGTGACTTTTTGTTTATTAAAGATGATATCATTCCGGCTAGTCCAAATCGACCAACAAATTGCCGAAACACCAATTCGGATATAAGTTTTATCTTTCTTATTCACTCCATTTAGCCAATTACCAAACATATTAGTTATATTGGAAGGGGGTGGAATATTATATGTAAAGAATATCATTCGCCAAACCATTCTTGCAAAAGGACAATGGAGAAAAAGATGATCAACAGTTTCATTATTATTACAAAAAACAACATTTTTGACATCCTTCCCATTTCCTCTTTGCCAAATTATTCTTAGTAAGCAATACTCTATTACTTAAGAACCACATAAAAATCTTAATTTTTAGAGGAACCTTGATCTTCCATAAGTATTTCCGTAAAAATCTAGTGTGCCCATTTATAAGATCAAGGTACATAGATTTAACAGAGAATAGACCAGATTCATTTAGGTTCCAAACAAACGTGTCCGGTTCATTAGATAGATGAACAGACATAAGCCTCTGACATAAGTGCAGCCACAAATTATATTTATAATCATTGAAAGTTCTTCTAAACCCAATATTCAGTGGTGTATTTGCCAATACCGTAGAAACCAACTCATTTTTTCGTTGGACAATATTATATAATGACAGATATTGTAGAGATAGAGGACAATTACCAAGCCAAGTATCCTCCCAAAACCTCACCGATGCCCCATTACCAACTTTGAACCTTCCTCTCTTAAAGAACTCCGGTTTAACCCGCATAAGGCCCTTCCAAAAAGATGAATCTGTAGGTTTAGCCTCTACCTTACATGGATCCTGGAAACAAGTCAGACTAACTGAACATCCTATTCCGAACTGTGCTGATGAAATAACCTACAGTACTAAGTCTGAACTTTGGTGGAGTACTACGAACTAGTCCACTGAAGGCTCAATCTACAGTCGACCATCCGAAGCTACCAGCATCAGGTCCCAAAATCCGCCTTCACCACTTCATCTGTAATCATGTACAGTCTATACGGAATTTCTTCCTCAATGCGACCGGGCCCATGCTAGCTTACTGCAGCTCGTCGTCGTGGCCGCCGCAGCCTTGTCGTAGCGCCATTTTGGCCGTGTCCTTCCACAGCGACGACTCCATCTCCTTGTCGAAGAGCCTCCTCTCGGCGCGCCGCAGCGCGGCCTCTAGCTCGTGCAGCCTCCTCTCCAGCTCCACCGCCGAAACCCCGCGGTACCTAGCAGCGTCGTCATCATCGTCGTGGCCGTCATCGTCGTTGTCTTCCGCGAATCCTTGCCGGCAGTCCGCAGCAATGTCGTCGTCGTCCGATGACTCCCCCGCGTCGTCGCGCTTCTCACCCGGCGGAAACGGGGGCGTGCCCGAGCCGTAGCGGACGTGCAGCCGCCCCAGCTCGGCGTGGAACTCCTCCTCCTCCAACGTCGACCTCCTCCGGCTCTGCACCTCCGCCTCCACCCCCTTGCCGGAGCCCGACGCGACCTGGTGATCACGCCGACGACGACGGTCCTCGTCCGAGGGGTCGTTGGCGGCCCGCGTCTCGTTGGCGTCCGTGAGGCAGCTGGATGCGGCAGAGTCGTCAAGGTTGCGTGGTCTTGACACGTCGGCGTTGGTGGTGGCGGTGTTGGGGAGGATGACGTAGGCTTTGAACTCCGCCAGCAGCGCCTCCATCTCGGCCCGCACCTTGGCAATCTTGCTGAACTCGTCGGAGGTCTTGGCGAGCAGGAACACCAGGCCCAGCCCGACGCCCAGGTCCGTGGTCCTCGTCTCGCCGCTGCCGCCGCCAGCGCTGCCGCTGCCGCTGGCCGTCGCGCATGCTAGTAGCGAAAGTATGAATCTATCAAAATCACGTAATCCACTTCCAATTGATTTTGGCTATGTGCATCTGTTGATGCAGAGGCTGGAGCGATGCTCCCATATCGAAAAAAACTTCCAATTGATTCGTACGAATTAAGGAACTCTTCCACGCGCGCGCGCACCTGTGTCAGCCGACAAGTCATTGAGCTCGTTGCCCTTCTCCACCGCGACCTCCTCCACCGCAATCTCCTGCTCCGGATGTTGCGGCTGCTGCACCTTGACGCCGGCACACGAGCCGCAGCCCTTCCGGCCGAGCCTGGCCCCCCGCGTCCACCGGAACCTGGGCAGCACCGACCTCGGCGTCGCCGTGGACGGGCCGTCGACCCCGAGCTCCTCGCCGTCGTTGAGGTAGTCGAGGATCCTCCGCCTGCTCGTCGTCCCCTCGGAACCCATCGGGACGAAAGCCGAGTCTTCTCCTCTCGAAACCCGAGGCCGGCCGAGGAGCGGAACAAGGCACAAAAGCAGTTTTCAAACGGGAGCGGGTCGCGGTCGTGTGGGGAGCGCGCGGACAGCGACTCATCTGCTGCTATTCTATCTGTTTATTAATTATTATTATTATTATTATTATTCCCTGTTACAGATAGCTTTTTTTTTGAACAAACTGTTACAGATAGCTAAAGTATTGCTGTCAGATATAGGGCGATGCTGATGGGATCCGATGGCATTATTCGGCTTCATTTTTGTTTTGGCTTTGTTTGAACTTGTAGAGAGTACTAGTAGAGACGGATGAGATGATGGATTGTGGTTTGTAGGTTGGGTAGAGAGGCGCTATGGTTTGTGTGTGAGGGACGATAAGAGCGGCCCTTTTTATTGGCCGGAGGGAGGCGGGGGAGCGGTGGCGCTCATTAACGCCGCACGTAGAGCTAGACGCGACGAGATGTTCGTTGTGCCTCCGCGGGAACTGCACCGTCGCTGCGCGCCAATAACTTCCGTCGCGAGGTAGGCGGCGGTTAGGTTAAACATCAATGTGTCGTTGACGCGTCGGTCCCGCCTCGTCTTGCATCGCTTTTCGTTGTGTCTGGCATGTCCGGAGCGTCCCCTATGTAGCGGGATGAGCTCGGAACGCCGGACACCGTAACCGCGTCAGACAAAAAGAGGTTTTAGGGCATGCGGCTAGAAACATTTTTTGATCCGACGCGTTCCAAATCTCTTTACGGAATGCTTTGGGAACTCGGCTAAAGATGTTCTTGAAGGAGAAGATGCTGCCATGCGTGCGGTACGACGAGGCGACACACCATGTCTAGCCTCACTGTTCCTGATCGATCATCGATGGGTAGTACGTGCCGCCCATCCATCCCAATCGTTTTGAACCTTCTCATTCTGACAATCTATCCTGTGGACCTGCCGGCCTGTTTTCTGTGTGGCAGGAAGGAAGGCGTCGTGCCGAGGTGTCCGCGCCAACTGCCGTCATTGCCGACGCGCGCGACAAGAGGGCAGGGCGGCATTGCCGACCAAGGAATCCAGCGCGGCGATTATTTTATCCTAGTCCTGGCTGGATTGGATAACACCAGAGATTTTGTTTATGTTCGCCCAGTAGGTAGCGTGCGTCTGCTTGTTCTGCTTGAGGTGGATCTTGGTAACTACTACTGCCAGCATTCTAATAAGGCATCCAAGTGGTCGTGCCGGAGTGGTTATCGGGCATGACTAGAAATCATGTGGGCTTTGCCCGCGCAGGTTCGAATCCTGCCGACCACGCCCTCCTTTTTTCTCGTTCACTTTCTCTTCATTTTTTTTTCGCGCCACTCTTTTCGGTTACTCTGCCTGGGACATATCGGGTTGCCATTCCCTGCGTGGGCTAACAAGTCACAACTCTACGGCCTGCCATGGCACGCGGGGGTCCTGCCTTACTCACATGTGATGAATCCAGAAGCCCATCTCTCCATGTATTTCTCTGCACAAACATATTCCAGATTTCACGCTCACGCAAAAAACTCTCAACTTCAGCACAAGAAAGAAGCATCTTCATACCACGGACTCGGACCGTTCTCTGCACGTGCGGCTGTTGACGGAACATTACACCACGAGAGATCATGTGGGCTTTGCCCGCGCAGGTTCGAATCCTGCCGACCACGCTCCGCTATTTTTGTTTTCGATTCAATTTTTGTTCACGCCACTCGTGTCTTATTTTGCTACTCGCTGCATGGGCTTGGGCTTGTATCTCGGCCTCTGCTTGGTCTCGCAGCTCGACGGCCTGGCATGGCGCGCAGCTGCGATGACGAACTGTGGCCTGTCTTATTCGTCCAGCGAACCGAGGGGCCCATCCCTCCATGTATTCATTTTCGTTCGAATCTCTCCCGGTATTTTTATTCCAGATTTCCCGCTCTGGAAAATATTATGAACTTCCTCAGAAGAAAAAAAATATTGTCATGCATTCGACCGTTCTCCGCACGTGTGACTGTTCACGGAACATTCCACAACGACAGAAATCCTCGGACGACCGGTGAGTAGATCCTGGGGGAGTCGAAAAAACGTCTTCACTTTCCTCTCGTGAGTCGCGACCCGCGCCGCCCCCCGCGGCAGCCAGGCCGCGCCATCTCTCCGGCCGCCTCTAGTCTTTCTCTCGGGCTCTCCCCTGCCGCCGGGCCTTGCCTGTGCGGTGCCAGCGGTGGCGGGGGTGTCTCTACCCGCGGCGCAGCAGGGGGTGCGGGGATCTCGGGCTGGCAGCGGTCATGGACGGAGCTGTCCCGAGCGCACCGACCCGGGGAACAGCAGTCAGCCGGGCTCGGCGCAAGCTGCGCGGCGGCTCCACCACCATGGAGCGGCGGCTTGCTCCATCCGTCCGTCCTCCCCTACTGGGAACTCCTCGAGATGGTTAATTTTTGGTTGAGACATTTTCCACATGGTCCAGTTCTACACGACCGCCCCTATGCTTTTATAGCAGCAGAACATTGCCAATGATAAAACCACACTGGCGCCTTCTCTTCAACGGCATGTGGCCTGGCCAGGTCGCCCAAAAGGTAAATGTTATTCTCTCGATTGCATGAAGATACCTTGTTTTGTGCGATTTATTCATGTGGGGTTCCTACTAATTTTATTTAGCTCAGTAGGGATGATTGTTTGATTTTAGAAGATTTGTGTGAGCATAGAATTCTTAAATAGTGTGGCTGTTGAGACACAACTTTGAACTGGATGTTTGCTGGCAACAGGAGCACCAAGTGAGTGTGCATTTCCTTTTGGGTATGTGATAATTTACTCTTTATGATTAGTTGATATTTGAGAACAGGGAGAGCCATGCTTTCCAATGGAGGCAAGCCAATTCAGATATTAGATATTACTGATAAACAATCAGGAGAACCTATTTTGTCTCATTCCTAGGCTACCAACTTTTGTATTCAAGTATTTTATCTTTAGTTTACTGTGATCAGTTTATATTTGAGAACATGGAGGGTCATGCTTTGCACAATAATCAAGTTGGCAAATAAACGACTGGGATAGCCTAATTGGCTCAGTCATTCTGTTTGGAGCAGCTATGCTTTATCATGCAATAGTTCAATCACTTAAGAAGACCCTCTTTAGTTTTATCAAGCGAAATTAGTTTCAGATGTAGTGAGAGTCCATCTTACAAGGATTTGCCTAGAATGCCGAATTCAATAGCTCTTTCAGATTTTATTTGTAAATCAATAATGGTAAGAGTATTCATGTTTATAGCCCTACTGCATCGAGGTGGCCAAATTATTTTAACTGCAATTCACAGCAGGTACTGTACAGTATGTATGCTTTCAGAGGGATCGCATGGATCTTAATCTTAAAATTCGTTTTTTCTTCATCAAGATGCAGATGAGGAGGTCATGTTCTTTAGAGATATACGAATGGGTTAAATTGGGTACACACATTGTTTAGTTACTGGATCCCGGCGATGAGATATGTTCTGTTACAGATCAAAATTCCTAATGGTAGAAAATTATGAGCTGGGTACTGAGATTTAAAGATTGTTGCAGAGAAACCATAATTCATTGCTACCAATGGTTACTTGAATGGGCATACCTAATAATTCTATTTTAAACTTACGCAATCAGAGTTGTAAACTGATTATATCTATCCTGCTGGAAATGACAGTGGTGCACCTACAGTTGGGACTGCTCTTTTCCTATGAAGGGTAGTGACAAAATGCTGAAAGTCCATGGTGGCCGTGGAGTAGTTTCAATTCTACTATAGCTGCACTCCGAGCAATGTGGTGGCTTTGATTTTAATCTGTTTTTCTTACAACAGGCCTGCTATACTTGGTAGCTAAAAGCTTCACGTGTGTTATATACTCTACTTTGTACAAACTTCCTAGACATCTAGCACTGTATAATGTTTTAGAGCAATTACAGTATCCGTTCTTATTACATGCTGTTGTTGTGTACCTGGACAAGAAGTTTGCTTGAGAAAGAGGATCATGGCTGTTGCCTTCTATCAAATATTGAGAAAGAAGTTTGCCTTCTATCAAATATTGTTTGTTCATTTTGCTTAAGTCAAACTAAATGGTCAAGTCCCCTGGCTTCTTACTGTTGTTGTATCTTTTCTGAGATAAGCTTTCATAACCATGATGCTGATTAATGGATGCTTCATGGGCTGCCACTTAGTAGCCGGACTTCAATAAATAGAGTGGAACTTATTCTTCAGACTTTAATAATATTCGACCAAAAAAATTCATTCAATTTTTCAGAGTGTAAATCACTTATTCCAAGGATCAAAACGTACATTATTACTAGATTGATTTGCTTGGAATAAACAAACAGGGGCAGCACCTTACATAACAGGAAGTGATGGCCCACGTCTTTTATCACCCTTATGGATATTATTAGAAAAACTTATAGATGTCGAATAGTTTCAGATTAGGAGATTTGGAAGGAGGAAAAGTCTATCCACATCTAGGGATCCTATGCATATAAATTATCAACTATATTCAGTTTTGAGGTAGGAATCTCTTAGGTTGTGGTTTCAGGTCCTGACTAAAGGTTGATTTTTGGAAAATAATTGTTTCATACTTGCATCTTCATTTTTCTCTGGATTGGGTCCCAGCTCTCAGAATCAAGATCTTCGGCGATCCTCGAAATTGGATTCGTTATTGTAAGGATATGTTTGGAGTAGTGAGAGATTGAAAAGAGATGACGTGGATGTAGTGATTTTAAAAGTACCTGTAATAATGTAGTGATTTTGCATGACTTGGCTAACTAGATCTTTATTCCGTACTCAGATTGACAACTTGAGCTGCATGTATGGTAATCACATGGTGTTTGTTTTTTCTTAGTAACTGAAGGTTGTGTATGAATCACTAAGTCAATAAGATTCGCCAAAAAAAAAAAAGAATCACTAAGTCAATAACACGCAACATTCAAACTATTTTTGTATTTTTTGAACTCTGATAGAATAATAATCAAATACGTTGTTTTAGCTTATGGTTATACGTGTTTCTTAACTTCTACATGCCACTCATTCTGCATTCTTTATTTGATTACTTAATTATACTATATTGCTCCGTTACATACTATGTATGCGTTGCAGCTACAACTACCTGAGTGTGAAAATGTTCTCTCTGATGTTTGTGAAGATTTGCCATGAGGCCAAGTGTAGGATTGACCATGAGAGTCTTTGTTTTGTGATATTTTGCTAGGCAATTAAACACCCCTGGAGGTTGGAGCGGACAGAGGAGTACCGGAAACCTGTTTAGATGCACGTATAAAATTAAGAAAACCCGTCAAATAATTTTGACACTGCGGCATCATTGACGAAAACACTTGCAAATCTACCTCTTGGCCACGCTGTGCTGATGGGATGCAGGCGGCGAGGCGAAGCTCGCCTGTTCACCTAGTATAGTCTACATGTGTCTGGATGAGCAACCTATTTGTTGGGTTAAAGCTTCATGTTATCTCTTTTTGATCATGTAATGCCTCATTCACTTATGATATTTTGGCGCAATATACGTTGTGATATTTGTCTCAACTAGATATGTTTTCTTAGTTTTACTTCTCAAAACGTGTGTTAACATTTGCTTGCCCGTCGTAGGTGGGCAAGCGCGCGGTAAGCCGCGCCTTCCGACCTAGTATGCGCATATTATCATAAACTATGCCGCGATTCTATCCATAACATTGGTTGTTCGGCGTGAAAGCCATGAAACATCGGACATGGTAGCTCATTTTTAAGAAAGTTTTTTGAAATATTTGCAATATTCCAAGTTTGATATTTTTCTAAGATAGATCTTATTTTTCTGAAAATTTTGATATATTATTTGTATTTTTCTGGATTATAATGATTTAGTTATAATTTTTTGAAGATTAATGTGGTAAAATGGAAAATAGCTATGCCGACAGCTTTGCCGTCGGCACGGGCCTGAAATTGCCGTCGGCACAGGCCTGATGCTGTTACCTGTCATGACGGAAAGGCTGTGTCGATGGTCGAAACTATGCCGACGGTTGCCGTCTGGCACAGACCTTACTGTGCTGACGGTTGCCGTCGGCACAGACCTTACTGTGCCGACGGTTTACCTGTTGGCCTGGTCGGGTCGGAAAGGGCCCTGTGCCGACGGCCTCGATATTTTGCCATCGGCACAGGATCTGGCTGTCGGCAACGCGGCGCGCGGCGCGTTCCCATAGTGAAAGAAGTCTAATTTCTTCCTATTGTATTGCGGACACTCTGGTGAGCTTTGTCTTTTCTTATGAAAATGGCCATGAACTGTTACCTCCTGTGTTAATATGTGCGTGCGGTTTCTTTTGATGAGTTTGCTTACGAAATTAGGCAAGTATGATATTCCCCATACATATTTATGGGCATTACGTACAGCCACTAAAGCTAGATTTTCTTGATTTAAATGAAGCTTTGTTCCATGCATGCTTAGTAAGACAGGCATGTATCAAATTCCACCAAAAGCAAGCAATTTATAAGCGTTCATGATTCTTTCCGTACGTGAGCTTAATTTGACACTAGTTGCTTTGGTTGGGAGTTTGGGTAGCATGACATCGCAACGCTCTTGCGACCGCTGCATGCTGCTTGCAAGAGCCAAGTGATCGGAACCTGATCTCCAGGCTCTTTACCTTTGTTTCTTCATCTTCTTTTTGCGAGGATCTGCTGATTTGGTGGGGCAAAAAGGCAACAGAATGACATCAACACGTTGGAGATCCTCAATGGCACTCTCCAAGCAAGGAATGTTGAGCTAGCTTGTTGCTGAATTTTGTTTGGTTTACTTCGGCATCCCTATGTATATAGTTGTGCCTCGCGAGCGCTGCAATAGTAACAAAGTTGGCTCCCATGCATACAACGTACACATACATACTACACCAGAATTAATGGGGGGCTTGTTGTCCTCTGGTATGAATTGGATTGCCCCCCTGTATGCGATCAGGCATTCCAGCCATGCGTCGCAAGATGGCAGCGCGGGCACCGATGACGACGCAAACTACGACGCCGAGTTCAAGGGGGCGATAGTGTTCACGGTGGTGCTCATGTCCATCCTCGGCGGCACGCTCACCGTGGTCGGCCTCGAGCGCCTGATACGCGGCCGCTTCACCCTCTTCTCCATCGTGCGCACCCTGCTGCGCTCCACCTTCATCCTCTTCCTTCCCCTCCTGTCCTACATGTTCTCACACACGGAGGGGAAAAAGGGGGAGCTCCTCTTTTTGCTCCTGTGGATGCTCCTCATCGAGCTCATCCGCAAGAAGGTGCAGGCAATGGTGCAGTCGGCCGGTGGCTCCTTCTCGAGGGCCTCTGGCAGGTTCCGGCTGATGGACCACTCCGACGAGGCTACTCGCTTGGTGTGGATCGGCTACCTCATGTACTTAAACGTTCCACGGGACTCACTTTCGGTACTATTCCATTTGTTTATGACTACTTTATCTAAAATGACATGGATTTTTCTTAGCAGGGGTATATCGACACCCTCACTTCATTAGACATTTTTGGTGTACCAAATATTTGAAAAACAAATACCTAGATTATATGAATAAAAACATACTACTTGAGTAAATAAAAACATGAATTATATGAATTATATATTCAAATATATTGCCACAACTTGTTATTTTTGTGTTGGCCACATACTATAAGTTGTCTCTCTGAATATTCATGTGCGACATGTATAATTTTATTCTACGCTGATCCTTTTTGTAAATTTTCATGTTGTGATTTAGTATCAAAAGTTTGTGGGATATAGATGTCGTGGTGCCCACTCACAAATTGTCATGTATAATAGGTATCATAAAATTTCATTTGATGTTGTGTTCTTTCATCCAAGCATAAAGTTTCTAACCGCAGAAGAAAATAGATTTCAAGTTAGACATAATTTTTGGCCATACAAATATTTTCATCTTTCCTGAACTAGCCGATATTTCATGGAAATTTCACGAAAGTTTATTTCCTACCAGGGGGATGTGATGCCGGCATTCTTCTACATCCTCTGGTCACTGGCCCTCGCGAAGCTGGGGCAGAGGGTGCTCAACAAATGGATGGCACAGGACTCACTAGCAGCAGCCGGAAATACTCACCTCATTGCAGGTTACATGCAGCACATCGTAGAGAAGCATGGTATGTCACCCGCCGGCGACATAGCCAAGTGCGAGTACGTGGTGATGGGGGAGGAGAAGCTCATGCTCCATAAGAAGGATAGTCGAAAGAAGGATAGGCCAAGGAGTATTTCCGAGCCCAAGGTACGTCTGACCACCCTACATTGTGGGTATGGTGTCGGGAGATTCCCTCATGGCCAAGATGAACAGAAGCACGTCCATCTCCTCATAGACCTCAGTAAGGTCAAGGACTTGGTAACAGTGGAGAGAATATGGAAGAAAATACCACGTTTGAACATTTGCTGCTTCAACACTAACAGGTGGCGCTTCATGTGCTTCTCCTTCTCTTTATTCAAGCTGATGCGACGCCGGTTTGAGCACTATCCCATGGTGGAGGTTGGATCGGACATGGCACGACGGTTAATGCTCCATGGCCTGCTTTCCCTCGAATGCGAGAGCAAGGCAGAAGATAATGCCCATGCAGTGTTTCAAGTGCTTCAGATAGAGCTCGACTTCCTCGACAACTACTACGAGGCGGGCGTCCCAGTAGTGATGTCTGCCCCTTGGCTTTTCATATTCAACTTCATCTTCTCCATCCTCTTCGTATTGACATACGTCTTTGCTATTTTGATCATCGTGGGAAGTTACAAGATCGACAAAACCCTACTACTTTACTTCATCGTCGCAGTGCTGCTAGTGATGACCATTCTTGCCATCGAAATCACTGAGTTCCTCACCATATACCTGCTCTCCAACTGGTTCTTAGTGCATCTACTATGCTTGTACGTGGCCCCGGGGAACTGCCTTTGGAGCTGGTTAGGCAAGCCAATCGTTGGTTGCTTCATTGCAACACGCTTCTTAGTGGTATCTGGACTTCAGATCGTCTTTAGACTTTTCTGTAGACCTATTAATCCCAACAAGATGAAGATCAAGCAGGTGTCCATACGCCAAGTGTGTGAGCCAGTCCACAAGATGTTAGCATGGACTTCTCAGGTCACACTGCCAACTAAAGCCAAGGTAGACATCGTTCAGTCCCTCAAGGCTATCGACCCTCTAGGTACATGCCATGTTTCCCTGCCACAGATGTATGGCCTTGAAGGCGATGGAAAAACAGCCACTGAGATCCTCTCTTGCAGTGTCACCTAGCGACGGAGCTCCTGGACATGAATGGTAGGCGAGCAAAGGATGACAAGCAACTCAAAGACAACGACAACCATCAGGCGGTGGTGGTGAGACTCTCGAGGTACTGCATGTACCTTGTGGCACGCACACCAGAGCTTTTGCCAGACGACGAGATCTGGGTATCGGACTGCTACGACGACATGAAGAGTTGCCTGAAGAAAGCCTCAAGCTGGTGCTTCTGCAGCTCGGCCTGGCAGGGGTTGCTTGACAAGGACGAGCAGGCAGTGGAGTGTCTCGAAGACCCTACGGCGCGCGATGGCTTGAAGCTCTTCCAGCGGCACCGGGAGCGCACCGACAAGGACAAGGTGTGGGAGGAATTGGCCCAATTCTGGGTCAATCTTCTCATCTACATGTCCCCATCCAACGATGTGGAGGGCCATGCCAAGGCGCTTTCATCCTCGGGTGGGGACCTCATCACTTGCCTCTGGGCATTTTGCACTCATGCAGGTATTAGTCGACCTCGACGCCCTAGCACGAATGCCGATCAGCAGGTGTGATTAATAACTACAGATTGGTTTGTGCTATCTGCTACTGTTTGGTTGTGATCCATAACTACTGCTTGGTTGAGCTATATATTCATGCTAAGTGCTCCAACTTATATGGTGTATGTATGTATATGTGTATGTGTATGTGATTTTCTTGATTTGTGTCAATGGGCGGTCCATAACAAATGTATTATGTACAACTGTACCTTTTCTGTAACTGCAAAAAAAATCCAGGGGAGGAGCACCGGAGCAGAAGTGGTTCACCAGTATGTATTTCATACTCCATTTTTTTATTATAAGCTATATTGAAAATCGCATATTTTACATCTACCTATTAAATTTAATTTAGCTGATGTGGATCAACATGGTAACTCTACTAAATGTATGTATATTGCTTTTAATATATAGGGAAATTTGCTAGGAGACACCGTTATTTTTTGGTCTTTGCCAAAATACACCACTAAAACGTGCCTTTGCATAGGCCACTACCATTATAATTTTGCGGTATATTTGCCAGAACACACCCCATGCCGGAAACAGAAAGATTTATTTATTTTATCATGAAATTACTAGATTGCTCATAATTAAACCGGGTTTCCTTCGAATCTAAGAAAATAGAAAACCAAACCAAACTAGGCTTTGTTCGGTATGCCCAGCGACAAATGGGATTAAGCCTCGCATCGATTAGCCACGAACCCTAGCAGGAACCGCTGCCCTCCATCTCGCGAGCCTGTGTCATTGACCTTCTTGCCATTGGCAGGCACGCGTATCTCCTGCCCAAAGACACTTCTCTCCCTGCATCGTCTCACGTGTCCGCACCATTGGCGACTGGTCGTAGGACGCAAGGTGCCACAAGTCCCAGCAGGGTCTGGGCCCTTCGCCCGCGCTCTCGGTCGCTCTCATCGGCGCCCTCGACCGAACTTGCCGGCGCCCTCCGCTGCACTCAGGGGCGCCCTCGCGCTGGGAAAAAATCTGTCGGCGGCCATGGAACATCGATAGGACATCTTTTTTATAGATAAAAGGGATCACCCCCGATTTCATTAAACGAAACCATCATACTACAAAATATTAGCTTTACACCCGAAACGCAACAGCAACATAACAACTACAGTTTTCCTGACCATCTAATGATCATGATATCCAGAGGTTTTAAACAGTACACAACATCAGCAAATGCTGGCGAAAACGAGATGAAAAAGGGAAGTTGAGATCCCTGCTGCTACCAACCTCTTCCTCCTCCATATCATCCCCTGCACCAAATGCATGCTTTTTGTTGCTGTTTCTTCCCTTCATTTTATTTTTCTACATCGCCAGCCTTGGCGTCCACGACACCCAACTTCGTCTTGCTCCAAACACCTCTATCGCAACCTTTTCCAACACCTTTGCGCAGAATTCCAGCTGATCCTTAACATCCTCCTTCACCAGAAAACTCCAGCAATTAATATAATAGCAAATCTTAAGTATCACCACATAACGTTTAGCATGCCATTTCTTTTCAAAACATGCTAAATTCCTTGTTTTCCAGATGCTCCAAATCACAGCAGTTATCTCCACCACAAGAATTTGTTTTTTCTTCCCCCCAAATCCTTTCAACCAAATTGAGATGCAGTGGTTAGCTGATATAAAATGGAAGTTGAATCCAAATGTAAAACTGACCACATTCCAAATGTATCTGGCAAGGGGGCATTTAAAAAGGGTGTTCTATAGTTTCATTACATCCGGAGAAGAGACAGTTTCTCTCACATCCCCCCCCCCTCTCTGTAATAGCACATTTCTTGTCAGAATGCTTTTTTTCAACATTAACCATAAGAAGGTTTTAATTCTGAGGGGTATCTTAACTTTCCACATGAATCTATAAGGTACAACATCATTAAATTGCATTGCCAAGTACAAGAATTTAACTAAAAATGCCCCTGAATTTGTTAATTTGAATATTAATGTATCAGGCTCATTACTCAAGTTAACTCTTCCTAGCAATTTTTTTATCTCACCCCATTCCTCTCTAAGTTCTCCAACCATTTCTCTTCTAAACCTAAGCCCTTCCACCCTTTGTCAAAACCCTCTTGTACTGTCACATTCTTGTTCATAGAAACTAGAAATAGCCTAGGGAAAGTTTTGGCTAGGCAGGAGGAGCCTATCCATTTATATTCCCGAAAGCTTGTCTTAGCCCCATCCCCTACTTGCACCTTGTAGTGTTGCCAAAAGAATTTTTTGATCTCCATCAAACCCTGCCACAAATGAGAGTCCCCATTTTCTGTTACTGCCTGACAAAGAGTTTGCTTTTGGAGATAATTTTTCCTAAGGATTTGCTGCCAAATTTCATCCTCATTAAACAACTTCCATAACCACTTAGCTAGTAAGTCAATATTCATTTTTTCCAAGTCCAAGGCTCCCAAACCACCGTGATCTTTTGGCATACACACTGTCTGCCAATTAACCAAGTGGTATTTCCTTTTACTCTCATTTTCATCCAAAAGGAAACTATTCCTAATCTTATCCATTTTTTCTTTCACACCACTTGGAATTCTATAGAAGGAAAGAATGTACAAAGGGACACTAGTCAGAGAGGAGCTAATCAAAGTGACTCTACCTCCCATAACTAGCATTTTCCCTTGCCAGGGCCCCAATTTACTTCTTATTTTCCCTTAAGTAGAATCCTAATCTGATTTTTTCAGTCTTTTCTTGTTAATAGCACCCCCAAATATTTCATAGGGAGCAAACTAGAATTTTACAAGTGAAGATCCTCTCAAAGTATTTCTCTCTTTCTGAAGCATCTCCTAGACAATAGATATCACTCTTATGAAAATTTATTTTTAATCCTGACATCTATTCAAACAAACATAAAATTACTTTCAGATTCCTAGCCTGTCTTCAAGGTGGAGAATGATGTCATCTGCATATTGCAAGATTGCAGCCCCTCCTTCTATCAGATCTGTACCTAGCCTAGTCAGCAAACCCTCCCCCTTATGCTCTCTTAACAAGAACTGCTAATATATCAACAACAAGGTCAAAAAGAAGGCGGGAAAGACGATCCCCTGCCTTAAACCTTGATGTGTTGAGAAATATGCTCCAATTTCCCCATTTACATTGATCCCCACTTTACCACTAGTCACTTTTTTGATAATCAAGTCCATCCAGTTGGTTGGGTATCCTTTGGCTTCCATTGATTGATAAAGGAAAGGCCATTTGACTTTGTCAAAAGCTTCCTGAAAATCAATTTTGAAAAGGACCCAAGATTTCTTCTTCTTGTGTATGTCATTTAAAGCCTCAGTCAAGACATTTACCCCTTCCATTATGTACCTCACTTTGATAAAAGATGTTTGGTTTAAAAGAATGATCTTCCAAATCACTTGAATAAGCCTATTAACCAATACTCTTGTGATAATTTTGAAAGACACATTTAAGAGACACATGGGCCTATATTTTTGAATTCTATCTACATCTTTCCCTTTGGACACTAGAGTTATCACTCCATAATTCAGTCTAGCTATGTTTAGCTCCCCTTTTTGGAAATTGATTAACAGGTCAAAAAGATCATGTTTCACCAATTCCCCCTTTTTTTTTGATAAAACTGTTGGAGATATGCCCAAGAGGCAATAATAAAATGGTTATTATTATATCTTTGTGTGTATGATAAATGTTTACATCCCATGCTATAATAGTATTAACCGGAAACAATAATACGTGTGTGTTTTGTAAACATAAAAGAGTCCCTAGTAAGACTCTTATTAAACTAGCTTGTTGATTAATAGATGATCATGGTTTCCTGATCATGAACATTGTATGTTATTGATAACCCACAAGTATAGGGGATCGCAGCAGTCTTCGCGGGTAGTAAAACCCAATTTATTGATTCGACACAAGGGAGACAAAGAATACTTGAAAGCCTTTAAAGGAGTTATCAATTCACCGCACTGGAAACAGACTTGCTCAAGAGTTTATCAAGTAAAGCTTTATAGCAGATGAAATAACAAAGAAAGGAGTAGACAACAGTAGTGATTATAGTAAACAGAGGATTAAAATACTGTAGGCACGGGGACGGATAACGGTGTTGCATGGATGAGAGAAACTCATGTAACAATCAAGCAGGGCATTTGCAGATAATAATAAAACGGTGTCTAAGTACAAAGCAATCAATAGGCATGTGTTCCAATTATAGTCGTACGTGCTCGCAATGAGAAACTTGCACAACATCTTTTGTCCTACCACCGGTGGCAGCCGGGCCTCAAGGGAATCTACTGGATATTAAGGTACTCCTTTTAATAGAGTACCGGAGCAAAGCATTAACACTTCGTGAACACATGTGATCCTCACATCACTACCATCCCTCCGGTTGTCCCGATTTGTCACTTCGGGGCCATTGGTTCCGGACAGCGACATGTGTATACAACTTGCAGGTAAGACCATAAACAATGAATATCGCGATGAAATAATAACATGTTCAGATCTGAGATCATGGCACTCGGCCCTAGTGACAAGCATTAAGCATAACAAGTTGCAACAATATCATCAAAGTACCAATTACGGACACTAGGCACTATGCCCTAACAATCTTACACTATTACATGACCAATCTCATCCAATCCCTACCATCCCCTTCAGCCTACAGCGGGAATTACTCACACATGGATGGGGAAACATGGCTGGTTGATGAAGAGGCGGTGGTGATGGCGCGATGATCTCCTCCAATTCCCCGTCCGGAGTGCCGAACGGAGACTCTCGGCTCCCGAGACCGAGTCGCGATGTGGCGGCGTTCGGAGGGTTTCGGCGACTCGACTTCTCCCGTGCGTTTTTAGGTCGAGGCGATAAGTAGTCCGAAGGAGGGCGTCGGAGGCCTGCCGAGGGGGCCACACGCTAGGGCCGCGCGCCCTCCGGGTCGCGCCGCCCTAGGGTGTGGGGCCCTCGGCCTCCACCGACTCTCCGCTCCGTGAGTCTTCTCGGGAAAATAGGGCCTCTGTCTAAATTCCGAGGTTTTTCCGAAAGTTGGATTTCTGCACAAAACGAGACACAGAGTTCTCTGAAACGTTAGTCCGTGTTAGTTGCATCCAAAATACACAAATTAGAGGCAAAATAATAGCAAAAGTGTTTGGGAAAGTAGATACGTTTTGGACGTATCAACTCCCCCCAAGCTTAGCTTATTGCTTGTCCTCAAGCAATTCAGTTAACAACCGAGCGATAAAAGAACTTTCACGAACACATTTGTTCATATGATGTAAATATTCTCATGCTATGGCTAACACTTAGGCAGTTCATAATAAGATACATGCAAATAAGATCATCTAATAGCTATGTCAATCATGGAAAGGTACCAACAATTAATAACAAGCATCATGAATCATGTATATAAGCAGGATTGCAATGTTCATAAAAGAGTATGATAGAGTGGTATCTCGCTTGCCCATATTTGATCAGCAAAACATAAATGCTCAGGCACCTGAAGTTCATAGAAAGACTAGAAATAGTGATTGTCAAAGATAAAAGCATCAAAGTTATACCACAATCAATCATATTTTGAGACAAGCATATTACACTAAGAATGAAAGTTGTGCTCTCAAGAAAGTGCTCAAAGAAAGGATGGAGACTCAATATAAAAGTAAAAGATTGACCCTTCGCAGAGGGAAGCAGGGATTAACATGCGCTAGAGCTTTTCATTTGTAAAGCAGAGTAAAATTATTTTGAGAGGTGTTTGTTGTTGTCAACGAATAGTAATGGGTACACCAACTACCTCGCCAACCGGACTTCCAAGAGCGGCTCCCATGAAGGACGTTATCTCTACCAGCAAGGTAGATCATCCTCTCTTTTTATTTACACACGTATTTTAGTTTTATTATGGATGACACTCCCCCAACCTTTGCTTACACAATCCATGGCTAACCGAATCCTCGGGTGCCTTCCATCATTCACATACCATGGAGGAGTGTCTATTTGCAAAATTAAGTTGCTTACTGATGAATCAGAGCAAAACATGTGAAGAGAATTATTAGTGAAAGTTGATTAATTGGGGAACCCCATTGCCAGCTCTTTTTGCAAAATTATTGGATAAGCGGATGTGCCACTAGTCCATATGAAAGTCCGTCAAGAGTAAATGACAAGGTTGAAAGTTAAACACCACATACTTCCTCATGAGCTATGAAACATTAACACAAATTGAGAAGCATTTTGAAGGTTTAAAGGTAGCGCATGAGAATTTACTTGGAATGGTTTGAAATGCCATGCATAGGTATTTATGGTTGACACTCTGGAATAACTTAGTTTTCATGTGTTTGGAAGCACGAGCAGCGTTCCCGCTCAGTACAAGTGAAGGCTAGCAAAAGACTAGGGAGCGACAAATCAAGAGAGCAGTAACGTCATAATCATGCTTGCGGCAAAATAAATTAACTGAGGCATAAAAGTGATACAGAACTGAAGCAATGTAAATCATTGAGGCTTAATTGACTCTTGTTCAGTCATATGCATGCGTGAGCATGTGCCAAGTTAATTCAAACGAATTATTCAGAGGAGGATACCACAATATCATACCTATCTATGAATAAAACAATACAAGCAAACATCCATGACATGCTACTCATATTAATAAATTGGAGCTAAACATGAGATCATGAACTACTAGACTTTCTTAAATGACATATACCTCACATGAACCAACTAAGCATGCTCACATGGATGAGTATATGTACAAAAATGAAAACAAATAGAGTTCATACCAGCCTCTCACCACAATCATTGTCGTAGATCGTCATTATTGCCTTTTCACTTGTGTAGCTTGGATAATATGAAATGAAAACCACGCTCCAGCCACCGAAGACCATTGAACTCATAAAGAACTTTACAAACCAAAGAAGAACAGCAAATATTTTTGGTGTTTTCGAATTTGAGAACAAGAATAAAAGGAAGCAAGCAAACAAAGCAAAATCTTTTTGGGTTTTCTTATAGCAAACTAGCAATAGCAAATAAAGCGAAACAAATGCAAGAAACCAAAGTAAACAAGTGGTGAAGAGAAACAATAGAAATATTATTGGTCTTTTTGTGTTTTGGGAAAGAAACAAAGCAAAAACAAGAAATAGCAAACTAAAAGAAACACAAAAGCGAGATGGCAGAAATCTGCCAAAACCTGACAGCAGTACAGAAATCGATTTTTACAAAATCTTCCGTTGCTCAGCTCGAAAAGTGTTCAACTAATGAAAGTTAGATAACAACCTGGGGAACATGCACAAAAATTGGCAGCTCAAAATAAAGTTCTGGCTGTGCGCACGAATTTTTCTAGTAACAGTCCAGAATCTGTTTTCAGGCAGCACTTCCCAAATATCATCTCCCTCTCATTAGAAAACCACTCAAAGAGACTAAACAAGTATGTACAAGTATCCAGCAACCATAATATGCAAAGAATGAGTGATGCCGGTATACCTCCCCCCAAGATTAGGCTTTTGGCCTAAGTGGAGATCAACCCCAACGAGGGTCTGGGTTCCATGCCGGTGGATCGTACATGGAGTAGTCATAATAAGGTACCGATGCAGAAGAAAAACGTGGAGGCTCCTCATGCCCAACGTGTTGATGCGAAGAGCTTGCTGCATCTGATTACGACTCGAGGTGTTCCTCGACCTCATCCGTGTTGTCTCTTGCACGATGGCCATCTCTCTCTATGTATGCCTTCAGTTCACCTTCCGTGACTGACCAATCCTCCCTGGAATCAAGGTTAAACAGAGCAGGTGCAGGCAATCCTACTAATTTTTCAGTTTTCTTAGTTATTGTCCAAGATTTCTTGTAAAATGTTATTCTGTAAGACAGGTTGCTCAAATTAGACGAATCAGAAACAAATTCATGCTTGATCATGGAGACTATGTCAAGTTTCTCTATGGGGAGCTGAATATCAAGATGGTGAGGTTCTACATTATGCATAGCTAATAAGCGAGAGGCGATGAGACCTCCACAAATTCCTCCCTTCTCACGGTTAGTAGCAAGTCTGTTAGCTATCAAAGCACCCAAGTTATAAGTCCTATTACCTTGTAATGCAGCAGCTAGAAAGGCTAGATCCTGGATAGATATTTTACTTCCATTCTTTCTTGCTAGAACGCACTTGGTAATGAAATAAGCAAAGTAACGAATAGCTGGGAAATGAATGCTACTGATTTTACCACCATCCTCTCGAGAAGCTTCTTCCATGACAAATCATCTTGAAGAGGTCCAAGAACTCTTGCGGCGATCCCTTTATCTTCTCGCATGATCCCCATTGCGGTACTTTGATTGCTGCACAAAAATCATTGAATGGCAAGTTGATAGTTTTATTATAAATTTTGTATTGGACCATGGGGTTAGATCGTGACCAATTGAATTTAAAATCCTGCACTACCGATATAAGCATATTGGCATGGTTCACCATCAACAAAATCATCCAACTCTGCACGAGAGATTAGACTTTGAACATCCTGCAAAATCCCCGCACTTCTCATAAAATCCACGCACGGGTAGTAAGTGGGGTATACTCCTTCTTCTCGGTGAACTCTCATGACCTGTTGCACCTCCAATTCCTGTTGGTTGAGTTGGTGCCTACCTCCTTCCATTTTCTGAAATTTTTCAACAAACAATATAAAACTTGATTTGGTGACATATAATTGAGGGAAACTACCATAGGAACTTGCTAGAGTACTAATCATGCATCAAAACTAGTTTCTACCACTTAGAACAAGCATGCAAGCTCACTAAACATGTTACCTACAGCAGCAAAATATGCAAGATATACTCCACCAAACAAAATTCTACTTGGATAATCGAAGGAGTCACATACCGAAGAGCAAATGTGCCAAATTTCAGACAGAAATCTGGGCTGAGCAAAGAGATCGAGAAATCTGGAGTTCTTGAGCAAAAACACGAGTGAGAGGAAGCTGGTGTCAATTTTTTCGGGAGAGAGAAGAGTGTGGGAGGAAGAGATGCTAAAGTGGGGTAAAGGGGGGCCCACACACCAGGGTGGCGCGCCCCCTTGCCGGCCGCGGCCTGTGGGGTGCCACCCGGGTGCCCCACGGTCATCCCTGTGCTCCTGGTGCCTCGTCGAAAAATAGGACCAACGGTATAATTTTTGTGAATTTTTGAAAACTTTGAAAATGCACATTTCTGGGTATTAAGTTATTATTACTGGCCAGGAAATTTTTTGAAATCTCCAATTAACTAAGGAACTTTGCAAAATAAAAGTGCTACAGCAACTAGAGCAAGTGGAGGAGGAAAGAGATGTTGTTTACCTCCTCTATGCATATAAAAGTATTTGTTAACAAGGTTGATCAAGTCTTGCCACCAAATAAATTTTACATAGCATAAGAAGAAATAAACCTCAAATCAATCATGTTACCTTGTATTGTATTGATATGGATCCAATCACAAGAGTTTGATATTCTTCTTTAGGCTCATATAGGACAATCGATAGTTCCAACTTTGATAGTTCTCACATTAGAAATAGTATTAACTCCGCATGCTTTTTCAATCCTCTTGGGGAAATAGACGGTGTGCTCCTTATCATCAACATTGAAAGTAACCTTTCCTTTATTGCAATCAATAACAGCCCCTGCGGTGTTAAGAAAAGGTCTCCCAAGAATAATAGACATATTATCATCTTCAGGCATTTCCAACACAACAAAATCGGTTAATATCAAGTTATTAGTAACTTGAACAGAACATCCTCACATATACCAACAGAATAGCAGTAGATTTATCAGCCATTTGCAAAGATATATCAGTAGGTATCAACTTATCTAAGTAAAGTCTCTTATAAAGAGAAAAAGGCATAACACTAACACCGGCTCCCAAGTCACATAGAGCAGTTTTAACATAATTATTCTTAATAGAACAAGGAATAGTAGGTATACCTGGGTCGCCCAACTTCTTTGGAACCTCACCATTAAAAGAGTAATTAGCAAGCATAGTGGAAATCTCCTCATTAGGAATTTTCTTTTGTTAGTAACAATATCTTTCATATACTTTGAATAAGGAGGTAATTTAATAGCATCAGCAAAGGGATTTGCAAGAATAAAGGTTTCATCCAATCATAATTTATTATAGTGTTCTTCTTCCTTTGATTTTAGTTTCTTAGCAGGAAAAGGCATTTGCTTTTGCACCCAAGGTTCCCTTTCATTACCATGTTTCTTAGCAATAAAATATTCTTTAGTATACTTTTTATTTTTATCTTGCTTTTCAGGTTCATCTTCAACTTCTTCTTTATCAGAAACATCATTCTTATCATTACCATTATTATTGTCATGTTCATTACCACTTTCACAGCATCGGAAATAGAAATACTATTAGGATCATTAACAGGTTCAGAGGATTCTACAACATTTTTATGTTTCTTCTTCTTTTTCTTAGAAGGAGCTCTAGGTTCAATGCGTTGAGAATCTTGTTCAATTCTTTTGGGATGCCCTTCAGGATATAGAGGATCCTGGGTAGAGACACCACCTCTAGTTGTTACTTCATAAGCATGTTTCTCTTTAGAATTATTTTGTAATAAGTCATTTTGCACTTTAGTGAGTTGATCCATTTGAGTTTGAACCATTTGAAAATGTTTAACAAGCATCTTAACATCATTGGAGGTTCTCTCCACAATATCATGCAAATTGCTAATAGCTTGAGAATTTTCCATTAGATGATTCTCTACTCTCATATTAAAATTCTTGCTTAACAATATAATTATCAAACTCATCTAAGCATTGCGCAGGAGGTTTTGAATACGGAATATCTTCCCTAGTAAAGCGTTGAAAGGAGTTTACCTCAATCATGGATGAAGGGGGAATTATCTCACATATATCTTCTATGGGAGGTAGATTCTTCACATCTTCGTATTTAATACCTTTCTCCTTGAGAGACTTCTTGGCTTCCCTCATATCTTCATCATTCAATTTAATTAAACCCCTCTTCTTCAATATTGGCGTTGGAGTTGGTTCAGGCGTAGTCCAATCATCATGATTCCGGCCTATTTTAGCCAATAATTCTTCAGCTTCGTCTGGAGTTCTTTTCCTGAAAACACAACCAGCACAACTATCCATGTATGCCCTAGACTCAATGGTTAGTCCACTATAAAATATATCAAGTAGATCATTCTTTTCTAAATCATGTCCAGGTCGAGCTCTCATAAGAGAACAAAATCTTGCCCAAGCCTCAGGCAATTTCTCTTCATCTCCCTGGTCAAATCTATAAATTCTCTGTAAAGCAATATGTTGAGCACTAGCAGAAAGTATTTTCGAAAGAAAACATCACGCAAATCAGTTGGATTTTTAATAGAACCAGGAGGTAAATTATTGTACCAAGTTTTAGCATCATCCTTTAATGAGAAAGGAAAATTTTAGCGACAAAGTAAATACGCATCTTGATATCATCAGAAAACAAACTACTCATAGAAGAAAGTTCAATCATGTGTTCTACAACACTTTCTTTTTCAGTACCACAAAAGGGTGCTTTCTCTACAATAGCTATATGAGATAGATCAAGAGAAAATCATAATCTTTATCCTTAATGCATATAGGAGATGTGGCAAATTTAGGATCGGGAGATAACTTATGTCTAACAGTATATTGTGTGAGAAACTTTTTAATTTTACTTGCATCAGTAGCATTGCATCTATTAATAAGATCATCATTAAGCTCCACATAATCTTCATCAGATCATCACTAGAATAATCAAGTTCAGGTGAATTAACAGGTGTAGTAGCATCAGGAGTTTCAAGATTTTCAATTTGTCTAGACCTAGCAATTGTAGCATCTAGAAAAGTTCCCAATGAACCACTATCATCAAGCACAGCAG
Organism: Lolium multiflorum; assembly: GCA_030979885.1. Lineage (NCBI taxonomy): Eukaryota > Viridiplantae > Streptophyta > Magnoliopsida > Poales > Poaceae > Lolium > Lolium multiflorum. The sequence goes on from CM061753.1 coordinate 322,555,637, forward strand.
AAGCATCATCAATATTATAAGAATTTTCAGATTCAGCAGAAGTACCAGTAAGTGAAGCGTGTGGTGGTGAAACAAGTTTATCAATCACAGATGGTGAATCAAGAGCAGCAGAGGTACTCTGTACCTTTTCTTGTAGTGGATGGTAATATGGCGACTCTAGGATCGCGAGTTTACCCATGATGGAGAATTTGCAGCGAACAATATCGATCCAAGTGAACTTCTAAATAAAGCTATGCTCCCCGGCAACGGCGCAAAATGATCTTGATAACCCACAAGTATAGGGGATCGCAAAGTCTTCGCGGGTAGTAAAACCCAATTTATTGATTCGACACAAGGAGACAAAGAATACTTGAAAGCCTTAACAATGAGTTGTCAATTCAGCTGCACTGAAACAGACTTGCTCGCAAGAGTTTATCAGTAATAGTTTTATAGCAGAGTGAGTGAAATAACAGCAGCAAGTAACAGAGAAAGCAGTAGTGATTATAGTAAACAACGGGATTAAAATACCGTAGGCACGGGGACGGATAACGGGCGTTGCATGGATGAGAGAAACTCATGTAACAATCAAGCATGGCATTTGCAGATAATAATAAAACGGTGTCTAAGTACAAAGCAATCAATAGGCATGTGTTCCAATTATAGTCGTACGTGCTCGCAATGAGAAACTTGCACAACATCTTTTGTCCTACCATGCCGTGGGCCTCAAGGGAATCTGGATATTAAGGTACTCCTTTTAATAGAGTACCGGAGCAAAGCATTAACACTCGTGAACACATGTGATCCTCACATCACTACCATCCCTCCGGTTGTCCCGATTTCGGGGCCATTGGTTCCGACACGACATGTGTATACAACTTGGGTAAGACCATAAACAATGAATATCGCGATGAAATAATAACATGTTCAGATCTGAGATCATGGCACTCGGGCCCTAGTGACAAGCATTAAGCATAACAAGTTGCAACAATATCATCAAAGTACCAATTACGGACACTAGGCACTATGCCCTAACAATATTACACTATTACATGACCAATCTCATCCAATCCCTACCATCCCCTTCAGCCTACAGCGGGGGAATTACTCACACATGGATGGGGGAAACATGGCTGGTTGATGAAGAGGCGTCGGTGGTGATGGCGGCGATGATCTCCTCCAATTCCCCATCCCGACGGAGTGCCAAAACGGAGACTTCTGGCTCCCGAGACGGAGTTTCGCGATGTGGCGGCGTCTGGAGGGTTTGCGACTCGACTTCTCCCCGTGCGTTTAGGTCGAGGGCGATAAGTAGTCCGAAGGAGGGCATCGAGGCGGCCGAGGGGGCCACACGCCAGGGCCGCCGCCTCCGGGCGCGCGCCTAGGGTGTGGGGGCCTCGGGCCTCCACCTCGACTTGCCCTTCTGCTCCATGAGTCTTCTCGAGAAAATAGGGCCTTCGTCTAAATTCCGAGGTTTTTCCGAAAGTTGGATTTCGCACAAAAACGAGACACTGAACAGCTCATGAAAACAGCGTAGTCCGTGTTAGTTGCATCCAAAATACACAAATTAGAGGCAAAACAATAGCAAAAGTGTTCGGGAAAGTAGATACGTTTTGGACGTATCGTTATTAATAACAAGATCATACCATTAGGTGAATCATGTGATGGACATACACCCATAGTAAGCATGGCATTTGATCTAGTCATTAAGTTCATTTTTCTATAAGCTTTAAGATACATAGTAACTAATCCTTCGACAATGAGATCATGTTAATCACTTACACCGGATGGATGGTTTGATGACATCAAACACCACTTCATAATTGGGTGGTTATAAAGTTGGCATTAAGTGTTCTGAAAGTATGAGTTGAAGCACATGGATCAAGAGTGGATTTTTCCATCCAAATGACGGATAGATATACTCTGGGCCCTCTCGGTGGAATACCATCCAGTTAGCTTGCAAGAATGTGATTAGGTCACAAGGGATGTCATATCATATTACGAGTAAAGAGTACTTACCGGTATAGAGATACCGACGATCAAACCTCAGATACGTAAAGTATCGCGCGACAAAGGGAATCGGTATCATATGTTAATGGTTCTTTCGATCACGAAGTCATCTTTGAATATGTGAGAGCTATTATGGATCTCCAGATCCCGCTATTAGTTATTGATCGGGGAAGTTTCTCGATCATGTCTGATAGTTCACGAATTGTAGGGCGACACACTTAAGGTTTTGATGTCGTTTAAGTAGATATGGAATATGGAATGGAGTTCGAATATTTTTTGGAGTCTCGGATGAGATCCAGGAAATCACGGGGAGTTTCGGAATGGTCCGTAGAATAAGATTCATATATGGGAAGTCATATTCCAAGTTTGGGAATGATCCGGTGAATTTATGAAAGGTTCTAGAATCATTTGACTCCACCAGCCCTAGCCGACCCACCAAGTGGGAAGGTGGAGTCCATGGTGGACTTCATGTCCATGGCCGGCCATAGCACAAGGAAAGGGAGCAATCCCACCTTGACTAGGTTTCGCATTATGGTAGGTTTTCAATTGGACTCCCATGTGGAGTAGGATTGGACCCTAGGGTTTCCCACCTATATAGAGAGGAGGAGAGGGGAGGGGGCCGGCCACCAGATTGGCAGCACCACCCAAGGGCACAAAGGCCGGCGCCCTAGTACCCCCTCTGCTAAACCCTAGCACCACCCCTCCTCCACCCTGCATGACAACGGCGAAGCCCTGCAGGAGATATCCACCACCACCGTCACCACACCGTCATGCTGGAAGGATTCCGAGTAGGATCTACTACTTCTTCTGCCCGCTGGAACGGGGAGACGGACTCCTTCATCAACACCATACGTGTGACCAAGTGTGGAGGTGCTGCCCGATCGCGGCACCGTGAAGATCTTCTACTCGCTCCTGAGAGCGGCTGATCAAGTACATCATCCACAGGATTTATCTCGTTAACGCTCAACGATCTTTGAGGGTATGTTGATCTTCATCTTGGCTTGTTATTCGTTCTTGTGGTATGATTTTTTTTGTTTTATATCCTACGAATCCCTACAAAAAAATCTGCATTAAACCCATCTGTGCCAACTGCTTTGTTTGCTGCCATTTCAAACACAACAACTTTTAGCTCGTCCATGGTAAAATCTTGCCTCAGCATTTCAGAGACACATCTGATGTAAGCCTATCTATCCCAAAATTGTTAAAATGAATATTAGTTAAATCTAGATTACCACAAAGTTTTTTTTATAGAAGTCAGTAATATATCTCTTGAGATTTTATTGACCTTCTATTATCCCCTCATCCTGATTCAAACTAATAATCAAGCTTTTCATCCTTCTCCCACTTGCTTTTGAGTGATAATATCTGGTGTTATTATCTCCCTCAAGAAATTCTTTTTCCATTTGCCCTCTAAATCCATTTAATTTCCTCTTCTTTGATAATTATCTTCAATTGATTTTTTGGAAGCTATTTCTTCCTGTGTTAGGCCATATAGCTCCCCTTTTGGTCAATTTCATCCAACTAAGTAGCAAGGTCTCCTATTTTCTTCCTATATTCCCCTTCTATATTTAAATTCCATCCTTTCAAAGTTTTCCTCAGACATTCAAATCTTATTTACCATTTATCAATGTTCATATTCCTAGAATATGCTTTGTTCGATACCCCACTCACCACTCTCTTCAGGTCAGGTCTCAAGAACCAGTAGTTTTCAAATCTGAAAATTGCATGAGTTCTTGGTTTGTCCCCTGTTTTGATTAAAATATGAGTATGATCAGAGAGTTCACTAGGCATAGTTGATGCACACACCAGTGGGAATTTCTCTTCCCATGATGGAGACACCAAAACCCAATCTAGCAATTCATAAGTTGGATTTTCATGATTATTACACCAAGTGAATTTCCTTCTAGTAAGGGTTGTTTCCATCATTCCCCCTTGCTCAATTATATCATTGAACAAAGGGCTCCATTTGTTGTATCCCCCTGGTTTATTTTTATCACTCCCATTCCTAGTCATATTAAAATCCCCTGTTATCAGTATGGGGTATGTTGAGATCTTTATGACATTCACCAATTCTATTAAGAAGTTGGCTTTGCCATCTTATTGTGCATCTGCATACACCACCACCAAATTCCAGGTGAAATTATCTTTTTTACTAGCAACAAGGGATCTTACATAATAAGTACCCATTGGTTTTTCCACAAGATCATACGTCTCTTTATTTACTCCCAACAGAATCCCACCAGATCTCCCTCTTGTAGGTATACTATCCCAGTGAAACTCATATCCTCCACTTATTTCCTTAAGGATAGTTGGATAATCCTGTCTCATTGTTTCTTGTATACCAACAAAATCTAATTTGTAGTCCTTTATACTTTGCCTAATTTTTTTTTTGCTCTCTTCCCCCTTTCCTCTACTATTCCATGTAAACCAGCAATCATTTTTGTCCTGTTTTTCCCCTTTCTACACTTCACTTTAGTTTTAACTGGAGTTTTACATTGTACTTCATGTGAAGCGACATTCTCCTCCCCATTCTGCCCTTCCCCAAACATGTAGGGAACAATCACTTTATCTGTTAAGCCCTCACAGTCTTCTTTTGTCATTTTGAGAATATCCATTAAAATTTGGTCAACAACATCTGGCTGGTTGTCCATATCTAATGGATTCTTTAGACTTTCAGACTCTTCATCACTATTAAGAAAAATATTCACTCTAGCTTGCTCTTGTCCTCTAAGTAAAATCAAATTGTTATCAATCATGTCCAATGAAGTTCCAAGCTCAATCCCCACCCTACTAGCAATATCTAAAATGCAATAATCAAAAGTACTAGCCAAGGTGGGCAGAGATGTACTACCTTCCGACGACCGAACATTCCTCACCATAGCTCTGTTGTTTGCTATGTCCATGATTGGTACATCACTTTTTGGCACCAGTCTATTGCTGAATCTATTCCCATTTGCTTCCTCTATCTCCTCTAGTATGCCCACCCCTTTGTGCTTCTTCTTCCCATGATTAGGTGACTTCCCATCTGATACGTCTACGTATCGATAATTCTTATGTTCCATGCCACATTATTGATGATATCTACATGTTTTATGCATACTTTATGTCATATTTATGCATTTTCCCACTAACCTATTAACGAGATGCCGAAGAGCCGGTTTCTGTTGTTTTTGGTTTCTAAATCCTAGTAAGGAAATATTCTCGGAATTGACGAAATCAACGCCCAGGGCCTATTTTGCCACGAAGCTTCCGTAAGACCGAAGAGAAGACGAGTGGGGCCACGGGCGCCGCCACAGGGCGGCGCGCCCAAGGGGGCCCGCGCGGCCCGCCGTGTGGGGCCCCGTGACCCTCCGAGGCTGCCCTTCCGCCTACATATAGTCTTCGTCGCGAAACCCCAGATCGAGAGCCATGATACAAAACCTTCCAGAGACGCCGCCGCCGCCAATCCCATCTCTGGGGATTCAGGAGATCGCCTCCGCACTGCCGGAGAGGGGAATCATTCCCCGGAGGACTCTACACCGCCATGGTCGCCTCCGAAGTGATGAGTGAGTAGTTCACCCCGGACTATGGGTCCATAGCAGTAGCTAGATGGTCGTCTTCTCCTCATGTGCTTCATTGTCGGATCTTGTGAGCTGCCTAACATGATCAAGATCATCTATCTGTAATGCTATATGTTGTGTTTGTCGGGATCCGATGGATAGAGAATACTATGTTATGTTGATTATCAATCTATTACCTATGTGTTGTTTATGATCTTGCATTCTCTCCGTTATTAGTAGAGGCTTGCCAAGTTTTTACTCTTAACTCCAAGAGGGAGTATTTATGCTCGATAGTGGGTTCATGCCTCCATTAAATCTAGGACAGTGACAGAAAGTTCTAAGGTTGTGGATGTGTTGTTGCCACTAGGGATAAAACATTGATGCTATGTCCGAGGATGTAGTTATTGATTACATTACGCACCATACTTAATGCAATTGTCTGTTGTTTGCAACTTAATACCGGAAGGGGTTCGGATGATAACCTGAAGGTGGACTTTTTAGGCATAGATGCATGCCGGATAGCGGTCTATGTACTTTGTCGTAATGCCCAATTAAATCTCACTATACTCATCATATCATGTATGTGCATGGTCATGCCTCTCTATTTGTCAATTGCCCGACCGTAATTTGTTCACCCAACATGCTATTTATCTTATGGGAGAGACACCTCTAGTGAACTGTGGACCCCGGTCCATTCTTTTACATTGAATACAATCTATTGCAATACTTGTTCTACTGTTTTCTGCAAACAATCATCATCCACACTATACATCTAATCCTTTGTTACAGTCTCGGTGAGATTGACAACCTCACCTGGGGCAAAAGTACTTTGCTGTGCAGGTTCCACGTTGGCGCCGAATCCCTGGTGTTGCGCCGCACTAAATCCCGCCGCCATCAACCTTCAACGTGCTTCTGGCTCCTCCCGGTTCGATAAACCTTGGTTTCTTTCGAGGGAAAACTTGCTACCGTGCGCATCATACCTTCCTCTTGGGGTTCCCAATGACGCACTACGCGCACCAAGCTTTTCAAGCGCCGTTAGGGAGATCAAGACACGCGCAAGGGAGTCTCCCAATCCAATCTCTTACTTTGTTTTTGTCTTGCTTTATTTTATTTACTACTTTGTTTGCTGCATTATATCAAAACACAAAAAAATTAGTTGCTAGCTTTACTTATTTATCTTGCACTCTATATCAAAAACACAAAAAAATTAGTTACTTGCATTTGCTTTACTTATTTCAACATGTTTTTTTACAAAAGATATACCTGTGGGACAAGGGTCTATAATTGGAAGAGATAATATAGAAGAATTTTTCACCCATGTTAGTATGCATGAAGATCTTAAAGATATACCTTTGCAAAAGCTGTCCCTACTTATGAAGATGCCTCTGCTTGTTTGGTACGCATGATGGAAGCTAGATTTATTAGTCTCAACCCCATGATACAACACATGTTTCTTACACTTCGATATGGAGCGGGAGAAGAGAGATTTTGTTCTAAAAGTCTTAGTGCGAGAATTTGGATATAGCTAAAGAAGCTAGAAAAGTTTTTAGTAAGCATGAGAGGCTTGGTACAATCACCGATTTTAAAAGAACACTTGAAAAAATGGATATGGATAGAATTAAGTACACTAATAGTGTTAATAATGGTGGGGAGATTAAAGCACATACCATGTAAGCTCCTAGCGATGCATGAAGCTCTAGATGATAATTATGCTTGGCTTGTCTCGAAAATTTGTTTGATGAGAGTAGCAAGCCCAAGACTAATGAGAAGGGAGCCGCTGAAACTTATGTATCCAACATACTATGCATGGTTGAGAAAACTCCCAACACCCCTGTAATGATGTCAATGCTCCATCTCTTGATAATACTTGATACACACTTTCTGCGCCTAGCTGAAAGACGTTAAAGAAAAGCGCTTATGGGAGACAACCCATGTTTTTACTACAGTACTTTTATTTTATATTTGAGTCTTGGAAGTTGTTTACTATGTACCAACCTCTCCTTATCTTAGTTTTGTGCATTGTTGTGCCAAGTAAAGTCGTTGATAGTAAGGTTCATACTAGATTTGGATTATCGAAACAGATTTTTTGCTCACGAATTTCGACTGCCTCTCGTAGGTAGCTCAGAAAAATATGCAAATTTACGTGCGTGACTCAGATATGTACGCAACTTTCATTCAATTTGGGCATTTTCATTTGAGCAAGTCTGGTGCCTCAATAAAATCTCTTTACTTTATCGTTGTTTTGATACATTCTGCCTTTTATTTCGATTTTTGCTATGATGGATGAATTTCTTTGTTCCATTAATGTCCAGTAGCTTTGTGCAATGTCCAGGTGTTAAGAATGATTATGTCACCTTCATGTGAATTTTATTATGCACTAACTCTCTAATGAGTTGTTTTGAGTTTGTGTGGAGGAAGTTTTCAAGGATCAAGAGAGGAGATGATACAATATGATCAAGGAGAGTGAAAGTTCTAAGCTTGGGGATGCCCTTGGTTCACCCGCATATTTTAAGAAGACTCAAGCATCTAAGCTTGGGGATGCCTCGGCATCCCCTTCTTCATCGACAACATTATCGTTCACCCCCTGAAACTATATTTTTATTCCATCACATCTTATGTGCTTTGCTTAGCGTCGGTTTGTTTTTGTTTTTGTTTTTGTTTTTGTTTGAATAAAATGGATCCTAGCATTCATTGTGTGGGAGAGAGACACGCTCCATTGTTGCATATGGACAAATATGTCCTTAGGCTTTACTCATAGTATTCATGGCGAAGGTTGAATCTTCTTCGTTAAATTGTTATATGGTTGGAATTGGGAAATGCTACATGTAGTAATTCTAAAATGTCTTGAATAATTTGATACTTGGCAATTGTTGTGCTCATGTTTAAGCTCTTGCATCATATACTTTGCACCTATTAATGAAGAAACACATAGAGCTTGCTAAAATTTGGTTTGCATAATTGGTCTCTCTAAAGTCTAGATAATTTCTAGTATTGAGTTTTGAACAACAAGAAAGACGGTGTAGAGTCTTATAATGTTTACAATATGTCTTTTATGTGAGTTTTGTCGCACCGGTTCATCCTTGTGTTTGTTTCAAATAACCTTGCTAGCCTAAACCTTGTATCGAGAGGGAATACTCATGCATCCAAATCCTGAGCCAACCACTATGCCATTTGTGTCCACCATACCTACCTACTACATGGTATTTCTCCGCCATTCCAAAGTAAATTGCTTGAGTGCTACCTTTAAAATTTCCATGCTTTACCTTTACAATATATAGCTCATGGCACAAATAGCTTAAAAACTATTGTGGTATTGAATATGTACTTATGCACTTTATCTCTTATTAAGTTGCTTGTTGTGCGATAACCATGTTCCCGGGGACGCCATCAACTACTCTTTGTTGAATATCATGTGAGTTGCTATGCATGTCCGTCTTGTCTGAAGTAAGGGAGATTTACCACTCATTTAATGGTTAGAGCATGCATATTGTTAGAGAAGAACATTGGGCCGCTAACTAAAGCCATGAATCATGGTGGAAGTTTCAGCTTTGGACATATATCCTCAATCTCATATGAGAACATTAATTGTTGCTACATGCTTATGCATTAAAGAGGAGTCCATTATCTGTTGTCTATGTTGTCCCGGTATGGATGTCTAAGTTGAGAATAATCAAAAGCGAGAAATCCAATGCGAACTTTCTCCTTAGACCTTTGTAAGGGCATAGAGGTACCCCTTTGTGACACTTGGTTAAAACATGTGTATTGCAAATATCCCGGTAATCCAAGCTAATTAGGACAAGGTGCACTATTAGTATACTATGCATGAGGCTTGCAACTTGTAAGATATAATTTACATGATACATATGCTTTATTACTACCGTTGACAAAATTGTTTCTTGTTTTCAAAACCAAAGCTCTAGCACAAATATAGCAATCAATGCTTCCCTCTGCGAAGGGCCTTTCTTTTACTTTTATGTTGAGTCAGTTCACCTATCTCTCTCCACCTCAAGAAGGAAACACTTGTGTGAACTATGCATTGATTCCTACATACTTGCATATTGCACTTGTTATATTACTTTACATTGACAATATCCATGAGATATACATGTTACAAGTTGAAAGCAACCGCTGAAACTTAATCTTCCTTTGTGTTGTTTCAATACCTTTACTTTGATTTATTGCTTTTGAGTTAACTCTTATGCAAGACTTATTGATGCTTGTCTTGAAAGTACTATTCATGAAAAGTCTTTGCTTTATGATTCATTTGTTTACTCATGTCATTACCATTGTTTTGATCGCCGCATTCATTACATATGCTTACAATATTATGATCAAGGTTATGATGGCATGTTGATTGCGCGTAGTTAACACGTCCGTTGGGAACCCCAAGAGGAAGGTATGATGCGCACAGAGCAAGTTTTCCCTCCGAAGAAACCAAGGTTTAATCGAACCGTAGGAGTCAAGAAGCACGTCGAAGGTTGATGGCGGCGGGATGTAGTGCGGCGCAACACCAGGGATTCCGGCGCCAACGTGGAACCCGCACAACACAACCAAAGTACTTTGCCCCAACGAAACAGTGATGTTGTCAATCTCACCGCTTGTCAGTAACAAAGGATTAGATGTATAGTGTGGATGATGATTGTTTGCAAAAACAGTAGAACAAGTATTGCAAAGTAGATTGTATTTAATGTAAAAGAATGGACCGGGGTCCACAGTTCACTAGAGGTGTCTCTCCCATAAGATAAATAGCATGTTGGGTGAACAAATTACACTGCAATTGACAAATAGAGAGGGCATGACAATGCACATACATGATATAATGAGTATTGTGAGATTTAATTGGGCATTACGACAAAGTACATAGACCGCTATCCAAGATGCATCTATGCCTAAAAAGTCCACCTTCAAAGTTATCATCCGAACTCCTTCCGTATTAAGTTGCAAACAACGACAATTGCATTAAGTATGGTGCGTAATGTAATCAATAACTACATCCCTGACATAGCATCAATGTTTTATCCCTAGTGGCAACAAGCACATCCACAACCTTAGAACTTTCTGTCACTGTCCCAGATTTAATGGAGGCATGAACCCACTATCGAGCATAAATACTCCCTCTTGGAGTTAAGAGCAAAAACTTGGCCAGAGCCTCTACTAATAACGGAGAGCATGCAAGATCATAAACAACACATAGGTAATAGATTGATAATCAACATAACATAGTATTCTCTATCCATGGATCCCGACAAACACAACATATAGCATTACAGATAGATGATCTTGATCATGTTAGGCAGCTCACAAGATCCGACAATGAAGCACATGAGGAGAAGACAACCATCTAGCTACCGCTATGGACCCATAGTCCAGGGTGAACTACTCACTCATCACTCCGGAGGCGACCATGGCGGTGAAGAGTCCTCCGGAGATGATTCCCCTCCGGCAGGTGCCGAGGCGATCTCCCGAATCCCCCGAGATGGGCGGCGGCGGCGTCTCCGGAAGGTTTTCCGTATCGTGGCTCTCGACCGGGGATTTCGCGACGAAGGCTTAGGAAGGGCAACGCGGGGGCCACACGAGGGCCCCACACACCAGGGCCACGCAGCCAAGACCGGGCCGCGCCGCCCGTTGTGGCGGCGCCGTGGCCCCACTTCCTTTCCCCTCGGTCTTCTGGAAGCTTCGTGCAAAAATAGGACCCGGGCGTTGATTTCGTCCAATTCCGAGAATATTTCCTTACTAGGATTTCTGAAACCAAAAACAGCAGTAAAAACAACAACTCGCTCTTCGCATCTCGTTAATAGGTTAGTGCCGGAAATGCATAAATACGACATATAATGTATAAAACATGTAGATATCATCAATAATGTGGCATGGAACATAAGAAATTATCGATACGTGGAGACGTATCGCATCCCCCTTAGTTCTGCTCGTCCCGAGCAGTAAACGATAACAAAGATAATTTCTGGAGTGACATGCCATCATAACCTTGATCATACTATTGTAAGCATATGTAATGAATGCAACGATCAAAACAATGGTAATGACATGAGTAAACAACTGAATCATAAAGCAAAGACTTTTCATGAATAGTACTTTCAAGACAAGCATCAATAAGTCTTGCATAAGAGTTAACTCATAAATCAAAGTAAAGGTATTGAAGCAACACAAAGGAAGATTAAGTTTCAGCGGTTGCTTTCAACTTGTAACATGTATATCTCATGGATATTGTCAATGTAAAGTAATATAACAAGTGCAATATGCAAGTATGTAGGAATCAATGCACATTCACACAAGTGTTTGCTTCTTGAGGTGGAGAGAAATAGGTGAACTGACTCAACATAAAAATAAAAGAATGGTCCTTCAAAGAGGAAAGCATCGATTGCTATATTTGTGCTAGAGCTTTTATTTTGAAAACATGAAACAATTTTGTCAACGGTAGTAATAAAGCATATGTGTTATGTAAATTATATCTTACAAGTTGCAAGCCTCATGCATAGTATACTAATAGTGCCCGCACCTTGTCCTAATTAGCTTGGGTTAACACTGATTATCATTGCATAGCATATGTTTCAACCAAGTGTCACAAAGGGGTACCTCTATGCCGCATAAAAGGTCTAAGGAGAAAGCTCGCATTGGATTTCTCGCTTTTGATTATTCTCAACTTAGACATCCATACCGGGACAACATAGACAACAGATAATGGACTCTCTTTAATGCATAAGCATTTAACAACAGTTATTATTCTCATAAGAGATTGAGGATTAGTCTCCAAAACTGAAACTTCCACCATGGATCATGGCTTTAGTTAGCTGCCCAATGTTCTTCTCTAACAAGATGCATACTCAAACCATTTGATTGTGAAAACCGCCTTTTGTGACAAGACGAACATGCATAGCAACTCACATGATATTCAACAAAGGTAAAAGAGTTGATGGCGTCCCCAAAACATGGTTATCGCACAACAAGCAACTTAATAAGAGATAAAGTGCATAAGTACATATTCAATACCACAATAGTTTTTAGGCTATTTGTCCCATGAGCTATATATTGCAAAGGTAAAGAATGGAAATATTAAAGGTAGCACTCAAGCAATTTACTTTGGAATGGCGGAGAAATACCATGTAGTAGGTAGGTTGGTGGACACAAATGGCATAGTGGTTGGCTCAAGGATTTGGATGCATGAGAAGTATTCCCTCTCGATACAAGGTTTAGGCTAGCAAGGTTATTTGAAACAAACACAAGGATGAACCGGTGCAGCAAAACTCACATAAAAGACATATTGTAAACATTATAAGACTCTACACCGTCTTCCTTGTTGTTCAAAACTCAATACTAGAAATTATCTAGACTTTAGAGAGACCAAATATGCAAACCAAATTTTAGCAAGCTCTTCGTGTTTCTTCATTAATAGGTGCAAAGTATATGATGCAAGAGCTTAAACATGAGCACAACAATTGCCAAGTATCAAATTATTCAAGACATTTTAGAATTACTACATGTAGCATTTCCCGATTCCAACCATATAACAATTTAACGAAGAAGATTCAACCTTCGCTATGAATACTATGAGTAAAGCCTAAGGACATATTTTTCCATATGCAACAGCGAGCGTGTCTCTCTCCCACACAATGAATGCTAGGATCCCTTTTATTCAAACAAAACAAAACAAAAACAAACCGACGCTCCAAGCAAAGCACATAAGATGTGATGGAATAAAATATAGTTTCAGGGAGGAACCTGATAATGTTGTCGATGAAGAAGGGGATGCCTTGGGCATCCCCAAGCTTAGATGCTTGAGTCTTCTTAAAATATGCAGGGGTGAACAACCGGGCATCCCCAAGCTTAGAGCTTTCACTCTCCTTGATCATATTGTATCATCTCCCTCTTGATCCTTGAAAACTTCCTCCACACCAAACTCGAAACAACTCATTAGAGGGTTAGTGCATAATAAAAATTCACATGTTCAGAGGTGACATAATCATTCTTAATACTTCTGGACATTGCACAAAGCTACTGGACATTAATGGAACAAAGAAATTCATCCATCATAGCAAAAGAGGCAATGCGAAATAAAAGGCAGAATCTGTCAAAACAGAACAATCCGTAAAGATGGATTTTATTGAGGCACCAGACTTGCTCAAATGAAAATTCCCAAATTGAATGAAAGTTGCGTACATATCTGAGGATCACGCATGTAAATTGGCATATTTTTCTGAGCTACCTACAGAGAGGCAGGTCGAAATTCGTGACAGCAAAGAAATCTGTTTCTGCGCAGTAATCCAAATCTAGTATGAACCTTACTATCAACGACTTTACTTGGCACAACAAAGCACAAAACTAAGATAAGGAGAGGGCTACAGTAGTAAACAACTTCCAAGACTCAAATATAAAATAAAAGTACTGTAGTAAAAACATGGGTTGTCTCCCATAAGCGCTTAACGTCTTCAGCTAGGCGTAAAGTGTGTATCAAGTATTATCAAGAGATGGCATTGACATCATTAACAGGGGTGTTGGGGGTTTTCTCAACCATGCATAGTATGTTGGATACATAAGTTTCAGCGGCTCCCTTTCATTAGTCTTGGGCTTGCTACTCTCATCAAACAAATTTTCAGAAACAAGCCAAGCATAATTATCATCTAGAGCTTCATACATCGCTAGGAGCTTACACGGTATTGGTGCTTTAATCTCCCCACCATCATCAACATTATTAGTGTACTTAATTCTATCCATATCCATTTTTTCAAGTGTTCTTTTAAAGTCAGTATAAAAGCCAAGCCTCTTATGCTTAATAAAAACTTTTCTAGCTTCTTTAGCTATATCTTCAAATTCTCGCACTAAGACTTTTAGAACAAAATCTCTCTTCTCTCCCCACTCCATATATGAAAGTGTAAGAAACATGTGTTGTATCATGGGGTTGAGACTAATAAATCTAGCTTCCGTCCTGCGTACCAAACAAACAGAGGCATCTTCATAAGTAGGGACAACTTTTACAAGGGGTATATCTTTAAGATCTTCATGCATACTAATATGGGTGAAAATTCTTCTATATTATCTCTTCCAATTATAGACCCTTGTCCCACAGGTATATCTTTTACAGTAAAATTAAAAGGAAACATGTTGAAATAAGTAAAGCAAATGCAAGTAACTAATTTTTTGTGTTTTTGATATAGAGTGCAAGACAATAAATAAAGTAAAGCTAGCAAGTAATTTTTTTGTGTTTTGATATAATGCAGCAAACAAAGTAGTAAATAAAATAAAGCAAGACAAAAACAAAGTAAAGAGATTGGATTGTGGAGACTCCCCTTGCAGCGTGTCTTGATCTCCCGCAACGGCGCAGAAAAAAGAGCTTGATTGCGCGCGCACACGTCCGTTGGGAACCCCAAGAGGAAGGTATGATGCGCACATAGCAAGTTTTCCTCGCAAGAAACCAAGGTTTAATCGAACCGAGGAGTCAAGAAGCACGTCGAAGGTTGATGGCGGCGGATGTGTGCGCAACACCAGGGATTCCGGCGCCAACGTGGAACCTGCACAACACAACTAAAGTACTTTGCCCCAACGAAACAGTGAGGTTGTCAATCTCACGCTTCTTGTAACAAAGAATTAGATGTATAGTGTGGATGATGATTGTTTGCGGAAAACAGTAGAACAAGTATTGAAGAGATTGTATTTAATGTAAAAGAATGGACCGGGGTCCACAGCTCACTAGAGGTGTTCTCCCATAAGATAAATAGCATGTTGGGTGAACAAATTACGTTGGGCAATTGACAAATAGAGAGGGCATGACAATGCACATACATGATATAATGAGTATTGTGAGATTTAATTGGGTACGACAAAGTACATAGACCGCTATCCAACATGCATCTATGCCTAAAAAGTCCACTTCATCATCCGAACCCTTCCAGTATTAAGTTGCAAACAATGATTGCATTAAGTATGGTGCGTAATGTAATCAATAACTACATCCTCGACATAGCATCAATGTTTTATCCCTAGTGGCAACAAGACATCCACAACCTTAGAACTTTCTCACCGTCTGCATTTAATGGAGGCATGAACCCACATCGAGCATAATACTCCCTCTTGGAGTTAAGAGCAAAAACTTGGCCAGAGCCTACTAATAACGGAGAGCATGCAAGATCATAAACAACACATAGGTAATAGATTGATAATCAACATAACATAGTATTCTCTATCCATCGGATCCCGACAAACACAACATATAGCATTACAGATAGATGATCTTGATCATGTTAGGCAGCTCACAAGATCCGACAATGAAGCACATGAGGAGAAGACAACCATCTAGCTACCGCTATGGACCCATAGTCCAGGGGGTGAACTACTCACTCATCACTCCTGAGGCGACCATGGCGGTGAAGAGTCCTCCGGAGATGATTCCCCTCTCCGGCAGGGTGCCGGAGGCGATCTCCTGAATCCCCCGAGATGGGATTGGCGGCGGCGCGTCTCTGGAAGGTTTTCCGTATCATGGCTCTCGGTACTGGGGGTTTCGCGACGAAGACTATATGTAGGCGGAAGGGCAGCCTCGGAGGGGTCACGGGGGCCCCACACAGCAGGGAACATCAATAATGTGGCATGGAACATAAGAAATTATCGATACGTCGGAGACGTATCACATGTCACTCCAGAAATTATCTTTGTTATCGTTTTACCTGCTCGGGACGAGCAGGAACTAAGCTTGGGGATGCTCATACGTCTCCGACGTATCGATAATTTCTTATGTTCCATGCCACATTATTGATGATATCTACATGTTTTATGCATACTTTATGTCATATTTATGCATTTTCCGGCACTAACCTATTAACGAGATGCCGAAGAGCCGCTGTTTGTCTGTTTTTGGTTTCAGAAATCCTAGTAAGGAAATATTCTCTAATTGAACGAAATCAACACCCAGGGGCCTATTTTGCCACGAAGCTTCCAAGACCGAAGAGAAGATTTGGGGCCACGGGCGCCGCCACACTAGGGCCGCGTGGCCCAAGGGGGGCCCGCGCGCCCTGTGTGGGGCCCCGTGACCCCTCCGAGGCTGCCCTTCCGCCTACATATAGTCTTCGTCGCGAAACCCCAGTACCGAGAGCCACGATACGGAAAACCTTCCGAGACGCCGCCGCCGCCAATCCCATCTCGGGGATTCAGGAGATCGCCTCGGCACCCTGCCGGAGAGGGGAATCATCTCCCGAGGACTCTACACCGCCATGGTCACCTCGGAGTGATGAGTGAGTAGTTCACCCTGGACCATGGGTCCATAGCAGTAGCTAGATGGTCGTCTTCTCCTCATGTGCTTCATTGTCGGATCTTGTGAGCTGCCTAACATGATCAAGATCATCTATCCGTAATGCTATATGTTGTGTTTGTCGGGATCCCATGGATAGAGAATACTATGTTATATTGATTATCAATCTATTACCTATGTGTTGTTTATGATCTTGCATGCTCTCCGTTATTAGTAGAGGCTCGCCAAGTTTTTACTCTTAACTCCAAGAGGGAGTATTTATGCTCGATAGTGGGTTCATGCCTCCATTAAACTGGACAGTGCAGAAAGTTCTAAGGTTGTGGATGTGTTGCCACTAGGGATAAAACATTGATGCTATGTCCGAGGATGTAGTTATTGATTACATTACGCACCATACTTAATGCAATTGTCCGTTGTTTGCAACTTAATACTGGAAGGGGTTCGGATGATAACCTGAAGGTGGACTTTAGGCATAGATGCATGCCGGATAGCGGTCTATGTACTTTGTCGTAATGCCCAATTAAATCTCACTATACTCATCATATCATGTATGTGCATGGTCATGCCCTCTCTATTTGTCAATTGCCCGACTGTAATTTGTTCACCCAACATGCTATTTATCTTATGGGAGAGACACCTCTAGTGAACCCCCGGTCCATTCTTTTACATTGAATACAATCTACTGCAATACTTGTTCTACTGTTTTCGTAAACAATCATCATCCACACTATACATCTAATCCTTTGTTACAGCAAGCCGGTGAGATTTACAACCTCACCGTTTCGTTGGGGCAAAGTACTTTGGTTGTGTTGTGCAGTTCCACGTTGGCGCCGAACCGTGTTGCGCCGCACTACATCCCGCCGCCATCAACCTTCAACGTGCTTCTTGGCTCCTCCCGGTTCGATAAACCTTGGTTTCTTACTGAGGGAAAACTTGCTACGTGCGCATACCTTCCTCTTGGGGTTCCCAACGGACGTGTTAATTACGCGCAATCACCATCCCGAACATTGTTGATTTTTGTGTTCATGCTTAGTGAGGAGTCAGATTCTCCATTTCTATCCCCATCATCTCCAGACAAATCAACTCTGCCCTCAGTTTGATCTTGTATATCTGGGTCAGGTCCTTTCACATTGTCTCTAGTTTCCTCCACCATGTCATTCTTCTCCTTTTCTTTCTCCCTCCCAGCTTGCTCAATTAGTTCTGTCCTTGTCTATATCTTGTTTGTCTCATGTGAAGAAGCTACCACCTTGTTCCTTGCCAAGGAAATTGCATCCAAATCATTCTTCCTTTTTATTTCTTCTTCCCTTTCTTCTAATGCTTTCCTGGTTTGTTCACTTGCTTGAATGTGGCTTCCTCCATCAGTTTCCTCACTTTCTTCATTTCTCTGTCTCTTCTCTCCTCTGTCTCTCAGTTCTTGTGACAGAGTATCTTCCATTTCATCAATCTCTTGTATATATTCATCTTCTTGCCTTAGCCACCCTTCCTCCACAACCTGCTCCACTTGGAAGTAAATATAGTAGATCATCAACTTTTTTGTTGTGATCTTAGCCATGGCAGGGATGTTCTTGTGATTAACCACCCCCACAAGGATTCAGATGTTTCCATTCTTCGTAAAAGTTTCCATGTACACTTCAATCACCTGCCAAAGGGATCATCCCACTTCACAGATCCCCTGGTAATTCTTTGGAGTTTTTGGAACCCTCTTAGCCTTTACCCAAACTGTGTCAAGTTTTCTTGCTACCAAGTTCTCATCTGACCATTGCTTCACATTGGTTTTAATGTGTGCGCCTATTAATGTTACCTAGTCATAAATTGACACCTCATTGATCCTTGCAGCAAATGGGATATTGACTAAGAATCTTCCAGTGGACACTTCTTTTGCTTGCCAGGTCCATTTCCAGGGATAAGTTCTTCCCAGACACATCACCAGTAGCTCTTCATCGACCTGGAAGTCCACTTCCTAAAATTTGACAATTGATACTGCCTTCCCTTTCTCTTCATCCCAAAGTTTTCTTTTGCATGCTCAGCTACAAAGCAGCATAATCCAGGCCCTCCAAAGCCAACAAGGTTTGGAGTTGGCTTCTTTTGCTTCAGCCAAGCACACCTCATAGATTGTTCTCCTTTTCCATAGTTCACACACTCTATTTCCTCAGCACAATCCTTTGAAATATGTCCCTTTTCCCACATTTGTTACATAGGGGATTGTCATTTTGTGCTTTTTTCTTCCCTGCAATATCCGCTTCAGAGCTGGAGCCCACCTGAATTAGTTGTGTAGCTCCTAAATAGGTAGCTGTTGTTGTTGCAGAGACAATAGTTCTTTCATTAGTCTCCCTGTTTTGCCTAGTTGAAACCCCTCCCGAGCTAGATGTCCCAGTTTTCTGCACATAAGTCCTAATCTCTGTCACTACCTCTTCCTCCCTAATTCTGGTTGTTGGCAAACTGTCCTGATCCATGTCCATATTGTCCTCTATTCAAATTATTGGACTTTCCATGTCCTCCTCCAACTCGATGGCTATTCTGGTACAGATTTCCCCCAAATTGACCAGGACAATTGAAAGGTGGGTGTTTGAAACTATTACCTCTATATCCACCAAATTGTTGCTGCCTACTTGGTCCTCCTCCTTCTCTTGCAAAATTTCCTCCACCACCATTGCCTTCATACCGCTCCCCCATCTCTTCTGTGTTTTCCGCCGCCGGCGTTGCCTTAGGAACCCTCGTTTCACGCTCCCACCAGCTACTGATCAGATTGTCCAAGTGTCCTGGAATAAATACCCTCTCAGACAAATATGTCGTTTTATTTTTTTGTATCCAGGCACATGGCTTGCTCTTTCCAAATTCCTGGTGGGCTAGGCCTCGTCCCAAGATTATTTTCCACCAGCCCACGAGATGGAACAATTTTTATAGAAATTTTAATTCCTATGAAAAATGAATATCATCCCCTAGCTTCCTCCAAGGTTGTTTACAAGCTTCAGTTATAGAGTCCCCTACCGGTGGCCTAAGCAACATCGGACCAGGTTTCCATACCCCTAATACTCGTTTAGATTCTTGAAAGGGATCTAAATTTTGCCTAACAGCTTTTCCTATACAGATTTTAAACCAACCAAAATCCCTTTCTTCTACTAGAGGATCCTCAGCATGCTCAGTTGTCGTAGACTGCAAAGAAGCATCGCTTCTATGGTCTAGCCCAACAGAGCTTGTACCTCTCCTATCATTATCTCGCTTTCTATTCTGGTTCTCAAAGGCTTTTTGTTTCCTGAGGCCTTTTTTTGCCATATCAGCCTCTTTTATCCTCTGCAATGGCAATATAATCACCAAAGCAGATAGGAGAAGTGTGCCAGCAAGCTGCATCAGTCAAAACTTCACCCTCCTCACTCTCCTCATCAGATAAATGTTCAAGGATATGAAAACGATTTGCACTGCTGTTCCTGTGACATATCCCTTTCAGAGAATCTCCTTGCACCCTTCCTTGAAGGGTTCCTCGAACATGACCTTCTTCTTCCCTCCTATCAGGTGCCTGGTGATGCGCTTGAACCTTGCCATTATAGAGATGGAAGTCAGGTCCTTCTGCTTCATTGGTGGCAGTCTCCCCTCATGGTCATAAGAACTACTGACATAGGTTGAGTGCTCCTTGGGTGGCCGAGACGATCCTGCCAGAGTTGGTGGTCTAGCAGGATTTGGCCAAAGCAGCTCTAACATCCTTCAATTTGGCGGAGCCGGCGGGTCCATGATTCCCACATGTGTCTTCTTCAGCCGCTCTAGCCCCTCCACCGCCTCTCTCATCGCCTTCTCGCTCTATGTCCTTCGATGCAAAACTTTGAGGGAGCACTCTGGTTCCTCCTCCATTTTTTGCAATGGCAGCTTCCTTGGTGTTGCCTAACGACAACGGAGGTGCAGAGAAAGTAGAAGCTCACAAGCCCTCCATGACCCCCGCAGAAGCATATTCCACCTTACTGACCGAGTCATGGAGAATCTTTGCGATTTCCCCAAGGGCTGGTTCGTAAACCGTAGCACAGAGTATATAACGTCACCTACTACTATTACCCTCTCTTTTTAAAGGCTGAGCTATTACTATTTTTATTTGCGATGCACAATGATCTCTATAAATGCACGCACACACTTTATCCCTATGATCATCCTGAGAGACTAATTTGGCAGATACTGAGATTGAAATCATTATAGACCGCTTGCTGTCCCCGGAACCTTTGCCAAAATGTCTTGTGTTGTAGAAGGGAGGTATTAATTAGCATGTACACGGCCGTCAGACGGGAAGTGAAATTCAACGCTGGGTTTAGCATTTTCCAACGTCTGGTCAGAGCGAGGTACCACACGTTGGTCACATAACAATGGAATGGTGGATGTAGAAGAATCCACTAAGAGCATCTCTAGCAGAGCTCGTAAACACACGAATTGAAAACCCCGAGTTCAGTTCACCGAACTCGTGTTTATGGATCGAAAAATCGTTGGCGCAGAACAGAGCCCGTAAACCAAAATTGTACAACAAAATATTCTATTTTACAGTTTTGGTTTACGGGCTCTATTCTGAGCCAATGATTTTCCGAACCTGTAAAGGCAGGGTTTTACACAGAATTCATATGCAACACATACAACAATCGATCAAATAATCATCCAAATTATTACAATAGATAAACAAATGTCTGCACAGAATTATTACAACAGTTATGGGAAAATTGAACAAATGAAGAAATATCTCAACCAAATTTCAACAATTTTCGAAGAATCAAACAAATGAACAAATGTCTCAACAATGATACATAATTGAATGTAATGGTAATATCAAAGACGATAACCATGCCACTGCGAGTGGCGCATTTTCAGATCATAAACAAGCTGGGCATGGGTACTGGCATTCTCAATCTGCCGATGCGTTTCAAGGAAAGCTTCAATGCTATCGGGATTGCGTTGGGGTTGCACTCGGGTGCCAACGTTGTCATAGAAGCAGGGCAGGCTCAACTCTCTTTCATCCTCGATGATCATGTTATTAAGAATCACACAACATGTCATGATGTTCACAAGGATTTTTTTGTCCCAAAAACGGGTTGGGCCACGAACGATGGCAAACCTTGCTTGCAAAATACCGAAAGCTCTCTCAATTTTCTTGCGAGCTGCTTCTTGAGCTTTGGCAAATTCAGCTTCTATTTTGTCTTGGGCATCCTTCACAGACTTTACAAAAGTTGCCCAATCCGCATAGATGCCATCGGTTAGGTAATATCTCATTGTATATTCATTGTTCATGACCTTGTAATTTCAAGTGGGTTCTTCCCCATTTGGTAGTTTCGCAAATAAAGTGGTTCTTTGCAGCATGTTGATGTTATTGAGTGTTCCCGGCAGACCAAAAAAACAACGACAAATCCACAAATCTTGTGATGCGACTGCGTCAAGTACAATGGTAGCATCTTTGATCTTCCCACAGTACATGACATGCCATGCCTTGGGACAATTCTTCCATGTACAATGGATACCATCAAGACTACCAAGCATTCTAGGACAACCTCTTTTCTCATTTATCTCCATTAATCTTTTTGTGTCATCCGTTTTGGGAGCTCGGAGATACGTTGGCCCAAACAACTTGATAATCATGTGAGCAAACCTACGAACGGACTCCATGGTTGTATCTTCGCCAATTCGTAGATACTCATCGGTGTAATCAGCAGGGATGCCATACGCAATCACCCTCATGGCAGCCGAGATTTTCTGGAAAGGGCTGAAACCCATCGCACTGGCAGCATTTCTATGTTGCTTGAAGCAATTCGAGTTGGCTTTGCATGCCTTGACGGTTTTGACAAACAAACTACGGCGCATGCGATACATCCTACAGAATAGATGAGGTGGATAGGTAGGTACCTCGGCAAAGTACCCGAGGAGGCGATTCCGTTGGATGTGGTTCCGGCTCATCATCGAGCTGCGCCTCCGATTCAGCAGGCGCGCGCGGTCCTCCAGCTCCTTAACGGAGGGAAGGAGGATGGTGGCATCCACCTCGTCGTCCTAGAGGAGCTCGTCGAGGTCGAAATCATCCGAGCTCGACGAATCGGACAGATCGACATCGACGAACTCGTCGGTTGAGCTCATCATCGATTCGGCTGGCGAAGTGGCGGCGGCACCCGGAGCTGGGCGAGGAACCGCGGGCGGGAGGTGGGCCGAACTGCGCTAGCTCCAAGATGTCGGGCTCGGCCGAATCGGGCAGTGCGGTGGTGGCGGCGGAGGAGTGTGGTGGCGACACAGGGGAGGAGGGCGAGAGTGAAAAATTGCCTGCGGTGAAATTTCAGCGCCTCCTATATGGATCCACCATTCGGTTCACTCGATCGCCCCCTACAAATACAGTTCGATTTGGGTTTTCGGGCTTGGTCTAAAAAAATACAGTTTCTCCTTGTTTACTGTAACTGTTCGGCGTCGCTTTTCGCCCGAACCCGTAAACCGGCGGTTAATTTTCGATTTTGGCCCTTTTACGGACTCTGCTAGAGATGCTGTAAACAAAGAGCAACACCTAGTGACATAGGCATCCCAAATGGGCCTGCCGAAGATAGTACCTGTGGTTTATGAAGGCCCATTACCCGAAGAATAAGAAGATTCGGAAGCCCAAGATATTATTAAGGAAAGCTAGAGTTGTAATAGGAAGTCTTGTTTGTAAATTTACGGGATGAGTTAGAAACCTTCCCGGACTTTGTAACTTGTACAACACGAATCCCTCGGCTCCGCCTCCTATATAAGGGAGAGTCGAGGGACGCAGAGATCATCGAATCATTGTTTACAAACCCTAGTTTTCATATTCGTCGAGTACTTTTCGGCTGAAACCTTCGAGATCTACTTGCCCTCTACATCCAACTAAACCTAAGTCTACAATCTGTAGGCATTGACAAGTTAATCCCTTGTCAATTGGCGCCGTCTGTGGGATCTAGAGGTTGCAAGGAGCTGATCTTGATGGCACGTCCAGAATCGTCGACTTCATCGATAGCAAGCAATGCGATGGATCGAGGTAAACGGGAAAAAACTGATCTAGTCGATTTTATTCCTCACCCGCCCTCCCGTTTGGATGCATGTGCATATCTGGAGGATCCCATCGTCATGACGTTCGGAGAATTCCGATTCAGCGTCAATAAGGAAGGATCTTATCGTCTCGAAGTTCCGATCTCGTCGGAATTTTCAGCGACCGATTCTGACTTCTCGACAAGTGATGAAGAGTTTTCGTCGCCTCGTTTTATCGACACCAAGGCAAGCGGAAAGCTCGCCAAGATCCTCAGCGACACATCCTTTGGGTCGACTGCGGACTCCTTTATAAGCAGCGACTCCGACAGCTTCATCGACAAATCTGTCGCCTTTGGAAAGGTCTTCACCAATCTTAATGATGGTGTCACCAATCCTGATAAACATCAAAAATATCATCAAGTCTATGCAATCGAGGAGGCAAGTCGAGCAGAACCAGAGACGTCAGAGGCTTTCGACGACTTGGGAAATCCATACGTCGATCCCGCTGATCTTAGAAGAGGCTTAGGCACCAAATATGTCGGGACCTTACCTCGCGAAAGAGTACAACTCCCGCAAGCAGCGTGGGATAGGGCTGCAAGAGCCATGGATGGCTCAGAACCAATGACCACTACCGCTACTGCCGAGGAATTACAAGCTTATCAATATAGACTTGCTCGTATGAGTAGGAGCTAGAAAAAGACAAGATCCTTGAACAAGAAAAGAAGCATCTCGCAACAAAGCGCCGAGCAGACCTCGCCGACAATCGGGAGATAGTCGGAGAGCCCGGAGGAGGGCAATATCTCGGCTGCAAAATATACCAGGAGAGAGGCAACATAATTCAAAATCTCGACATGTCCTTCATGTCGATTGATACAAGGGAAATATCATCCCGAAACGCCAGAAGCAGGATACATGGCAACACAAGCTTACATCCTCGCGTCTAGACCACCCCCGGAGACCCGAGAGAACCATTGTTCAATATGGCAATGGCCGGAGTTGGAGTCATGGGAACAGCATTCACAGCTACACCTCCCGAAGGAACTGCAAGGCAAAATAGTCCACGACCTACTGCTGCAGTGCAAGACCCACCAAATGGGGCAAGAGATACGGCAGCTCAGGCAAGGGTAGACAGAGCGCGGCAAGAAAGAAGGGAACATCGGCATTCACCAGAAGTTGCCGAAGATCTGTGCGGGCTTCCGTGCTTTACGAGACGAGTCCGAAAAACTCGAGTACCAAAAGGGTTTAAGATACCCGAGAATTTCAAAAAATTCGACGGTCTGGATCCCGAGGATTGGCTCGTCGATTATCTCGAGATGGTGAAACTGGTAGGAGGAACCAGAGCAACAGCCATGCAAAGTATCCAAGTCCACTTGAGTGGTGCCGCGAGATCGTGGATAAAGAAACCTCTCAGGTTCCATCGACAGCTGGGATAATTTTGAAGATATTTTCGTGAGAAATTTCCGATCCACCTGCAAGAAACCTGCGTCATTGGAAGAGTTAAGGGCGTGCCGACAGAAACACGATGAGTCGATGAGAAAATATATACAGAGATGGAACATTATCAAAAACTCGGCAGAAGATATATCTGACGAGAGGGCAATAGACGCGTTCGTGGCAGGAATTCGACGAGCAGATTTTGTCGAAGACCTAGGAAGAACCAACCCAAGAACAATATCAGCATTAATGGAGATAGCCAACAAGTGGGGATGGAGAAGACGCAATATATAACAAGCGACATAGGTCGCCAGAAGAGGACCGCGGTCGAAATTTTCAAAATAGAAGGCGATTTTCCCGCCAGTTCTACAACAACGACGTCCCGGCCACATATCGGCTGGCTTCCAAGGAAATCCTGGAGGAAATAGTCGAGAGGATTACCAAAGAAGTAATGAACAACACGGCGACAATAGAGGTGATTCTCGCAGTCACAGGCAAAATAGTGGACCAAGGTTTCAAAGACCTTATGTGTCCCCCGAGGAGATGATGAATGGACCATGTCAGATGCACTTTTTCTCGACAACAATGGAAGGAGACAATCAGGACATCTCCAAAAAGACTGCCGCAACTTTCAAGCAATGTTGCGAGCCGCAGGAATTGCAAATGCCCAAGCAACGAATAGAAACCATCAGGGACCAAGGAGTGAGATACATCTCCCACCTCCTCCCGCAATTACAGACGAAAATCGGCACCAGCTCAGAATAGCGGCAGCACCACAACCACCTCCGTACGTTGATCCTAATTCTAATGGCGCAGTCTTGATGATCCAGAAAGCGAGGCCATCTAACAGGGCGCAGAAATTTCGCGGCAAGTATTCATAGAAAAGATGCCTCCACCAACAAGCCGACTACCTAAATTGGTCGGGGCAAGATATCGGCTTCAATTGCAGATCACCCGCAGAGGTTCCTCGACTGGGCAATCTGCACTCATCTTACCAGAATCGCCGGCTTCGACGTGTCGAGAGTTTTCATAGATGGCGGCAGCAGCTTGAACCTTATGTACGCAGATACATTAAGGAAGATGAACATATCCCTAGAAAATTTAGCACCAACCGACACACGTTTCCATGGGATTACGCCAGTAAACCAAGTTATCCACTGGGCAAGATCAACCTCGATGTACAGTTTGGGACCCGAGAAAACTACAGATAGAGAAATTGAGTTTGAAGTCGTGGATTTCCAGTCGCAAGATCATGCTTTGTTGGGACGACCAGCGTATGCTAGGTTTATGGCGGTACCTCATTACACGTATTTACTGTGGAGGTTCTGGACCAAAGGACCAATCACAGTCAAAGGAAGCTTTGCGTTAGCATCATATTATAAGAGATTTTCATCAATTATAGCCTGGGATGCAAGCGGGTTAGATGGCGCCAAGGCAACTGATTATGATGTTTTGCCGACACAGGGAGACCGCTCAGGGAGCCAACTTTAAGACTGCTAAGGTAAAAGGTTGCATCCACCAGACGGACCCCAAGAAACGACATCCATTACACAACATATCGATAAGGAAAATGCATAAATCCGTGAGCAAAAGATTCATATGTACAACGAAGTGCCATGGAGTACCCAGGAACTGGCCGAGCACCACCTCAATTTGGATCCTCTCGCGAGACCAATCAAACAACCTTTGCGGCGTTTTCGGAACCAAACCCAAAGCTATGCTATCGTAATAGATCGACTCAAAGATGCTGGATTTATTAAAGAGATATTCGGAGCCACGTGGGTAGCTAACCCGGTGATGGTACCGAAGAAACACACGAAAGTCCTTCGCATGTGTGCGTCGACTTTACGTGTCTCAATAAACATTGTCCTAAGGATCACTTTCCCCTCCCAAGGATCACCAACAACACCACTCAGGATGTGAACGCCTTTTCCTTCCTGGATGCATACTCCGGTTATAACCAGATCAGATTGAAAGAAGATGATGAGGCCAAAACAGCGTTCATAACCTTACGGCCTGTTTTGTTACAAAACAATGCCCTTTGGCTTAAAAACGCGGGAGCAACATATCGATGATGCGGCGTGCCTTGCAACACAGATTGGGAAAATGTACAAGTCTACATCGATGATGTCGCGATAACATCAAAGAAAGGGGCAACATTGATCGAAGATTTGAAGGAAACCTTCGATAACCTCGACAAATTTTGCCTTAAGTTGAACCCACAAAATGTTCCTTTGGAGTTCCTCGGGAGAACTTCTCGGATTTTTAGTATCAGCAAGAGGGATTGAAGCTAATCCCGAAAATACAGGCCATCGTAACTATGAGGAAGCCAACAAAGTTGAAAGAAATACAACAGCTGACGGGGCGAGTCGCAGCTTTGAGTAGATTCGTCGCCAGGCTGGGAGAAAAGCACTACCGTTCTACACTTTGATAAAACAAGGGGACAAATTCCATGGAACGAAGAAGCCGATAGAGCTTTCGATGATTTGAAGAAAATCTCGACACCACCAATCCTGGTGGCGCCGAAGGAAAAGGAACCTCTCTGTTGTACATCGCAGCCACACCCCAAGTGGTTAGCACGGGATAGTTGTCGAAGAGAAGAAGAAGGAAAACTCCATGGAGTGCAAAGGCCGGTATATTTCATTAGTGAAGTTTTATCGCCTTCCAAACAGTACCCACAGTACCAGAAACTAGCATATGGAGTGATTACAACGGCAAGAAAGTTGTGCCACTATTTTTCGGCACACCCGATAATAGTAGTCAATGAAGCACCTCTTTCAAACATACTGAACAATCCAGAAGCTACAGGCGTGTCTCCCTTTGGGGAATAGAACTTTTCGGACATCACGTATGAAAAAAGCACCGAGTCGCAAGTTGCTGCACTTCATCGCAGAATGGATGGAGCCTGAAACACAGACCCCGTTTGTCGAGAACTTGGACCATGAACTTCGACGGATCCAAGCGAGTAGAAGGAGCTGGCGCAGGGGTGATACTGGTATCACCTGAAGGCGACAAGCTGAAGTATGTCTTGCGGATAACTTTCCCAAACGCGTCTAACAATGAAGCAGAATATGAAGCTCTCATACACGATGAAGATGGCAAAGGCTGCGGGCAACCCGACCGAAAATTTTCGGCGACTCACAAACAGCACGGCAAGTTATGAACCAATGTGATGCAATTAATGAGAGCATGATAGCATACAGATATATAATGAGCTGGAAAAGCTGTTTGATGGATGCGAGGTAAACCACATTAGCGATTGAGCAATGATGAAGCCGACGTCCTTGCAAACATCGGGTCACAATGTCTCGCAATCCCTCTAGGCGTGTTCGGGAAGAAATAAGCGAGAGATCAACAAAGCCAGTGAAAACAAAGAAGAAGGAGAAGGAAGAAAAAACTTCGGATGACACCAAAAAATCACTAGAAGTAGAAGAAGAGGAACAAGAGCTAGTCATGATGGTGCAAACTCCATGGATGCAGGTATACATATCATACATCCTAAGGAAGACAATACCCGACGATCCAGTTGAAGCAAGGTGAGTAATTAGGCGATCGAAAGCTTTCACAGTGGTTAAAGGGGAGTTATATAAGCGAAGTATTTCAGGCGTCTTGCAAAGGTGTGTCACACTCGAAGAAGGATAATCCTAAAAGATGTGCATGAAGGAATATGTGGTCACCACGCAAGCAGCCGAGCTATTGCAGCCAAAGTTTTTCGACAGATTCTACTGGTTGACAGCAATCGAGGATGCAAAAGAAATAGTACGAACTTGCGACGCGTGCCGAGGTTTGCCGCAAAACCGCACTCTCCGGCGGCAGAATTAATGCCAATACCATTGTCGTGGCCCTTCACCCAATGGGGACTCGATATGGTGGGTAAATTGCACAAAGCTCGCCAGGAGGATATGAATACCTGTTGGTGGCTGTCGACAAATTCACCAAGTGGATAGAAGCAAGCCGATAAATTCACCAGATGATGCATCCGCAATAAAGTTCGTGAAGGGCATCGTTTTTCGATTTGGAGTACCTCACAGCATCGTCACGACAACGGCAGTAACTTTACTTCCAAGGAGTTCAAAGCATATTGTGCGTAGGCATCAAACTAAGTTTTGCGTCTGTCGCACATCCCAGACCAATGGTCAAGTCGAGAAAGCCAATGACATTATCTGCAATGGTATCAAGAAGCGCTTGTTGGGACCATTGGAAAAAGTTCGACATACCTGGCCAGAGGAGTTGCCAAGTGTGTTGTGGAGTATTCGAACAACACCAAACACAGCGACGCAGGAGACGCCGTTTTTCCTGGTCCATGGAGCTGAAGCAGTACTGCCGATAGAAATAGAACATGATGCTCCAAGAGTTACAGAATACGATGAAGAAACTTCGAGAAAGGCCTTAGAAGATGATGTCGACGCACTTGATGAAGCTAGAGATGAAGTCCTGTCACGAGCTGCTAATATCAACAGACCTGAAAACTACCATGTCGACGTTGTACCAAGATCCTTTCGTGTTGGAGACTTAGTTCTGCGACTCAATCAAGATCGTACTGAAAAACTCGAGTCGCCGTGGCTTGGACCTTACGTCGTCACAGAAGTAATCGAAGGAGGAGCATACAGGATCAAAGATAAGAAGACAGGGACTCCCGAGAAAAATCCCTGGAACGTAGCACAGCTAAGGCGTTTCCACGCTTAGTGCCGAAATATAGTCCTTTGTAAAGCTACAATGAACTGAAACGCCCGCGAGTTTTCAGACGCACTCTTTTCCTTTTTCGGGGCACCGAGTGGGGCCGGAAAGGTTTTTAATGAGGCGGGCTCGCGTCGCAATATAATAAAGATAGTGGAACTATATATTTTCGATGTTCTCGGGGCTCTTACCCGTAAGATTTGCAAAATATCTCGCCTTGGTATAAAGTACCTCGCGAAATAAAAATACATCGCAAAATAGCAATCTACATGAAAATATCAGGGTTCGCACCCGCAAAAATAGTGTGCAAATACAATTTATCTTGCCTTGGGATAACCTTCGCATCGTAAAAAGAAAAAAATACCGCCGCCCGGGGGCTTGGCATTGAAAAATAGAAATATAGTAACTTTACAATATAGATTATGCTTCCTATACACAAGACACAAGCCTTGGAGCAACAAAACTTCAAGAGCTACCCAATATATTATCTATCGTCAGCCGTTCATTATTTATAGCGCGAGTGCTATGTTCTGCATAACTGCCTTTCATGAAGAATTCAGCGTCTAGTCGAAGAAGTTCATCCATCATATCTTCGGCAACAGGAGTCACGACGTCATCATATTTGCTGAAGTTCCTTTTTCTCTTCGCCATCTTCGCCAGACACTTTGGAACAATTTGACTCACATCTAATTTTGGGTAGCAGATCTTTATCATGATCATGGCAAACCTTGCGCCAGCAGCTAATTGGGCTCGCACAAACCCATGGATCCGAGGAGCATCTCGAAATTTTTCCATCAGAGCGGGAAGCGTTTCTGGCATCTTATTACGTGGAAACATGGTCCCGTAAACTAAAGACAAGGTCCTCGTACAAAAGTCGAGAAACTTGCGGACCTGCAGCGCACGATCTTGAAATCTGACGATTTGGCGAGTCCGTTCAGGTGTGCCCCAAAAATTTGAACCATGATCGCGTGCAAGCCTTAGAAGAGCATTGGAACGAGCTTCAACACGTTCATCTTCCGTGGCAGCATTCAAAAAGGCACCTATCTCAACAAAATTAGTGGACAACAAGAAGACAAGGAAAAAAGACAGATAAAGAGAGACAAAGATATCGAAGCACACCTGCCATGTCCAGGCTAGCATCTGTTAGCAGTTCAAGCATAAAATTTTCTTGAGACGTAGCTGCAGCAGCTTCAACAACGGCAGCATCCTTCTCAACTATAGCATCTTGAGCTTGTTGGAGTGCTGCCTTTTCCCTCTCGGAGGATTTCCGAGACTGTTCCATAAGCATAAGTGACTGCTTCTTCATGGATCGAGTTGTTGGTTCCTTCAAATCTTCCGTCGAAGTCTTATTTAAGGTATCTTCATAAAATTAACAGCAAATGTGGGTTTTCTTCAAAAGAGGCGAAGGAAAAACCTCGGACCAGGACTTGACGTATAGTTGTCAAAAATTAATTGAAAATAGAGAAATTTCGACATCAATCATTGAGCAAAGATAGATTTTCATTCATTCTCATAATATATACATGTCTCTTACAAAAGAAGGACCTCTAGAGACTACTGAAGCAGTCATCGCCAAGAACATTATGGCAACAATGCCAAAAGAAGGAGGTAAGCTAAAAAGAAAAAGCAAAGGGGCATTCAACTAGACCTCCGCCTTTGATGAGTAGGAGTCGAAGATGGTTTGATCCCGAGATAAGACAGAATTTTCTTCATGTTGGGCTTCGCCGCCTGATCAACGATCGCCATTTTTGTCTGCCTATCTGCCCGTGTCGCCACTTTCGCTTCAATGACAGGTTTGGTCACATCAAAGAAATCAAAGCAATGAAGAGCTTAAATTCACACCTTCATATTCTCTTCATGCATCTTCACCTCAAGATCTTCTGGGATTAAAGACTCTGGCTAGGTTAAGGAAAGTTGCGGGTTCCTCCTTTTTCAGAAGAAATAGGGGAAGAGCCGCGACAGCCCCGCTTTAGCTTGATCACCGCTTTCGTGCTTCCGTCCTATGAAATTCAAGGAACGAAACGGCGCCAAGAAGAGGATCATTATCGGGGTCCTCAAGTTCAAATTCTTGAGCTGTTCTATCCGAAAAGATAAACTTATTGAGCAACAAACGAGAAGAAAAGAAAGTCCAAAGGATATGAAGTGACTTACTGACAAAGCGACGATTTTGTATGCCCTTATGCGCTTATGACAGCTTCCTCATGGCAGATTGTGCAATGGCAAGTCGCCTCGTCGAAGTTCCCAAAGATCGTGAAGTCTCTTCCTAAGATCTTTCGACACCAAAGAAAGACGTCTTGGGTCTTGTCACTTTCCGCCGAGCTTCAATAGTATCCGATCACCTTCATTTAGCCTCTTCTACTTGCTCTAATTTCGAGCAAGTATGTTGGCACGCTCGTTGGCTTCTGCCAGTTTTTTTTTCTGCCAAGAAAGTTAAATATAGTTAAAAATATCGACAACAAAGGAGCAAGAGAGCAGTGGCAAAAAGAAGAAGCAAGGCATTACCTTTAGTCTTATTAGCATATTCACGGTACCCAATAAATTGGGCACCGATGCGAATAAGATCTTTGATCATAGGCTGATAAAGAAGGACAAAGGAAAAATGTCGGTATGAGAAAAATAGGATGGCACATAGATGTAAAAACAGAGAAAACATAGACAAGGACAAGAAAATTAAGAACTTACATCATCCAAGGTGCGAAGAGCTACTCAATTGGAGAGTAGGTTCCATTGATTCAACTCTTGCCCTTTTTGGTGAAGGGACTCGGGGGCTTGAAGGAGGAGGAAGCGCCGACGTTTTGCTGAGGAGGCGAGGATTCTTCTCCTTCAACTGCGGCTCCGAACAACTAGAGTATGTGGACGTACTGCTCTCGAGTAGCCACATCCAAAGTTGGTGTTTCTTCCTCATCATCACTCGTGAAAAGGGGTAGCATAAAAGCAAGATGTACAAAATTTTCTATATAAAAAAGAAAGAGTAGGAACTCACGAATCAGATGAGGCTCTCAAGGTGGCGGATCATAAGCTGCCTTCTGCGTCGAAGGATTAGCTTCGTTTAGAGGTCCCTAATCTTCGACATCACTCCTTTTCCTTTTTGTTCTTTGGAGAAACAAGCAGGAGGAGGAGATTGTACCGATGCAAGGTTTTCGTATAAGATCTGAATAGATTCCGTGAGATTTTCGAGAATCTACTGGGTTCATTCACAAAAGAGGAGCTTCTTGGATTGTCGTCATGGATAATGGCCCTTTTCTTTCGACTTTCTCCACCTTAGAAGAGGAGGCTAGGACAAGGTCTCGGATGATTCGTGCAAAACAAAACAGTGAAAGATGTCAGAAAAGAAGTTACACAAAAGATAGCAAAGTAATAACAAGACAATAGACAAAAATTACCTTGGGAAGTGGATTGGGTGCTGAATGGTGTCACACGGCAAGAAGAAGGGACAGCATCTTTTGCTGAGAGATGAAATTTTTCGGATAATCTAAATCCTTAACCTCCAAATTCACCGACAATGCATCTACGCTCATCGCCGCATATTTCCGTAGAGGATACTTGCGAGCTCGAAGAGGTCGCACTTCTACTTCTAAGAAAATACACTGTAATCTATACCTGATAATTCTTTGCCGCGAGTATTTTTGTAACTCATGGATGCGATTCATCAAGGCCTCTGTCGAAGCTTTTTTCTAAGAGTCTCCGCATCCCAGAACGGCGACGAAGAATTTTCTCGCACTATCGAATGAGGGATGTTGTCTTCTAGCGATCCGTGGTTCTCTCCTTCCTCGAATGTACAACCATTTCTTGCGCCACCCTTGAACGCGAGTCGGGAAGCTTGACGTCGAAGTAGTCGACAGTGGGCCGAATAAATAACAACGCCGCCCATATTATAGGCGACATTGGAAGCAGCCATTACGGCAGAAGAAAATGCGCTCCATAGCGCCTAGCTAGGCTGACGCTAAGAAGGCCTCACAAAGAGTGATGAAAATGGAGATGTGAAGAATGGAGTTTGGCGTGAGGTGATGAAGTTGTAGACCGTAGATAAAAAGCGTATCACGAAGAAAAGGATGAATGCTGGACAGACCGCGGGATGAGGTGATCAACAAATCTTACCTGTACCCCATTGAGGGGTTGGGCAGCTCTCCTCACTAGGAATGTTCGTTTCTTGTCGATCCCTAGCCTTTCTTCAAATGTTGAGGTCTTGAGTGGAAATTTTGAATCTTCTCACTCACACCCAAGATCCGCGGCACAAGTGGAGGATTCCAGTGTTGTGCCTTTGGGCCAATCACGCGGTGGCACTGGCCACGGCGAGGGTTTGCGCTTGAAGTGAGGAGTTTAAGAGGTTGTGGATCGCAGAAGGAAATTGCAGATGAGAGAATGAAGGCGGCGCGAAGGAGTGCTCGAGGAAGAAGAAGATGATCTTATAAAGAGGGGGTGAGGTGGAAGCGGTGGACTGCTAGATGAAAGGAGCGTGATGAGATGATAATCAATAAGACAGCTGCTGCAAGAAGGTATTTCACATCGTGGTGCCATGAGTGCTGCGTGCTTAGACGTGTGTCCCTTACTTGTACGACGTGTCAAAAGCCAATGGATATCGGGTCCGCAAGGCAGAGAGACAACTTCGCCATTCAGAAGTCGCATCGGTGGCTGGCCGTCAAGACAACGCTATCTTATCGAGAGGAAATATCGACCTGTCAGCCGTATAAAAAGGCGACATGTAAAAAATATCGGAGAGCCTTTGACAAATACAAGCCTTTGATCAAATGCTCGGGTTACTTTTGAAAATGAAAAGATCAAGCAAAGACAAGCCAGCAATGGCATGAGCCCATGACAAATAAAATATTTGCCTATACTCTGGGCCACCCCATCGGAGCACGTCATACACTTAGCTCGCAGAAAACTCTTATTAAAAAAAGAGAATTATTAAGGCATAGCATGGGAGTCTACAACCAAGTGGCTGTCCTTTGGCTGCTCCGGGCTCCATCTGAACGCGCATTCGCGTGCCCGATGAAATACAAAGAAAGACAAAAGCAACAGAGCATATTTCGAGTTAAAATAACTCTTACATACCCATATCTATGAGAGCAAATATGTCATCTCGCTGACTCAATAAATGTGCTATTTACCAATTTAATGGGGCACTCGCATAATATATTCTCCAGATAAATGAACTGGCGAAATCACGCCGCATTTGCGAGCAAGACCCTGATCTGCTCAGGCGTGGCTGCCGCCGATTGCCGGGTTTGTTACTTCTTTATCTGCATCGTATTACGAAGAAATCCTAACGGACGAAAATTCGATATACAGATCGGGACCGATTGCATGGCAGACCTTGCTGCACTCCGCCGGTTTACACAAGATCTCGAAATACAGTCCAGTGGGACGGATTTTTAGTATAGTTTTGGCGATTGCCACTAGAGCGCTTATCCAGTATCTGATTACAAGATAATCTAGCTCATCTCACATTATCTCGCATAAATATAGAAATATATTTTTAAAGAAATATAGAAAGATCGTGAATTGTCGAGTAAAAATAAATTGCTGAGATTTTCTCGATCTATTATTTCTCTCGCTTAGGTCTCGGGCTATCGGACATAGTATCCTAAATGTTGTCATTAAGATAGCAATTCTCGGCGATCGGGCGCATTACCCAAGAATACAAGATTAGCCCAAGATATTATTAAGGAAAGCCAGGAGCTGTAATAGTCTTGTGCCTGTAAACTCCACTGTGATGAGCAAAACCTCCTTGATTTCTGTAATCTCAGGCTATCACGAATCCTCGGCCTCCGCCTCTGAGCTAGCGGGAGAGCGAGGACGCAGATCAACGAATCATTGAGCCTGCAAACCCCTAGCCTCATAATCGGCCGAGGCTGTCGAAACCTCGAGACTCCATTGCCCCACATCCAACTAAACCCAAGTCTACAATCTGTAGGCATTGACAAGTTAATCCCCTTGCATAGGAAGGTTAATCAAAGTCGAGGGGAACATCTCGGCGGAAAATCGCGTGCATGCGCGCGCGCGGGTTGAACCTGTGCGGAAGAATGCTGAGACCGGTGGCCATGCATCATTGATCCCCTTCTGGCGCACGACATCGGCGGCGTCGCGCATGGTCCATCGTCGTTGGCCAGCGAGCGAGGCGGATCTACCGACCCGGCGACCGGCGAGATTTCGCATTTTTTTTGTATGCCCACGGATTGGTTCCGATTTCCGACCCAAAATTAGAAGCTTACAAAGCTCCAGATCACGTTGATTTGCTAGTTCCAGATGTACTTGTGGGTTCTGATCCAGAACGTGCTTGATTAATTTGTTCCTTGCCAGCTTCACTGTGGAGTGAGTGAGCCGGTCTTTCGCTGGGAAAAGAAAAGTTATTAGGCTGGAAGAAACGTGCGTGGCGCTAACTGACAAGGTATTAACTTGTCAATGCCTACGGATTGTAGACTAGGGTTTAGTTGGATGTAGAGGGCAAGTAGATCTCGAAGGTTTCAGCCGAAAAGTACTCGACGAATATGAAAACTAGGGTTTTAGAAACAATGATTCGTTCTTTGTCCCTCGACCCCCTTATATAGGAGGTGCCGCAGGGATTCGTAGTACAAGTTACATAGTCCAGGAAGGTTTCTAACTCCTCCCGCAAGATTACAAATATTACTTCCTATTACAACTCTAATTTTCCTTAACAATATCTGGCTCAATCTTCATTCTTCTATAGTGGGCCTTCAAAGAACCCCCGGTACTATCTTTGTAGGCCCAATAGTTTGGGTGCGTATCTCCTTAGATTTTGCTTGAATCGTAGGAGTTAGGGAAAATCTCCACCGTTTATTTTTACTCACAACTTAAACTTTTCTATATTTCTTCACATAAATTTCTATATTGTATAGGGGGATTATGGTAGTTGGGGCTAGTTCATCCTACGGATCAGGTACTAGTTAACTCCTAGTGGCAATCCGCAGGGCCCCATTTCAAAATCACGTCCCCGGACATGATTTCTGGATACCGTAAATCTCCCGACAGTGCCGCTAATAGTCTTACCATTCGCGAGTCCGCCATATTTATCGGCACTAATGCGCCCTGTTAGGGATTTTTCTTCAGATCCGTTGATACGGATAAAAGTAGCAAACCTACGTCAGAGACGGCGCCACGCCGCACAGAATGGATCCGGGGTCTTACCTCTGTGCTCTGCGTATCTTAGAGTTTTTACGCGGCGGATGCGTTCTGAGAATATATTGTTGAGTGCTTTTTCGGTTGATGGAATAGCACATTTATTGAGTCAAAGATGACTTATATTGTTTTCCCGATGGGAGTATATACAGAGTTATAACTCGAAACATACTCTTTTGCTCTTCTATCTTTCTTCTTTTCTATCTTATTCTTCTTTTTTATAATTTACCCACGAACAAATGTCTCCAATGAGTACTCTTTGAGGCTACAAATTTCATGACTTGTGCTTGGTTGTAGGCTCCACACTTTATGCCGCTTATATTTTATTTCTTCCCGGTTTTATAATTTCTAAAAGTGCGATCAATACCCCGATGGGAGTAGCTCCCCGAGGCTATGAACAAATATTTGTATTTGATCATAGGCTCACGCCATTTCTATTTTGTCTTCCTGGATCTTTTCATTTTTCCCAAAGTAGCCCCCGAGCTTTTGACCAAAAACTTGTATTTGATCAAAGGCTCTTCAATATTTTTGCATGTCGCCTTTTGATGCAACTGTTGAGTCGAATTTTCCTTTCTGCC
Source organism: Lolium multiflorum (assembly GCA_030979885.1). Lineage (NCBI taxonomy): Eukaryota > Viridiplantae > Streptophyta > Magnoliopsida > Poales > Poaceae > Lolium > Lolium multiflorum. The sequence goes on from CM061753.1 coordinate 322,593,220, forward strand.
AAGGTGACATTATTACCGACGATAACCACGATTGTAAATCCAGAAACCGTGAGAAGTTTTCTCCCGCTGTCCTGCGGGCTCAAATTATCCATTATCTTGACACGTCGTGTAAGTGGGGGACACATGTTCTCCGCTTTTCCTGGCGCACGTACCGTAACTTCTCCAATGTTAAAATACCTTTTTACCCTTATTTCCACGTGGCTATCATCTGCCGCGCACTTTTTCCATCCTACGGTCCGCCGCTTCGCCGCACCTCTATATAAGATCTCCTTCTTCTTCCTCGAGCACTTCCGCTCACGCCGTTCTCCTGCTCTCCTCTGCAAAAACTTCCTCCTGCGCTCCGCAACTTCTAAGGCTCATCTTCTCCAAGCTGCCTTCCTGCGCCATTGTTGATGCCACCGCGTCGGTTGACCAGGCACAACACGCCTGAATCATCAATGGCCGCCGCGGATCTGGCGCGGAATGGGAGAGGTCCAAGATCACCAACCAGGACATCAATCTCCTGAAGAAGCTTGGGATTAGCAAGAAACCCAAAGCGGTGTGTTTCCCCAGTGAAGAAAGCTACCCAACCCCTCCAATGGGATATCGGGTGAGTTTTGTCGATCATCTCATCCGCGGTCTTTCCGCCCCCATTCATCCTTTCCTCCGTGGATTGCTTTTTGTTTATGGTCTTCAACTTCACCACCTTACACCCAACTCTATCCTCCATATCTCCATTTCCATCACCCTCTGCGAGGCCTTCATTCACCTAACCGGGCGCTGGAAGCGCATTTTCTTTGTCGCCGCAATGGCTCTCCACACCTACAACATAGGCGGCGTTGTTATTTCAGTCATGCTCTACGCCGATTACTTCGCCAATGAACCGACTCCGGCCAAGGGTGGCGCAAGAAGTGGTTGTATATTCAAGAGGAGAACCATGGATGTGTCGAAGACAACATCTCGCCTCTTTCATGGTGCCTAGCAAATCCTTCGCCGCCATTCCCGGGATGCGTAAGCTACCGAGGAAGAAAAAACTTCGACTGTCCGATGTTCCCATCCATGAGTTGCAAAATACTCACACAAAGAATTGCCGTATCCAAATTACGCGTATTTTCTTAAGACTGCAGTGCAGCCTCTTCGTGCTCGCAAAAACCCTTCGAAGATGTCAGCGAAGTGAAGACGCAGATCGGTCGCTGCTGGATTTGGAGGTCAAGGATTTAGAAAAACTTGTCCGAAAATCTCCTCTCAAGAAAAAGATTCTGTCCTTCTTCGTGTCGTAAACCGTACAAATGGCTAGCCATGCGCTTCCTCAAGGTAAACTTTGTCGATTGATTTGTTATTGCCTCTCTATCTTTTGCATCTCTTCTCCCCTTGTTTTTGTATAGAACCATCCGAATCTTGTCTCGTTCCTCCCCTTCCCGAAGGTGGAAAAGTTGAAGAAAGGGCCGTTGTCACCGACGACAACCAAGATGCTCCTTCATTTGTGAATGAACTCAGAGACTCTGCAAATCATGATCTTCGAAAGGAAGCCGCTCCAAGGCACCGCACGCACACCCTCTCTCGCTTAAGCTTCCTAAGAACAAAGCAAAGGGAACGGCTGTCGAAGATTCCACCCTCCAAAGCCAAGAAGTTGCTCCTTCACGCTCATAAGGCAACTTATGATCCATACCTTGAGTCTCTCAATACTGTAAGTTATTATTTTTTTTTTATTTTTTTTATTTTGGTACTCGAAATTTTTTCATCTTGCTTTATGCTTCAGCCGTCTGATCGGGCAAGTAGCTGATGATGAAGAAGAAATACCAGCTGTTGATGTGGCTGTTCGAACGAGTACGTCACATACCTGTTGTTCTTGACACGCTGGGCTTGAAGGAGAGGAATCCCCGCCTCCTCAACAAAACGTCTGCGCTTCTACTCCTCCTTCAAGTCCCCTTGTCCCTTCACCAAAAAGGGCAGGGTTGAAACAATTCGGAGCCTACTCTTGAATTGAGTAACTCCTCTAACCCTCTCTTGGATGACGTAAGTTCTTAATTTCCTTGTCTTTGTCTATATTTCCTCTGTTTGCCTCTTTATGCCATCATATTTTCCCATACCGACATTTTCTTCTTTATCCTTCTTTGACAGCCTATGATCAAAGAGCTTATTCGTACGGCACCAATTCATTGGCATCGTGGAGTATGCTAGTAAGATCAAGTGCAATGTCATCAGCTATTTTTGCCCTTGCCTTCTTTACTCCTTTTTGTTGTCGATGTTTTTAACTAACTTAACTTTCTTGGCAGAAACCGACAGGTCAACGAACGTGCTAACACACTTGCTCAAAAATTAAAGCAAAGTGAAGAGGCTCGTAAGAAGGCCGAATCGGATGCTATCCAAGCTAGAGCAGATGCTGACAAGGCCAAAGCCGGCGGTTAAGCCGGTGTCGGAGATCTTAGGAAGAGACTTCACGATGCCGAGACTTCGCCGAGTGAGCATATAGCCGCACACCGCTTCGCGAGAGCGATCATTAAGCGCGTATGGCGCAAAGCCGCGCTTTGTCGGGGCAGATTCAACCACTCACATTCTTTCGACTTTCTTTCTTTCACTTGTTTGTTGGTCACTAAGTTTTTATCTTGACAGGTAGAACTTCTCAAGAATTTGAACTTGAAGATCCCACAACGATCCTCTTCTTGACGCCATTTCGTTCCTTGAGTTTCATGGAATAGAAGCACGCGAGGGCATTGATGTTGTCGCGACTCTTCTCCTATTTCTTCCCGAAGAAAGAGGAACCTGCGACTTTCCTTGCTCTTGCCAAGTGTTTTAATCCACCTGAAGATCTTGATGAAGATGCGCCATGAGAACATGAAGGTTGCTGTTGAAAGCGCCGTTGCCTTGGTCGGGCCGAGTAGCCACAAACTATCGATCAAGAAAGTAGTGGATACGGTGAGTGAGAACAGATAAAGTGGCGCCATTGATCAAGGCGGCAAAAACCCAACACGAAGAAAATCTCGGGATCAAGCCGTCTTCGACCTCGACTCCTGGCTCATCAAAGCCAGGTCTAGTTGAATGCTCCCTTCTTTTTTATTTTTCCTGTTTCTTTGCTGTCGCCATATGAGTTTTGGCGACAATTACCTTAGTACTTTTGAAGAACTCTTCTGTAATACCCATGTAAATTTCCTGAAGAGCAATGATCTTCCAGGGCCCATGTTGCTTCTCCCGATGAAAAAGTGATGCTTCAAAAATCACAGGTCAGACTCCGTATAGGTCTCTGAAAGTGAAAAATACACAAAATAGGGTTTTTCCTGTTCTGCAGCGTTATAACCCAAATAAAGGGGATCATTGGTAAATTCCCATAAATCAATGTAAAACATGGTATCATCATCATATATGTTACAAATATGTGGGAATTCAATATTATAAAGGAAACAAGTTCATGCATGCATTTTACATGCATCACTCCCCCGCATCGTCGCACTCCTCACCCGGCGGAAATGGAAGCGTGCCCGAGCCGTAGTGGACGTGTAGCCGCTCCAGCTCGGCATGGAACTCCTCCTCTAGCACGTCCTTTGTGGACCTCCTCCGGCTCTACAAGTCCACATCCACCGTCGCGCGGAGCATGACGCGACCTCGTGATCACGACGACTAATAGCCCCAAATTTCGATGTTTTTTTACTACGGATTTTTGACCACTTATCTCTTGGTTTCATTGGGTTTTCATTTTACTTTGTGTTTTAACTAATGCTAATATCGCAATCCAGGCCAAACCTTTCTTTTAAATTATGTATTTTAGGAAACCATCATTTCTGGAGGATTCAAGGACATTTATGGGCTAATTGCAACAAAATAAAGAAATTTCCTTTTGAGGCCAAATCCATCCTGGCAATCTAGGGACTTTAGCGGGCATTAGTACGGGCAGAGGTGACGGTACCGCCCGTCCGTACTGAGCAGCTCCTCCTTCCTCTGGAGTTGGGGTCGATCCGTGAAAACAGTGGAATGCATGGGACCTTGTCGATCTACCCAATGACCAAAATTTCATAGAGCTCAAGTGAGTGTACAAGATCAAGAAGGATGCTGAACGTAAATTGTTAAAACACAATGCAAGACCAATGGCCAAGGGATACATGCAAGGGTAAGATGTGGATTTCGAGAAAGTGTTCGCTCCCGTTGAAAGCAGGATGGAATCTGTGAGATTAATTTTCGCTCTCGCGGCTCAAGAATATTGGAAATTGCATCACATGGATGTGAAATCCGCGTTCTTTAATGGAGAGTTAGAAGGAGAAGTGTATGCGAAAGAGGGAGAAGAACACAAGGTATTGAAGCTACACAAGGCGTTGTACGGGCTACGATAGGCCCCTCGGGCGTGGAACATCAAACTTGATCGTACATTGATCTCTCTCGGATTCGAGAAGAGCCCACTGGAGCATGCTATGTATAAGCGAGGTCAAGGAAGGGATCATCTACTAGTTGGCATCTATGTGATAATCTATTGATAAATGGAGTGGATGAGGAGGAGATTGCAAAGCTCAAGCTACAGATGAAGGAGCTATTCAAGATGAGTGATCTAGTCTTGTTGACCTACTATATTGGGATCGAGGTGCAACAAAATTTGGGTGATATCACGCTATGCCAGGAAGCATATGCGAAGAGAATACTCGAGAATTGTGGCACAGGAGATTGCAATCCAACTCAAGTTCCAATTGAACCTCGGATTAGACTAAGCAAGAAAAGCAAAGCACGTGCGGTTGATGCAACAGAGTATAGGAGTGTGGTCGGAAGTTTGAGGTATCTCGTGATGACACGACCGGACATGGCCTATTCCATTGGGATTGTGAGTCACTACATGGAAGCACCCACAACGGAGCATTGGGAAGCGGTGAAGCATATACTCAATCAGGTATATCAAAGGGACGACTAACTTTGGTATTGTATATTTGAAGGAGAAGGGGAAGGTGAAGACGCTTGGCTACAGTGATAGTGACATGATAGGTGATGTTAACGACCGTAAGAGTAACTCAAACGTGGCATTTTTTTAAGAAATAGCAACATAAGTTGGTTATCACAAAAGCAAAAGTAGTTGCATTATCTTCCTGTGAAGGTGAGTATATTGTAGCTGTAACCGCGAAAGGTGTGTGGCTAGGGAGGCTACTCGGTGACCTCATAAACAAGAAAGTGGAATGTGAAGATACTTGGCTAGATTGATAGTGACATGGAAGGTGATGTTGATGACCGTAAGAGTACCTCGGGTGTGGCATATTTATTTGAAAATAACATCATAAGTTGGCTATCACAAAAGTAAAAGGTAGTTGCATTATCTTCATATGAAGCTGAGTATATTGCAGATGCAGCCGCGACGTTTCAAGGTGTGTGATTAGGGAGACTACTCGGTGACCTCATGAATGAGGAAGTGGAATTTGAAAATACTTGGCTATAGTGATAATGACAATGGCAGGTGATGTTCACGACCCTCGTAAGAGTAGAGCTTCCACAAATATTGGTGGGCTTTGCTATTTCTTGGCCATTGAGCTCGTTCTGATCTGTTTCACACTTTCACCTAGTCATGGGTGGGCTCTTTTGTCTTCCCATATAGGAGTATGTTTCAAGCGGGTCAGAGCAGGCGTCGTGACCTTCCTTGCTGGGTACATCTCTCAGAAAATTCTCAACAACGGCAAAGGGTACTATCCACTGGAGACATCCTTCGTCCCGACTCCCCGGTCGGTCTTCGGCACTAGCCGCCGCCCACTGGGCTCTTTTCTCCCCGAGGCCGCAGCGTGCCTCCTCTCCCGTGCAGTGCCGCTCGTGTCACGTTGCGGCCTCCTCCTCATGCGCCTCATCTCGGCCCGTGCCCGACCAGCCAGCGTCCTTCAGCTAGCTGTGTGCAACATGCTCACGGACATATGCGAGTTGCTCCCTCCGCTCGATTGCAACTGGAGATGCAACCACACCGGCTACGCCATCCTCGCCGCCGCAGACTACACCTCTAATAGAGAACAACAACCGTCAGGCAACCCCGTCTTTTTCAAAGTGCTCATCATCGACAACCACAATATTTACCAGCCTCTCAACGTCCACACGTTCTCATCTCAAGAGGCAAGGTGGAGCACGCCGACCAAGCACCCATTTGATGCCATGGCGGAAGGCGATCTCTTGGCGCTTCGTCATCCCGAGCCCTTTGTCTGCAATGGCACAGCACATTGGCTCGTTCTTTACCAATGCGGAGAGAGCTTTTATACGTGTACTCCTGACATAGACATGAAGATGTGTTGCATCTCGCTAACGAGGGTCGAGATTCCTGAAGAACATCTTTTATCATGGTCCGCCGATTCTTAGTGTCAACAACCATAGGACACTCTCGGTAGTTTTCCAACGACAAGGCCAAGGTATCCGGGTAGTGATCTGGACCCGAGAAAACGGCACAAAAAGTGATGGTGGTGTTGCCAAGTGGGTCCACACCTGTGTTCTCGAGGTGAAACCACCTGGGATGACAACAGATGAAGCAAAATTGCGACATTGGTCTGTTTGGATGAGAAGGACGGTAAAATGCTCATTCATGATACGAAGAACAATGTTGTGTACATCGCCAACCTCGAGAGTGGAGCGATGGTTGAGTTGACAGGCGTGTGCGTGTCCGGTGATAGTTGGGGCACCTATCAGACAGGTGTTCTTTTGGAGATGGACTGGCCGGCATTCTTCGCTTCTCGGCTTGGCAGCCCATAGATACAAGCATTCCTTTTTTTGTGCGGGAAGACTGTTAGTTTCTTATCATTGTGCTGCATCGTGCATGAATCATGAGCTCTTCCATTAGGTTAAGTAGTTCACTACGTCACTCACTTATCTTGAATATGGCAACCTGCATGTTTTCTTATACCAACACGAGTGAGCTGTGTTTTTCTACAACATTGCAAGTAGCATGGTTTTTCTTCTGTGTCTATGTAGGTATCGGTCTAGTGAGAATGAAGTTCGTTCTCAGTAGAATAACATAAAAGACTTTCTATTTGGTGTTTATTTTAGAGTTAGTAACACTGAAGGTACATAAACCTGTGCACTGCGTTGAAATTCATACTCAAACATGCAAACCATGGCGTACCGTATGTAACTTGGAACCTGCCTTTTGCCAAGACTACTTGAGACGCACCATGGGTAGGCCGGCCGGGGAGAAGAGAGAGCGACAATTAGCGCATCTGCAGATCGATACGGACGAACGGACTGGTGCGCGGCACCGTCATGGGCGACGTCAGGCGAGGTAGCTCTCCGCCGGCGGTTGGGTGGAGTGGAGTGGAGTGGACTCGATCGGCCAAACCACATGCTCTTGTACTCTGACCCGCAACCGGAGGACGATGCATATCTCATAGCTCCACAAGACCACAAGTAAGTCCACATGACCACATGCATGCAATGGCGCTGGTGGTCTTCATGTTTTTGCGTTAAGTGCTGGATTCACTGGCCAAACACACCGCTCCGTTAGGTCAGGCTTCCAGAAAAGCAGTACATGTCGGCCGGCAACTAAGGTTGAGTTGACCGCCTGATTCAGATTCACTGATTCAGATTCAGATGACAACCCAACTTGTTTTCAACCGATCGGTATCGGGTGCTTAATTTGACTTTGACACGTGGGGAAATATATGCATGCAAGTTTGCCAAACCCCACCACAAGTTTCTAGTCGTCCATGCATGAATGGCCGGCGTTAACCCCTCGGAAAAGGCTAGTTGCATTGCATGGCTCTCAAAGGATCACTAGCTTAATTCCCACCACTACTAGCACCAGATACCGTTGAAACTGCCCGACCCGGCCGGTGTGAACTTTGGAATTGTATACGTTGTTGGAGAGTCAGCATGCTAAAGTCAACCGTCCAGGCTAAGTAATCAAGACTAGCTTAGCACGTTTGAAATTGAACAAGGCTCGGAAAACTTCAAACACCCTTATTTTTTTCTCCCCCATTTCCGGCATATACTTCCTTTCGTGGATTTAAAGATGCATGGTTTGAATTAAACAATTCTTGGTAGTCGATATACTATGAGCCACCCGAATGCTTGGTTTGAATTAACCAAGTTGGATAATTAGGCACAATTTCCATGATTACCTTCCAGAATATAAAACATGATGACAAGAACTACTAACATGTGAACTCGAACATACCAGATGCATTAATCAACATGAGCAGCAACAGCAAACAGGAAAGCATCCATCGCTAAACAGATCGAGATATGTCACACGTATCGATCTGGAGGTGGCGGTTGAGGTGTAGCAGATGATGTCGCAACAGTAGTAACGCTGTTGATGACAACGTTGTTGACGACGGGGACGACGGGTCAAAGTAGCGGCGGTGAAGACGACGGTAGGCAGCACCGCCCACTCTGGACGACAAGTACCCGCGTGATGAAGAATCGAGCGCCGCGCGCAGCGCTCTCTAAAACCTAATTCGCCCTTCCCGTATAGGATCGCAATGACGATGGTTCCTAGAGATTTGCTCTGCTTCGTCGATGCACGCGCGCGCGTGGATGGAGTAGGGGTACGGTTATGCACAGAGAGAGGTGGGAAACCTCAACTCGTGTATTCGTATGTTTCTCAAGGTAGATTATATAGGCTCGGAAATCCCTAGGCAACGTGGCCACGCCCACGTCGTACGTCGAGCTCAACATGATAGCCCACGATCCGGGAGCCACCCGAACTGACTAACTTTATGACGATGAAATAAAAATTCTTCATGTTCTATGCCATATTATTGATGATACCTGTTTTATGCACACTTTATGTCATATTCGTGCATTTTCTCGGAACTAACCTACAACAAGATGCCGATGCCGCTCCGTTTTCTGTCATTTTGCTCTTAAATCCTAGTGAACGAAATATCTTTTAATTGGACGAAACGAAGACCCAGTGTCTCTATTTTCCACTAGAGCTCCGTAAGACCCGAAGAACACACGAAGGGGCCACGCAGGTGGCTGTGCTATAGGGCGGCGCGGCCCGGCTGGGGCCCGCGTATCATAGTGTGGGCCCCTCGTGACGCCCTTGACCTACGTTCCCTTCCGCCTACTTAAAGCCTCCGTCGCGACACCCCCAGTACCGAGAGCCACAGTACGGAAAACCTTCCAGAGACGCCGCGCCGCCGATCCCATCTCGGGATTCGAGATCTCCTCCCGCACCCTCACGGGGAGAGGGGGATTCATCTCCCGGGAGGACTCTACACCGCCATGGTCGTCTGAGTGATGAGTGAGAGTTCACTGACTATGGGTCCACAGCAGAGCTGGGGATGCTGTCTTCTCATTGTGCTTCATTGTTGGATCTTGTGAGCTGCCTAACATGATCAAGATCATCTATCTGTAATACTATATGTTGTGTTTGTCGGGATCCGATGGATAGAGAATACCATGTCATGTTAATTATCACGTTATTATACATGTGTTGTTTATGATCTTGCATGCTCTCCGTTTCTAGTAGAGGCTCTGGCCAAGTTTTTACTTTTAACTCCAAGAGGGAGTAATTTATGTTCATTGTTTTAAAAGTATTCCTACTAAAGGACAGTAAAGTTCTAAGGTTGTACAGTCACACTAGGATAAAACATTGGCGCTATGTCCGAGAATGTAGTTGTGATTGCATTACGCACCACACTTAATGCAATTGTCTGTTGTTTAGCAACTTAATACGGAGGGGGTGCATGATAACCCGAAGGTGGACTTTTTAGGCATAGATGCGTTGGATGGCGGTCTTATGTACTTGGTCGTAATGCCCAATTAAATCTCACTATACTTATCATGTCATGTATGTGCATTGTTATGCCTTCCATTTGTCAATTGCCCGACTGTAATTTGTTCACCCAACATGCTTTTATCTTATGGGAGAGATAATTTAGTGAACCTGGTGGACCTCACCATTCTTTAACATCAAAATACAAATCGCCGTAATACTTGTTTTTACCTCGTTTTCTGCAAACACATCTTCCACACAATACGGTTAACCTTTGTTACAGGAAGTCGGTGAGATTGACAACCTCACTGCTTCTTTACAAAGTACTTGGTTGTGTTGCAGGTTCCACGTTGGCGCCTTTTTCACTGGTGTTGCGCATCACATTTCCCGCCCATCAACCTTCAACGTGCTTCTTGGCTCCTCCTCGGGTTCGATAAACCTTGGTTTCTTTCTCGAGGGAAACTGTTTACTGTGCCATCATGCCCTCTCTTGGGGCTGCCTCAACTAACGTGTGAAATACACGCTCATCAAGATCTTTTTCTGGCGCCGTTGTCGGTGAGATCAAGACACGCTCGATGAGTCTCCACTTCTCAATCTCTTTACTTTGTTTGTCTTTGCTTTATTTTATTTACTACTTTATGTTTGCCGCACTTATATCAAAATACAAAAAAATTAGTTGCTAGTTTTACTTTATTTACTCATTTTGTTTGCTATATCAAAAACACAAAAAATTAGTTTACTTGCATTTACTTTGTTTTGATTTATCATGTTTCCTTTTAATTTTACCACAAAGAATATGGGAGGACAAGGGTCTATAATTGGGAGGAACATAGAAGAATTTTTCACCCATGTTAGCACCGCTGAAGATTTTGAAGATAGACACTTGATAGAACTTGCTCCTACTTATGAAATCTGCTGCTGCTTTAGTTCGGATGTTGGAAACTAAATTTGTTAATCTCAATCCTATAATCCAACACATGTTTCTCATACTTGGTGATATGGAAGAAAGGGAAAAGAAAGATTTTGTTTTAGAAACCCTTCTTAGAGAATTTGGTAGTCTAGCAAGAGAGGCTAGAAAGGTCTTCGCTAAATTTAATATGCTTGGTTCTCATACTAATTTTGTTAGCCTCTCGAAAAAATGGACATGGATAGAATAAGGTACAATTAATAATGCTAATAATGGTGGGGAGATCAAAGCACCAATACCATGTAAACCTCGCCATGAATGATGCACTAGAAAATAACTATGCTTGGCTTGTTCCTGAAAATTTGTTCATGAGAGTAGCAAGCCCAAGACTAATGAAAAGGAGACGCTGAAACTTATGTATCTAATATACTATGCATGGTTGAGAAAACTCCAAACCCCGCTGTAGGTGCACCACCCTTTGATAACACTTGAGTTACACTTTCTGCGCCTAGCTGAAAGGCGTTAAAAAACGCTTATGGGAGACAACCCATGTTTTTACTCCAGTATTTTTGTTTTATATTTGTGTCTTGAAGTTGTTTACTACTGTAGCAACCTCTCCTTATCTTAGTTTTGAGTTTTGTTGTACAAGTAAAGTCTTTGATAGAAAAGTAAGCACTAGATTTGGATTACCGCGCAGTTCCAGATTTCTTTGCTGTCACGAATCTGGGTCTACTTCCCTGTAGGTAACTCAGAAAAATTAAGCCAATTTACGAGCATGATCCTGAGGATATGCACGCAACTTTCATTCAATTTGAGCATTTTCGTTTGAGCAAGTCTGTGGCCTAATAATTCGTCAATACACTGTTCTGTTTTGACAGATTCTGTCTTTATTTCGAGATTGCCTCTTTTGCTATGTTGGATGAATTTCTTGATCCACTAATGTCCAGTAGCATGTCCAGAAGTGTTGAGAATGATTGTGTCACCTCTGAACATGTGAATTTTTATTATGCACTAACCCTCTAATGAGTTGTTTCGAGTTTCGTGTGGTTACTAAGGATCAAGAGAGTGAGTATGATGCAATATGATCAAGGAGAGTGAAAGTTTCTAAGCTTGGGGATGCCCCGGTGGTTCACCCCGTATATATTAAGACTCTGTTGCTTAAGCTTCGGGATGC